>BMAV01026099.1:27446-101638 GCA_019973955.1 Trichonephila inaurata madagascariensis | reverse complement strand
GTCAAGAAATGGGTCAAATGCAATCATATTAATAGAAAGGTCACGCACTTCTCGAAACGTCATTTCTAAACTATGAGATTTGCTTTGGAAACTGGAAATGTTCGACGAAGCTCAAACCAGCGTCTCCTACACCGAAGAGAACAAAATTGAGAACCAGTATTTTTACTGAATAGGCATTAGGAAGTCATTA
This sequence comes from Trichonephila inaurata madagascariensis, assembly GCA_019973955.1. Classification (NCBI taxonomy): domain Eukaryota; kingdom Metazoa; phylum Arthropoda; class Arachnida; order Araneae; family Nephilidae; genus Trichonephila; species Trichonephila inaurata. Next base: position 101,448 of record BMAV01026099.1, on the reverse strand, counting down.
AAATTCTTGAAATTTTTATATAAAAATTTGCATTTACTCATATTTTGTGAATTATCATGTAAAACATTACATTACATGCATACATTTCTAAAGAATTTCTTAAAGAAGTTAAATCAGGAGAAATTATAAAATTTAAAAAAAAACAAAAAAAACATGAAAATGCATGTAATGTTTTGAAACTTTTAAATTCTCGTTAAAATTTTTTTTTTATTTTAAATTTCTTAAAAACTACTCATTTTTTTTTCATCAAAAATTTTATATGGTTTTAGGTCTAACTAACATACAGGTAATAAAAATTTAGGGTTCAGAAATTTAGGGAAATTAAGGTTAATTTCGTAACAAATTATTTTTTTTTACTGTCCACTGTAGCCTTAATTGAATATTTCTTTTACGGCGATGAAATCTTTCAAATCGATTTTCCAGCATAAACTCCACATATAAACGCAATAGAGCATGTATGGGACATTTTGTGTAGAAGAGTTACTAATCGTTTATCACCTCCAGAAACAATTTAGCTGTTCGATAGATTTTCTTTTACTCGAGTGGTCGAGAATATTTCAGTGCTTTATAAATGACCTCATTGATTACTCACCTGGTAGATGTTTCACCTAGTTTTTGGTCAGAGGAAACAATACTCTTTATTGATAATTGTTTTAACCGAGAAAACGTATTATAAGTTCATATAATATGTACGAATTACGCATTTTGTTTTCGAACAAGTATCATCAATACAATTTAACTATTTTTTGTTCTCCCTGTGTATTGCTTTTCTTATATCTTACAATGAATATTGCTCGAATATCTGAGACCTTATTCACAGTCGAAATAAAATGTCCGTATTTGCTTTAAGCAGGTTTATATACATCCATACGCATACAATCACATATGTTTCTGTTGTTCATGCAGTAAAACTCCTAAAAAGAAACTTAATTTACTCCTAAATGTAAAACTTACTGACAGCAAAAAAAAAGAATGCTATGGAATCAAACTTTTAGAAAAACTCCAATACAAGGACTTACAGAAGTTTCATTACAACGATTTGGATAGACCATTGAACTTGGGGCTCAAAACCTTGAAATATATACTAGTATATTTTAAACAGTTTATTTTATTTATTTTTTTAAATTGAGAAGTTCTATCACTATTTTCTAAGGGACAAAAGAAGAAAAAAATAAATAAATGAATTTAAAATATTTTGCTCCTTTCAGTTGCATGTCATCTCCCTGAGAAAAGGAAATAATTGATACTCACTGTTCTCAAAATTATCAGCCAGAGATTACATCACTGTAATACATCCGACAACGTGGATCAATGAATTGCCTACAAGCCCTTCAACCAGGTTGTTTAATCTTGTATATCATCTATTATCTGCAAAAGCTCCTTCTTCCAGGTAGTTTAAATTGGGGTTTATATGGAGGACCGATGTCTTCAAGCTATGAAGGGTGTAGGGACTCTACTTGGAGCACATGGAACACTCACGGAGTAACTGAAGGGGGGAGGGGAATAATCCAAATCAAGGTAAAAGCACTAAAGGTGATTTGCTGGTTTCCGCTTGACTTTATGCTTCAGTTTCGTGGCAAAATTGTAGTATATTTCATTTGGGGGAACTCACAGTAATTGTTTTCGCTCAAGTATTCTAGATATATATACAACCTTGTGTTAAGAGTACTGGTATTTACAGAAAGATGCAGACAAAGTATCACTGATCATACAGCATCCGAATTTGAGACAGTTGGTGTGCTTTGAACTCGAAGGGCAATTTTTCGATTATTTCTATTTGTAAAGCTTATATCTTTCTCTAAGTCTACATGTAGTAAGCGAAATCTTCTTTGTAACTGAGTCCAATAACAGTGGGAAATATAAACATGGAATGCCCAGTGACCCAATTGAAGAATAATCCAATGGAACGAGTATTTGTTTTCATGGATGATTACGATACGTCCCTAAGCAGAGTTATCCAGCATTTCAATTAGTTATCGTTTTCTTTTTTAAATCATTCTAAATTTAAAAGTTATAAATGAAACCTAAATGAAAAAGGTTAAAAATAAAATTATGTGCTGTGCTGAAAACTTTTTATTTGTCTTTAGTGGTGCGGTAAATCTTAAGTTTGTTGACATCATTGACACTGACGCGACTGACACTTAATCCTTTCCTTTGTATATCTAAGACGAATTTATTTCTTACTTTGAATTTAGAAGTACTTCTTTTCTCAGACTTACAATATTTTGCTTCATATGTGTGTTTTAAGTAATAAATTAAAGAATAATTTTATTAAAGAAATGAATTACTTAACATAAATTTGTATTTATCATATAATTTTTTTTTTGTTTGTAATGCATTCAAAAATCTTGACGTATACCATCTGAGACAAAAAAGAAGTGAGAGATAAAATACAAACAAACGTGTTAATAATTATAAGACTTTTTTAAAAGACGTTTTTAATTATGAATACAATTGAATTTTTTATTCTTTATAAAAATATGTATATTTATTATGCAGTAAACAAATGTGTGTAATTTATTGTGCAGTAAAATAAATAAGAAATAAAAAATAATAACAAATTAAACTTAAGAACGTGACTGTAATGCTAAAAGATTATTTCAGTAACTCTAAAAATAACATATTATTCTTATAATAGCCTTTTTACAAATAAATACATTCTTAGTTATTTTTTTTTCTTCTATATTAACAGTATTTATAGAGAGAAAAAACTTTATACACCAATGAAAAAAAAAAAGGTTTATGGTTGATACCATTATTAATTAAATCATCTTTAAGAGTTTCATTATATACATACCTTTATTTATATGTAATTTTCAAGACATTTGTATTAATTATTTTTTTTAAATGCTAAAAGGTTTTACAACATAATATTAATTTCAGCACGAAATTCCAAGCACATTTTTTTTGCCAAGTACTGGTTTATTTTTTACTATCAGAAATATCTAGCATTTCAGTTTTATACATTATTTTTTTTTAAAAAAAATGAGCTTAACCATTAAATAAGCTTACAACTTCTTAGAAAAAAAATGAAAAACTATTCAATCTCTCTTCGATGTAAATAAAATTCTCAAAGAATACACAGAAAAAAAAATGTATTTGAGATTAATGTCTGTGCTCCTAGTGTATTTAAGAAACATCTAAAGTTCTTTTAATTTGAAGGCAGGAATTATTGTTTAAGAGTTAAAATATCATCTTTTTTTAAGCACGTTATTCAAGAACGCAGTACGGCATACTTTTTTTTTATTTATAGAGCGTATTACTTCATTTATACATACAGATGTTGTTGATATTTGTAATCAAATTATTTATTCAAACTTCTTTATTTTCATGTATATGTACTCATACCTGTAATTCATTATTTCAGTAGACATACATACAAATTATGCAATCTTTTTGATGTTCTTAAAGTAATTTACAGAATTTTAAATGCAAATTAATAGTAAAAATAAATAGATTTAATTTTTTAATTCGTTCGAATGAAGGACATAAAAGAAAGCACGGATTAGTGTTTCATGCAAAATAAGATTTTTTCTGAGTCATATTGCAACACACTGATATTATATAGCTTAAGAGTGGTAAAATATAGGTTGCTATTTGATCTGTTTGAAGTAAGACGGAAAGCTTGATTATTCCTATCAATGATGTGGATTTCACGAGTGTTGAAAACGAAATAATCATCTGTTCTGTTTATGTAATCAGTATACACATCCCAGAAAGAAATTCGTTAAGTTGTGAATAAGGATTATTTAACGGTAAAAATTGTGACCAAAGAAAGAAAAATTCAATCATTCAGTAGTATGGTAAATACACCACACACAAGCTTTATCTTCCAAAAAAAACTGACTTGCAGAGAAAGGAAAAATTTTTTTCAATCTTTTTATTCAAGTTAAGTATAGTAAATCAGAAAAAAAATTAAATGCTATTAACCTATACTCAAAGATGAAGATTTGTCAAAGTAATTCATCCAAAAACTATTTGAAAATGCTTCATCAAAATGGTTAAAAATCTTGTGTAGCCAGAAGAAAACCATATAACAGTAAAACAGATCCAATAAATAGAGTTTACATTTTCAAGGGAGCATTTAAATAAAGACAATTGAATTTACTTTCTGATAAAAGTAAATTCAATTTAAATAGAGTGCAATGAATTTCAGACAACCAAAAACTTAAGCACGTGGAACAAATGTTTAAGCAGTAATAAAACTGGAGTAGAGGGGATGTAAAAGAGTGATGGAATGGGACTGCCTATCAAACTCGTGATTGTTGATTGCACAGTGGAGAAACGTGTCTCTCTGAATATCCCGAAGCGTAACCTTCAATAAATTACTCTTAAGCCTTATCTGTGCAACAACTTCTACTTCCAACAGAACAATAATTTCAAACCTAAGTGGCTACAAATGGACATGCATTTATCTTTTGCTGTTGCTCTATCATATGCCGTGCAATCTGAAACATCTAGCTTACTCCTTTGACTTAAACTCTATCGAAAATTTATGGAAATAGTTTAGTAGTAGAAGATATACAGAGTATTGATGATTTGAAAGTTTCTTTTAGAAGAGTGGGACAAACTTTGTAATCAAAAGTGAAACGAATTGCTAAATTCAATTCCAAAAAGGCTCAATGGGGTAGTGTAGGTAATAGAGGATTTGCCCCACAGTATTGAGTAGATTTTATTCTGATATTTTAATAAGTGTGATTTCCCTTTTGTGCTATAATTTAAAAAATAAAAAGTTATATTTTTATATATTTAATAATACGAAATCACATAAGTTTAAAAATATGTTTATAATACCCTAAATTTTATGTAAGCAATATCTGTTTTGCAAAAATTATGAATTATGAAATCTCTCCTCTGCTTATATGAAGAAATCAAAATATGCCTTCGCTTATTTTCATCAATTTAAAAATATATCTATTAATTTTAATATTCTAACATTTAACCCTTTCGGGACGTAGGACGCAAACGCCTGCGTACCGCTAGGGCCGGAGGTTTCCATCGCGAGTGTCACTCACAGGCCGTAGGGTTTTGTGTCCAAATCCATAAAAGTACCGAAATATAAACGCGTTCATTATTTTTCTGTATATTATTCGAACAGCATATGTTTTATATATCTCGTATTAATATACTTTATTTACTTCAGCTACTTTCTGTTTAAGTACAAGTTTTTAAACAGTTTATTGTCAGCATTTGTAAAAGTCGACCTTGTAAAAAAGTAAGGTGAAAAAAAACACAAATTTTGTCTACCAGACCTAATTATTTATTAAAAACTCGACTGCAAACCCGAATCAAATGCTTTAGCAAAAATAAATCTCTCATATTCAATGCATTAAAAAACCACATGTTCATTTCAAGAGCAATCATAAAGCACTCAATTCGAAAACATTCCCTTCCCCTTATGAGTAATATTTCTTTCATTTCGAGTAAAAGGTCAGATCTCCATGTATCTCAAATCTTATGGGCAAAAAAACTAAGCTTACTAAACGTTCCATGTGCCTTGCTCATGAGTGAGTCGTTCGGCCTGTGGAGGGAGAAACAAGCTGGCTCACGCGTGAGTCATTCGACCTCTGACGGAGTTTCCTGCTGAACAATGCATACTTGGAACGTTCGTCCCGAAGGGGTTTAAAGTGATAAATAATAAGACTGGACAAAAAAGTTTAATTTTTACGTGAAGATTAAAATTTCTTTCTGAATATTTGAAATAGATGTATAATAAAAAGCCTGTATATATAGAATTATATTTAGAAACATTTAATTAAAATATATTCTCTAGTTTAAAGTTAACTAAAAATTATAAACCAAAAATTTTAATGTCTTTACTAAAAACCATAAAAATCCTTCTTACTTAAAATTACAAATGTTACCAAAATTGAAACAAATTTTTCCAAGAAAGTGATAAATTAGCTAGTTTCAAAAAATAATAAGAAGCATATATGTTAAGTCAAACTCACTTTCAAAATAATGATAAATCTTATTCAAAATCAGACATATAAGTCCTTTTCAAAAAGAACTACCGACAGTGAGACATAAAATACATTTCTGTATAGAATTTAGTGATCAATTATTCAAACAGTTTGTCATAAGAAATTTTAAGTATCTTCAAGTATAAAATACATAAGAGCTGAAACACATCTAGAAAACAATACGGTATAAAATAATATAAAACATAAATTTAAATGGGTATAGCTATAATTCCTAAGCATTTTTATTTTTCTGGGAAACTTTTTCGAGGGTGAAATTGCGAAAGCATTTATTACGTAGTTAGACCTTTTATTTCTTCATACATTACTTTTTAGATAAAACTTTAGACAGGTTGATTTGTGGTATCGCTTTCTCTTTTCCAGTTAAATTTTGTCGTTTCAATCCATATTTTTTTTTAGTATTCGAATAATATTTTTTAATATATATATATATATACCCTTAATTTTTAGAAAAAATTATAGCTAAAAATAGAATGATTCCTTTTTTAAAAGTGAGAATTAGTAAATTACATATGAAATTAATTATTTAAGAATTATATTTAATATCTAACTAAAAAGAAAATATATGAGAAAAAGACTGTTTACTATATGTTTCTTAAATATAACTCCGCTTTGAATAATTCTTAGCAAAATAAAAAACCAATCAGTATTTTAAATCCAATAAAACCAACCCAAAGTCATAAAAATGAAATATTTTCTAGTTTTATGGATTTTTACATGAAATAAATTAGAATTTTTAAACGAGTAAAAATAAGGCAAAAAAATGAAGAACTTCAAAATAAATAAATAAAATAAAAAGCCATAATTTTTATAAAATAATCATAAGGCTATCTAATATTGCATTTACTCATCACTTACAATTTAAATATTTTAACTTAAAAAGTATATTTTTACAAAAATAATTTCCTCAAGATATCCTATAAAAATTAAATAAACTCCACTCTGTGTAGCTTAATGATTGCTTAAATTTAATATGCTTATTATACCTCAGTAAATGGTTTTAAAAATAAATCATTTAACGAAATTAATACGTATGTTAACAAATATTAACAGAAGCTTTACCAGGTAATTTATATATTAGGTTTGGGGAAAAGAAATCCATTATCTTTACGTGAACTTACTTCATTTAACATATTTCGGTAAAATATGCACCGTTTTGCTGTATTATTTGTTGTCATTTTAAAGGTATCTTCATGGTGTCTCTCTCTCATATAAGTCTCGGTCTCTATTGGCGAAAAACTCTAGTAATCGATTTTCTCACAAGCTTCTCTTGATGTAAATTTCATATCACTAAGAAAGATTTGAAATGCAAGAAAAACATGATAATCACTTGGTGCAGGTTTCGGATAATGTGGTGGATACATCAGCTCCTGAAGTTTCTGGTGAGTCACTATGTACGTGTGTGGTCTTGCATTGTGCTGGTGGAACACACCTCTACTTTTGACCAATTCTAACCATTTCTGGTCACTAATTAGCTTCAAATGGTTCAATTGTTGTCAGTAGGCATATAAACTTAGTGTTTGTGTATATGGAAGCTACTCATACTACCTTTCCAGTCCCTCCAAATGCATAGCAGAACCTTCCTGTTCCAACCACCCTTTGATCTTCTTCATCGCGCTTTGACCACGATTGCTTTTGCACAATATTGTCAAATGTAACCAATTTCTCATCCCCAGTCATCATTCGTTTTTGAAATGGGTTGATTTCATTCCCTTTGGTCGTTTAGTGTTTAAAATTTGATCCTTCATTTGTTTTGTGTTAATCGGTGTGGGGCATCCAAACATTGAGTTTATTTTTTAATCTAGCTTTGTGGAAATGATTTAAAACTGGTAAATTAATGATAAATCTTTACCTCCTGAACGATTATGTGATTTCTAATATGTCGGTTAACTACGATCATTTCTGTGATTTTATCGACATTTTCTACAACTCAATCGATAAAACAATAATCACAAGTAATTCGTTGTTGCAGTTTCAGGACCATAAACACCAGTCATGATTTCAACCACAAATCTTGCATTTTCGCCTTTATCAAAGAAAAATAAAAAATTCTGAATTTTCCATTTGTTGTATCTTCTGTTTTTAACAACCTGTAACTCACAACTAAATGTACCAAACAAAAGACAGCAAAATATTTTTTTTAATATGAAATGTCACCTCTTAAATGACCATAAAAAAGAATTTGCTGTTTCATACTTTATGAGATATGGATTATTATAGTAATCCTCCAAATAAATAATGAATTTATTTTCCCCCAACATTATTTTCATTATCGACTATGCAATGAAGTTTAAAGTAACATATGAATTATTGCACATTTTAATGTTCAAATAGTTAAGAAATTTAATTCATTTGAAAAAGTTCAAACCTTTAAAATATGCATCACATTAAATTCTATCATATTCAATTACTCTTCAAGTAAAGGAATTGCTTCCTTTGCAAAAACTATTCAATAGTTTAGTTAGTTTATTTAATATGGCAATATTTTATATTACATATATTACTACATTGATATTACAAATTAAAATAATAAAAGACAGTTTAAAAATGTGATTTGATAAAAGATGTCATATAAAATTACACATGTATTACTATCATATTAATTGAATGAAGTAACTTTTATACATTTCTTTAATCCGAATGATACAATTATTTAAAAAAATGGACCACGCGCGTTTAATCTCATTTAATTCATTTAAAATTATAAGTGGGCTTAATTGTATATTTAACTTCGATAAAAATAATTTCAATACATAGATAAAATTCAAAAATATATACTTTATATCTTTTTTTCTTTTCTTAAGCAATGGTAATATAAATGTAAATCGTTTTCAGCTTGAATGAGGCATATTGTAAATTAATACTCAGTGGAACTACAGATTTTTGAAAACACATGCTATCCCTTTATTTGATGTCTGTTTGTACTATATTTGTTTGCTCATTAATTTCGGCTTCGAAATTTGATCTTAAGAAATTTTAATTCTTTTTATCTCACTTAATGCGTAGTTTTCTTACCACTCTCAAGAGCAGTACAAATTCAATAAAATGATACTTTTTTGACATTATTTCTGGTAATTATGTTTTACAAGCCCTTTAATTAATAGATATTAAAGCTTTCAAGTAATTTCATTTTTTTAAAATTTTATTCAGATGACAGTTTTAAAAATATATTAAAGTAAATTGATTGAGAGAACTGGAACTAATTTCATTTAGATTTCCTTTGTTTTCAGTTTCTTCTAATTTAGTTAGCATTGTACTTTAGAGTCTAAAAGAAAATATCTACGCTATACAATTGTAGGAAATTTAAAATTAGTTCAAAATATAGGAAAAATAATGTTTGTTTTATTTAAAATATCAGTATTCTTAATTTATACTTTCCAAAAATATTGAACAACAAATACTTGCCAAAATTATTTAATTATCAATTAAGAATAAGTGGTAATTTTTACTTTGGTGATTCCATAATACTTTATTTTCTTTTATTATTAAATAAATCAGAGTGATTTCAATATATTTAATTTTGCTGAACTGAAAATTCTAAAGTCAAAATAATCCAATTCTTTCTTAGAAATAATTTATGAACACTCAAAATATATCCACTAACTTTATACATTTTCCTAAATTGTAACCCATTCGCATTAAAGAATAGAATCAATTACATAGCTGTTGCTTGTAATTTGAAATTTTGTTAAGTACCTCCTTGAACAATTTACTTTAAAAGATAGGAACTGCATCTGCAGAGAAACAAGCAATGACTTTCTAAAAAAAATTGATGACCCATTGGGGGCCTAGGGTTAAGAGAAAATAACAAAACATATAAATATGTATACAAATAAAAAGATAGTTTAGGCCATAACATATCCCCTTAAACTAAATTTAGATGAATATAAAAAGTGTACACACACATACAGTTAGAAAGAAGCCTAAAATATCTAATATAAAACTAAATTAAGATGAATGTAAGGATGATTTTTTTAATTCAAATCTTTTAATCTTTTCTCCCTGCAATTGCAAGGATATTAAGTAGTAAGGAAAAATTATAACCTTCACAATTTACATCTGATTTTTTAGTAAGAATTTCTATTTATTATAGTTTTATTAAGAAATTAAGAATAGTTGTAATACACACTACGGCCAATGAATTATAAACCTCTGAGATTTACATCTGTATGCATACTAGGGATGAAGTATGCAAATTTTTTTATGATTTTTTCAAATTTTTTTGAAAATTTTTGCACTTGGTTACAATGTTAGTACTAGCAAGGTGTAAGAATGCTTTTCACGATGAATAGAATAAAATGGGGGAAAAGTGGTGAGTTTCGGGAAAGAAACATTGGACATCTGAGGATTGGAAACGGGTAATGTGGTTGGATAAATTACGCAACACCTTATTTTGCACTAATGGAAGACGTCGAAAATGGCAAGTACCCTACGAAAAAATTAATCAATCTTGCCCTACTCCCACTGTGAATGGGTCTGGTGGAAATATCACGATATGGGGCAGGCTCTGCTGGCATAAAAGTGGTGCCTTTATCTTCCTAAAGGACCATCATGAGATACCTAGATATACTGGCAGATCAAGGGCACCCTGCAATGTCGCATTTATGCCCTGATGACGACGAATACTTCAAGAACGATAAAGCAGCCAGACATAATGCCAGAAGCGTTAAAATTGATTTGCTGAACATCAACTTGACTTTCAACACCTTCCCTGACCAACGCATAGAAAGTTCATTGAAAATATGTAGGGTATGATGCATAGGTGCATCCAACATCACTCTTATCTTCCATCCAGTTTACAAGATCTAAACAGTTGCATAGATAACGCACGGTATTCTCTGGATGGAAAGGCACTCCAAAAGCATGTACCTCGATGCCCAAATGAATCAGAGCAGTTATTCGTGTAAAAGTTCATCCAATAAAATATTGATCTTTGGTTTCTATTTCACTTTTTTTTTATTTTGCTGTGGCATATATTACGTCTGTTGTAAACAATGCATTGATTTCAGCTCATTACTGATTAGTTTGTTTGTTGCGTTGCTTTCTAAGTTTAATTAGCATTTTATTCAGTTCAATGTTCACTGTTTTTCATCAATCAAGAAAACTGTACTTCAATTGATTTTTATAATATATATGTTACAATGTAGATTTTTTATCTTAAATACGAGACTTCATTAAAGAACCACAAGGCAATTCGAAAATATTCTAATGGGCATGTTTCAATAAATCATCAATATTATTATATTTATGCAAAATCTCAATGAAACAATGAGATGTAAGTCTGTGATAAAAAAAAGAATAAAGTAGTCTAAGAAAATAAATAAATATGCGTGCATAATTTTACTTTCCTGTAACTATTATCATTTGAAGTGGCATGAAAGTTTTCTTTTTTTGATATTTTCAACCATTAAAATGTTTACAGCCATTATATTCTGGGATGTTTGCGCATTTTTCTACTTAGAGAAAATAAAAATTGTTTTTGTAGAAAAGCAAATATTTGCTCGGTAATCAATTAGTAATAAAAAATGCGTGGGACAAGTTAAATCACTGTTATCTGTTATTTTCATGAACAGAGAAAGTATTCTGTAAGCAATTATTTAAGTAAATATTAAAAATATATAAGGTATTTGTTCTAATGTTTCTATTGTCAGTTTAGTTTTTGTGTTTAAACATAAGAAATATAATTCAAGATGACATAAAATTAAAGTATTAAATTATAATTGTTTTAACATTATGCCTAGCTTAACAAAAAAGCACGTATTTTTGTAATCATATTTTTTTAATAAACATTCAATTTTATTATATTTTACTATCATAAATCACGAAATTAAATTTTCGCAAAATCTTAGAAAAAAAAAAGGATTTAAAGGTGAAATAAAATATGATAAAGTAAAATAAAAATATTTAGAAATTATTTAGCAAAAAAAGGATTTAAGGTTGTATTGCTGTACTCTCTTAAACATATTAACTTGCCAAAGCATAAAAAATAATTAAGAAATTCATTTGATGAATAGTAATGAAATAATTTATAACTGAACACAAACTTAAAATTGACTTTTGAATTTTCTAAAGGAGAAAATTGCGATTAGAGCACATGAAAAAGTGTCTCGAGTTGGTTTGTATTTTTTTTAGAATTTCTTCTAAGTAAATTTATGATTCAGATACGGGTATAGTATGGGAAATGTGTATAGATAATAGGATTACATGTTCAAATGATTATGCGAAAGACTCACACTTATATATGCTAATTCAAATGAAATTCTTCAACCCAATAATTTTAAATTTTTAGACCGTAAAAAACAATTCGCTCTACAATCTACATTATGTTAGTTCATGTTTTTACTTAATTTTGATTCTTATTAACCTAACTATATTATGGTATCCGACAACGTTCGGAACTGTAATTTCGCAAAAGAATATAACTGGATAATATTTATGACATTTAGTGTCACTTAGATTAGAAAATGTATATAAATTTGTTTTATGAATAGTATTACAATAAAAAATTATTTAATACATGTTTGACAAACTGAAATTAGAATGCACCCCTTTTTTAAAAATATTCTCCTTTGTGAAAATGTTCTATTATAATAATATTTTGCCTGTATATAGATCAGATCTCTGTACAGAGACTCAACTAGAATTTTTGAAATCTATAACATAGAAGTGGGTTTATCCATGTTTTACGACAACAGAGGGGAGAAATTTTAAGAAAAAAACGCCGATAATTATTTCAAATGGTTGTAACTCTGCAAATAATGCAATTTTTTCAAAAATTATAGTTGAGCCTATGTAAGAGGTCTAAGCTATATATAGGCAAAATATTATTATAATAGAAGCATTTTTCACAAAAAGAGAACATTTGAAAATAAGTTATTCTAAGTTAATTTTTTGCGGAAATATTGTATTTAAATAATTTTTTTGTCAAAATGTCCTTAAAACCATTTTATACATGTATTCTAATCTAAGTGACACTAAATATCATGAAAAGTTTCCATTTATGCGCCTTTTTAAAATCACAGTTGTGAACGTATTCGGATATAAAATAACTTGAAAATATTTAACTTGTGTATTAACGAAAAACATTAATAGCTTGAAACTCGTTTTTTTTTTTTTTTGGTTTCTAGAAATTGTACAAATTGTTTATTCCTAAAAGAAAGTATTTAAATGCACACGCTACTATTAAATACTTTTAAAAACTTCATGTAATTAAGACCTCTCAGGACCCTAAAAAGATATCCATGCACTCGAAAAAAACATTTTTCTTCAAACCAATGTAACTTAGCAATAAAACAAAACAATAATTTGAAATTTTTAACACGTCATAATCATACATATTTACATTATTTCTCAAATGTTCAGCAAATTTGAGAAAAAAATTTAAAAAGTTATAAAGGAATAAAAATTGGCCGTTTTTTCAAAGATATGAAAGTCAGTATTTTACACCACGCAGTACAAAAGTACAAAATTGATCAAAATTTACAAAATTAATTTTAATTGGGAAAAAATGTTCACTTTGGTAGTTATACTAACTTTTTAAAAAAATAGAGGAAAAAAAATATTTTTTAATACAATTAAAACGAAAATTTTGAAATTTTAAGAAAAAAAATATTATTAAATTTCAAAATAAAAAATATTCTGTTAAAATTTTTTTCTGAAAATTGATGTATAAGTTATGAAGAACCTTATTTTGAGCAAGTGTATAAAATTTCAAATTGATAACATGAATAATTTCTGAGAAATCCTGCCAGCAAGCTAATTTTTTTTGTTTTGCGAAAGATGTAGTTAAAGATAAGAAAGAGATAGGGTTTTCGTTTAAATTTCACTACTTATTTCTCAATAACTTTGGAAGTTTTCCCAGTATCAACAAAATTTTGGTACCAAACTGCTCAGAAATATTGAGATTTTAACGTATATTTTTTTTTTTTTTCAAAAAATTGAAACATTTTCAATGTAAGAGTCCTGAGAGGCTTTAAAAGAGATTTATCATTTGGATAACAGAATTTTTCTAAAGAATTAGGTGAATTTCGTAAGCGTTCATATTCTCTTCCGAAGGTTTGAAGGGAAATTTAATGAGATGTTATGTATACTGTGTGCTTAACTTTCAGTGGAACAATATATTACTCAATCATATATCCTGAGATCTAATTTAATATTTCATATATATTTAATGATTTTAAATATCTACTCGATATGTATGAGAATGGATTGTTAAACAAGTAGTGAATATTGATATTAGAAGGTAATTTCGTCCTAGAAATGAATGATGATATTTCTCTTTAAGACCGCTTCACTTATAATGTAAGAGATTATACATTAAGGTATCTCGACTACTTTTGGAACCGCATTTAGAAAGTTACGGGATAATTGTTGGTTATTTAGTAAAACACTCAGCCAGAATACATGCATAAAATTGTTTTAAAGAAGCCATATATCGTACATTTGAAATGTTGGAAGAGCCTAAGTGTGACCAACATACGTCTTTTTCAAATGTTCTCCTTTGTCCTCCACATGCCCAACCCACCAAATTATTCCCCGTCCACCGTCGGATGCAAACCGCCTCCTACATCTAAACATTCCCAGTTCAAACCCCAGAGTTCTTGTCATATGCAGGCAAGATATTATAACAGAAGTATTTTTCTCAAAAGGAGAACATTTTTTGAATAAAGATTATTCTAAGTTAATTTTTTGCCAAAATATTGTATTTAAATAATTTTTTTGTCAAAATATTGTATTTAAATAATTTTTTTGTCAAAATGTCCTTAAAACAATTTTGTACATGTATTCTAATCGCAGTGACTCTAAATATAAAAAATAACCATTTATGCGCTCTTTGCAAAATAACGGTTCCGAACGTAGTCGGATACCTTAATGAATATCTCAAATATATAATCTTTAACAAATTTACTTAAAATATTTGAATAATAAATAATAAAATAAATTAGATTTGTAAAATATTTAACTTACAAACCAAATACAACAAATAAGGATTAAAATAACTACTTGTGATTTTTAACCTATGGACATTTTACCATTTCGCGGGCAATGGCTCTAATAGGTCTAGCCACATAACCCATTATGCCAACTGGAAGGCTTCTATCTCTTACAGATTTCACATACATCACCCTCTTTACATGACAGTTCTTCAGTGGTGACTATTATTATTGAATGTGGTAGCAAAGAATTTCTCTCTTAACCCTCTTTTTTTCGCGGGCAATGGCTAATAGATCTAGCCACATAACAAAAACTTTTCCTCCAAGTGGGCGGTGGATATTTAATCTATCCATATGCGTTAATTAAAGCTTAAATGTTTAAAAATCAATACAGATGGCAGCACGATATCTTTTTTGCATTTCATGTCTTTTGGGTAGTTAGAAACAGTTTTTCTTGGTTTAAATCTAGAAATTGTATTTTGATTATTATAAATAAAATTTCTGATATGTGAAAAAAAAAAAATTTCTACAAGTCTTAATGATACCTTTCCCACATTTGAAAGAATTAAGAAATCTTGAATTAAAAAGGTTTTATTTAGGTTTCAGGAAAACTTTTATATGTGGATAGAGGCTCTATCTTCAGCCCAGATAGAACACAAAAATGACCTTGAAATTTTCGCGCTTACTGCACTCGAGAGGGAGCACTTAGAATCACGTGAGAATGTTGGGGGTGGGAAATATAAACAAACTTTTTTTACAATATATGGTCCGAGATTCTTGCGTTCGAAAATCTTTCATTATAGCTATTTTGCTTGGAGAAAACGTTTTCATATTATTGAGGGGTATAAAATATTTTGAATACTTTTTACTTATAGATGTATATGTATTTTTAATTACCATTTCCGCTTTATAATATTATTGTACATAGATTTTTATTATTATTATCAACGAAAAGTAGAATTTGAGTATATTTGTGTAACAATGCCTAGAAAAAACTTATCCATTCAATAGGATTTTAGTATATTTCAAAGATTACCATCAGATGATGATTCAGAAGCCTCTAATAACAGTGATACTGTTGGTGAAGATTACATTGAAAATGTTGCTAAAGGTGGAAATATTTCTTCAGATGAAGAAATTGACGAGATGCAGTGCCCTTATACTTCCAAGCGAAAAGAAAAATGGGGCAAACTATATAAAAATATAGATCTCCCCTAGAATTCACGGAAACAAATCCCAGTCAAAACAAAAGGTGGTCTGTACAGGAGATGCTCTCTTTACAGTACCAGAAAATACGTTCACCGCTTTCGATGATTGTGTCGGTTATGCAAGGTACCACTGTGCTTTTAAGTAAATTATCCTACTTGCTTTGAAAAGCTCCACAGTAAATAGCTCATCAAATATGTAAAATGAAAATTTTAAATTCTCAAAAATATTACTTTATTTCTAACTTTTTATTCAAAAATTAAATAAAATATAAACGTGGATATATACCAATTTCAATGTATATTTTATTAAGTATTCTATATTCTACAAATATTTTATTATTATTTTATTACAATTGTACTAAGTATTTAATTCTTATTGAAAAAGCTATTAGCGTAAATGTTAATTTTTCATAAAAAGTTTATTGTAATATGATTCATTATTTCTGTTCTGGAAAATAAGTTAAGGTATTCGACTTCGCAAAGAGTATAAATGGAGTATATTTATGATATTTAGTGTCATTTATATTAGAAAATGTACATAAAATGGTTTTAAGAATAGTATTACAAAAGAAAATTATTTAAGTACATTATTTTGACAAAAAATGAACACAGAGTGACCGATTTTCAAAATATTTTCCTTTTGTGAAAAATGCTTCTATTATAATAATATCTTGCCTGTATATAGCTCAGACCTTGGTACGGAGGCTCAACTAGAATTTTTGAAATATATAACTTAGAAATGGGTTTGTCCATGTTTTATGACAACAGAGGGGAGCAATTAAAGAAAAAAGCACCGTTAATTGTTTTAATTGGTTGCAACTCTGAGAAAAATGTGAATTTTTCAAAAATCATAGTTGAGCTTTTGTACAGAGGTCTGTGCTTTATTCAGGCAAAATATTATTATAATAGAAATATTTTTCAGAAAAGGAGAACATTTTGAAAAAAGGTTATTCTAAGTTAATTTTTTGCCGAAATATTGTATTTAAATAATGTTTTTTTGTCAAAATGTCCTTAAGACAATTTTATACATGTATTATAATCTAAGTGACACTAAATATTATGAACATTATCCATTTATGCGCTTTTTTTAAAATCACAGTTCCGAACGTAGTCGGATACCTTAAATGCCTTAAGTGCGCAGTGGCTATAAAGTCTAGCCACCACCGAAGGAAAAAAACTCAGATCATATGATTTTTTTGGAACTAAATCATGTTGTAGAGGATGAGAACATTACGTTTATCAAGTGCTTTATCACATAAAAGTGTATTTATCTTTTGTGCCCTCGAAAGGATTAAAAAGCAGGATCCGATTCAGGCAGATGCTCTTTCTGGTAAAGCTTACGGACCCTCAGTATCCATTCCATAACGTTGTTCATCGCTTCTATCCCTTTATTCATTCTATCGCCGTTCCTTTATCTCGTGTTCTGTTCATTCAATTTCTAAATACCAATAATATCATTTGCAGACTCCAAGATTATTTTCTAAGGCACGCTTCACATATCAAATATCGTAGCAAAGTAATATAAATGTTATTAAGGGAAAAGTGCGTGAGAACTCATTATAGCTTAAAGGAGAATGAATGTTAGAGAATATTAATAATTTTAGAATTTGTTACCCCTTTAGCTCCTCCCTATATGTTCCCCTCAACCAGTGCTTTAAATGCCGTGGACGGATATATACGTATTTCCCGAGTACGATAATTTTCTTTGTGTTGATATCTGTAAAATTATTCTGAAGGCTTTGGAATGCAATATAACCTTATCAGTGTTCACGAAAGATTTCTTATTTTTGAGAATTTCCTTATTTAATATCCTTCTCTTTCAATCTCACCCCTTGCCTATGTGAAGAATGGTGTCTTTGGGGAGCAAATCGTGTAAACTTTAATCGGCAGTTAAATGTTTAAAAGGAAAATATTTAAGGAAAAGATTTACATATTCCAAAAATAACTTGACTGGTAACATTTTGCAAATAACTTAAAGAAATCAGAGTACAAAAATAATAATAATAATAGTAATTCGTAAACATCTCTGTTAAAGAGTATTTAATTATTAATTGATGTGAGTAAGGTGATTTGTAAGTATTTGTGTGAATTTCAGTAATAAGTAACTTCCACATAAACAAGCATATACAGAACATGACATATGCAAAATTCATTTACATATAAGGTTAAATTTTATTGCAATATTTTAAGGGAATATGTTTTAAATACCATCAATTTTCGTTTGCTCGTTTCTTGAAGAAAAGATGTAGAATTATTGATCTTTATATAAAATTTTTCATGAGTTAACATCATTCTATATTTAAAAAAAGGAAATAAATTATTATTTCATTTAAAAAACAAATTTTAATAAATAAACCAGTAGCCTCACATATGTTTCTCTTGGAAAGGGAATTTACGCTACAAAACACAAATTCAAAAGTCCGTAGGAGTAATATTATCTGAGGAAAACAAACTATGTGGACCTTTTGCGTGGGTTGAACTAACAAACCTTACCCTTGTATACGCTTTTCACTCATAGCTGAGAATATTAGAGGACTAAAAGAACTTTTTACTCTTAAAAGAAAAAGAATAACTTAAAAATTGTGAAAATATATATCACAGGAATATTATCAAAATCCTTGATAAAACAATTTTTTGTAATCAAAAGTATTTTCGCAAAAACATTAAGGTTATTGAAGCATTGAAAATTCATGAACAAAGCTGATACATGTTTCTAAAAATATGCACTCCAAAATAAGAGAATAAAAAGGTCTAGCATGAAAACAAAATTGAACTGAAAAAGACTCTTTTTCTCTTTCTAAAGAAACAACAGGTTTTGTAATTATTCCAATGTATATACGCATTTCTGTAAATATTGAAGAAGTAAGGATTTATAGATCGATGATAACATATATATAATACACACACACACACATATATATATAAACAAATACATACATATATTTATATATATAATATACATATGGCGCTTGTGCTCACACTCGTGTGTGTGTGTGTGTGTGTGTGTGTGTGTGTGTGTGTGTGTGTGTGTGTGTGTGTGTGTGTGTGTGTGTGTGTGTGTGTGTGTGTGTGTGTGTGTGTGTGTGTGTGTGTGTGTGTGTGTGTGTGTGTGTGTGTGTGTGTGTGTGTGTGTGTGTGTGTGTGTGTGTGTGTGTGTGTGTGTGTGTGTGTGTATGTGTGTGTGTGCGCGCATAATTATTTTATTGTATGAGTTTGAGGATAGGATGTACGCTATAATGAATATTTATCATACGCTGGAACTAATTTTAGGTGATTTAAGATTATTTCAATGAGATATTTGTTCTTGTTTAGACTAACTCTTAGGAATGAATTTTAATTTAATGTGTGCAAACTGTACATGTTTCGCTTGATGTTAAAGAACCGTATGTAAATTTGGAACACATTCTGAGAAACTGGAATGTTTTAATTTTAGTATAGTGTTATTACGTAATATTCTTATTTTGGCAAGAAAAGTCGCGGAAAAAGCAAATTAATGTTGTGAATTTTTATTTTAGTTATTAGCTTTCATAAAACTGCCTGAATAATTGTAATTTTTTTTATAAAATAGTAATTATTGTAGAATGACCAATTATTACTGCAATTATAAATTTATTTGACAGTTTCAATGCGAATTTTTTTTTTCATTTAAAATACATCTCAAGCACATTTTTATTTTCCTTGCATAGGAATGTGTTTAGCATTACAATATTATTGATGCACAATACCTAATACATTTTCTCTTAAAAAAATCTAAATGACTAATGCTTCAAACAAATTTGCTGTAGAAATAAATTATATTTAGTTCAAAGATTTAGTTTTGCTAACTTGCTGGCATCTATCTCAATTTGAATTTAAATTTAAAAAAAAAATATTTAACAAATAAAGACTTTTAGAAATTATAATATGTTAAAACAATAAATATATCATAAGTAAATATGTATATAAGTTAATTGTTTGAATAATTAATTATTTCTCAATTGCTGATTTTTCTGTAACGAACTAATTTGTAGCAGTCTATGTGATTGTGTACCTTCTCTAAAAATATAGCATTAATTAAGAATCTGTTAGCATAATAAATGTACTTCTAAGTCCTCGTTATATGTAATATATTCATATTTAAATTTAAAAATATAGTTTTTGTCCTAAATTATATTAGTTGTATATATATTTTTAAGTTATACAACTTAAATAATATTTATGTATAAACTCCAAAAAACATTAAAGAAAATCATTACAATATTTTCAAATACTTTGTTACTTTAAATTATAGAACATTTTTCTCACAATGAATGATACAAATGGGATATCAAAATAGAACATTTTTAAATGAAACAATGCATTAAAAGCCAAATAATTTTTTCATGTATGCGAGAAATTGGCTCAATTTTCAATAGATTTGCTATTTGCATATTGATCTTCAAATCTGACCAGTATTCCAAAAGTTCCTGGAGAAGAAAAAAAGAGTCCAATTTATACATTATTTTCCCTAGTAAATTGTGTAGAAAGACAGAAACGTTAGTTTCAAACATTTTTTTAAAGGAAGTCATTTTTCAGATGGTCTTTTATAAAATCCCCATGTGCAATATACCGTACCACAGCAAAGTTTACAGTTCGAAGCACTTATTCTCCTAAAGGCAGTTTTATTATTTTAAAACTGACTTAAATGAACACCAGAAATTTAAATTGGCATGGGAAACAATGAGAAATCTAAAGCAGAAGTCAAATTATTCAACAAATATTTCATATTTTTTCATGCTATGTTGGTTGACAGAGACGCTTTCATTCTAAATTCCTTTCGAGTTATTTCATCGAATTCTTCACTACGCCTATCGTTTAATTCAGGAAAGATATTTTTCCTTTTCTTTTGCATTGTATTAATGATGGATTTAACTAATAATTTTATGTTATATAAAATTGTTTTTACTGTTTTCACAGCTTTACCAACAGGATTTAACCCTGGATAAGCTGCACCTTCAATACTAGCGTTAGTGGTCACGCGGGATAACTGAATCACACCATTCCTTTTTTTTTACAACTATTTTTATTGCACACCATACAAATCGTAATTCCAGTGAATAATCTAATTAAGAGAAAGTATATGTACCTAATTTTAAAGATTTTCAATTTTTCTTTAATAATTTGACAAACCTCCAATCAAATTGAATAAAAATGTTTCAAATGTGCGGGACTTTAATAAAGGACACAAATGGACACTTTTCACTTGCAATACAGGAATAATAATTGCAGGTAAAACCACGATATTTTGCTCAAATTATTGTAGTTTTACTGTCCTTTGATGATCTATGAATAACATTCAACGCTGTCCTTCTTGTGTCTTTTTGTCAGGGCGTAGTGTCTCTTGTGGTATATTGTTTTATAGTTAGCATTTGAAAAATTTCCTTTCAACTCAAAAGTTTCATGTTCATAGCTTTTCAAGTTTATTCTCGCTATCATAATTACTAGACCATATTTTATCAGTTTCTTGCCTTGCCTCATTAGTTTCAAATTCATCCAATAGAAATCACACAAAAATAGAAATCAATTTCTTTAAATTCTGTTCATTTACATTTATAAACCATAAACAGTCGTGCAACACAGCAATAAAAACAACTAGGTCATTCAAAGGGGGAAATGTATCATGTTCATAAAAAAATATTTTGGAAGAAAAGTGGTCACGCGGGAAACTCATTCAGCCCAAGTACCTTAAGATTTGAAGAAAATGTTTGTCACTCTGAAAGCAGAGGGAGATATGTGACAAATACATTTTACTTCCAATGGAGACTGTCATACAGGAGGATACTGACGACATTGGTAACAAATAAACAACTTTCCCATAATTAAAGATTTCGTGAGCCTGAGGTCACTCTATAGCCCACGCAACCCCTCCTGGGCTAATAAACATATACAGTTTAAAAAATATTTTAAATTTGTTTTATATTTATAAAAAGAAACTTTTAACGACACACAACAATTTTTTGCAAATATAACTTTTTCTAGAAAATTTTGTTCCAATAATGCTATTTAAAATATCGTTTTCCTTACACCTGAAAATATAATATTAATGAAGGATTTTGTACTGTGTTCCGCTTTAAATTTTTAAAATAATGTTTTTAAATATTGATATTGTTAGAAACTTTTCCCCCTTTCAAAAAAATTTTTAAGAAAAAAAAAATAATAAATAAATAAAAATTACATTTTGTAATCATACGATTATCCATCAATAGGTTATAAAAAACTTCTTCGTGCTACAAAAAAACATTTAACATAACTTTCCTTAAATTATCTTTTAATACATTTGTAAACATTCAATTACATATTTATTGTATTTTTACAAATAATATATTAGCTTTATTGGAATTTTAATGACATCATCACGACTGATTTTTTTAATATATAAATAATTATTCATTTACATTTTATTTTAAAGGGGAACAAATGGTTTTATAGTCAGGTTTAAAAAAAAGTTATATTTCCATTGTTTATTTTCCCTTCAGAAAAATATTATTCATAAAAACCTTTGGAAATTTTATAGACCCCCGCCCAAAAATTTGGGCCATGATTTAAAACAAAAGGTAAATTTTCATGATATTTAGTGTCAATTTTTTGAAAAATGTATAAAATTGGTTTAAATATTTTGTAAAAAAAAATCTTTTAAAATAAAATGGTTTTGGGGGCCAAATTTTTTAGAATAATTTTTTCCCAAAATTTCCCTTTTGAAAAAAATGCTTCTATTGTATTAATATTTTACCTTTTAAAACTCAGATTTTGTACAGAGGCTCAACTATGATTTTTGAAAATTCACATTATTTTCAAAAAGTTACAACCATTCAAAAATAATTATCAGCGATTTTCTTAAAATTCCCCCCTTCTGTTTTAGTAAAACAGGGAAAAAACCGGGACTTCCGAGTTATGCTTTTTAAAAATTTAGTTGAACCTCTGTTCGGGAGTTCTTAGCTGAATACCGGCAAAATAAAAATAGAAACTTTTTTTTAAAAAAAGGAGAACTTTTTGGAAAAAAGGTTTAATTTAAAAAATTTTTTGCCAAAATATTGTATTTAAAAAAAATTTTTTGTCATTTTTCCTTAAAAACAATTTTATACATTTATTCTAATCTAAGTGACACGAAATAGCGTCCATTATCCATTTACACGCTTTTTAAAATCATTGTTCCAAAAAAGGGAAAGGGGGATACCTTAAGAGATTTATTTAGTAAATTAAGATTTTTTAAAAATTTTTTTTAAAGGTTAAATATAAAATACGATACCTTCTTATATACATGTTTTGGAAGTTTGGGGTGAGTGTGTAATCCTTAGGGGTTTAAAAGTTAAAAAAATTTTCTGCTTCCAAAGGAAAATGATTAGTTTAATATCTTTCCATTTAATTTTTTTCGATTTAGAATGAATTTGGGGAAAATTTTAAATTTAATTTATTTGCAAAATTCCGAGAAAAAAAAAAAAAAAAAATATTGACAAACGATACCTTTTTTTTAAAATTTTTTTCCCCCTTTGGGTTTTAAAATTTCCTTTCAGGCTAAATTTTTCAGCAGGCGCATTCATTATAATCAGAGATTCAACCCCCAAAACCATAAAATGGGAAAATTATTTCTAGTTCGTGGATACCATAATCGGGCTGTAAATGGCTTCATTTTATGCATTATAACTACAAGCATTAAATAAATAGTTCATTGTTGGAACTCTTTTGTGTTATGAATGTATTTATCTCGATTGTTAAAATGAATCTTTTGTTTAACTTCGTTATTGAAAAGTTCAATTTTACGATTCACTTTATATGCACAGGAATGAAAATCGTAGCTGTGATTTTATGCTTAATAAATATTAGTTTGGGATAACCATTGCTTATGAAAAGGAGTCTATTTTTGAAAATCAAATTTTTTGTTTGATACCCATAAGAATTATAGTAAATGGTATTTGTACGTGAACTAAATAAATATTTTCTTAATTAAGCCACACATTTATAATATATTCTGCATAA
Source organism: Trichonephila inaurata madagascariensis (assembly GCA_019973955.1). NCBI lineage: Eukaryota > Metazoa > Arthropoda > Arachnida > Araneae > Nephilidae > Trichonephila > Trichonephila inaurata. The sequence continues at coordinate 77,334 of BMAV01026099.1, read as the reverse complement.
TTTATTAAATATTAAAATGTACATTGTGGATTAAAAAAATTTAAAAACAATCAAAATTACGTCTTTAGAAGAGGAATAAAAAATTACATTTAGTAATAATAATTTAGTAAAATTATATTTAGTAATCACCAATAATACGAGTTTTTGATAGCTCAAAATTTTATGCAATATTAGAATACGTTTGGAAATAGCTTAATTTTGGGCAAGAATCTTTTTTCCAAAAAAGAAGTAAGTATGATTTCAAACTTTAAATAAGTTAATATTATTTGTCATTACAATTTCAATTATTGTCCCAGGTTTATAACAAGATGTAAATAACTTTAATTCAAAAAATAATGAAAATCTAAATTAAAAAAAAATCTTTGAAAAGCACAAAATACTTCAAATAATACATAAGCGAGGGAAAATTGATTTCTTTTCTCTCTGCGTTAATAATGGTCTACATTTAATTTTAAAGTTATTTACATTATCTTAATTACTCTCCATTATTAACATTTTTTTTAATTTCAATGTGAAACTATAGAAGTATGGATCTGAATAATACAGCCAAAAAGCACAATAAAAAGCTATTCATGTATTATTTTATAGTGTTTTAAAAATCGTAATTAAATTTAATCTACCACCGCTACTTTCTGAGACACCTTTAGAAAATTCTACAACTTTTCACATACATAAATTGAATTACGGCTTCTGAAATAAGTTCTTACGAAAATAAATTTAATAAAAGTCCATTTTTTAAAAAGCGTTGTATTTTTAAAAAATGTAAGGAAGTGCACTTTCAGTAACTCTTCTTGCAAAAGTGTGAACATACTAATTTCTAAAACTCATGCATACATATAATTCTTACGTGTTTCAAAACTTGGTCTGTTTATAAATGCTTTCATGTTATTTTCTAATCATTTGTATCATTTTTTTTTTCGTATTTCTTAATTTTATTTTGTAATTTTTTTTTCACACTTCTCAAATGAAGTAAATTATATTTGAATGAAGTGTAGTTTCAATTTTTAGATGTTTTTCACTTTTAAATATTAAATATTATACATTTAATTCTTTCTCAGGATTATGTGTCACATTTTAACAGCAAATTATAAACTTGGCATACGCATTGGTATGTTATATTATGCAAAAATTTTGTTTTTTTGGGTATTTTACAACTTTTTTTTTAACTTTTCGGGAAAAAGTTCGGGTGGAATCTTTTCAACTTAATTTGAAGCTGATGTCTTAACTGATTGAGTGAAATTTTGTATACCCCTTTAGTTTGGATGACAATGCATGTTTTTACCATTTTTTTGATATCGCAATTAGTTAAAAAGATATTAATCACATTAATTTGTTCGGGTGGAATCTTGCAACTCAATTTTGAAGCTGAGGTCTACAACCGATTTAGCTGAAATTTTGTATACACGTTTAGTTTGGATGACAATGCATGTTTTGACCATTCTTATTCCGATATCGCAATTAGATTAATTACAGTAACTTGTTCGGGTGAAATCTTGCAACTCAATTTTGAAGCAGATGTCTTCAATCGATTGAGCTGACATTTTGTATACAATTTTAGTTTGAATGACAATGCATGTTTTGATGATTTATATTCCAATGTCGACCTAGTTACTGTAACAATCTTGTTCATGTGTTAAGGCGAGTATGTTTACAATAACAAAGCTATGGACCGGGGGCGTAGCTCAGATGGTAGAGAGCTCGCTTAGCATGCGAGAGGTACGGGGATCGAAGCCCAGCGCCTCCGGTTATTATTTTTTCGTGTAAAATATTTTTGAAAAATTCGTTTGATTTATACAATGTGATATTTTACAATGCTTCCACTCTGCATACGTGCAAAGTATGTTATACTTTTACTCTTCTAGAGGGAACACTAAGAAAGGCAGTTCTGTCAAACTATTTCTATTTACTTTGAAACATTCTATGATATCTATTTACTGGATTCTAGTTTCTCCCGTAACACTTTTAATTGACCTAGTTACTGTAACGATGTTGTTCAGGTGTTAAGGTGAGCATGTTTACAATAATAAAGGTGTGGACCGGGGGCGTAGCTCAGATGATAGAGCGCTCGCTTAGTATGAGAGAAGTACGGGGATTGATTTCCCGCGCCTAAAATTATTATTCTTTCGTGTAAAATATTCTTGAAATTCGTTTGATTTTTGTTCAACGAGATATTTTAAAATACTTCCACTCTTCCACACTTCCACTCTTCCACAAAGTATGTTGTATATTACAAGCTTTTTTTTAACTTGCAATGTAAATTGTTCGGGTGGAATCTTCCAACTCAACTTTGAAGCTGATGTCTTCAACCGATTGAGCTGAAAATTGGTATACATGCTTCGTTTGGATGAATATGCATGTTTTGACCATTCCAAAATCGCAATTAGTTAAAAATACTAGTTGCACGGGCTTTCTCTACTTTTATAAATTTTCCCTTTCCATCACAAAATTAGCACTTCTAATACTCTTTTTCAAAATGATTTTCAACCCCCCCACCCTCCTCCACATAGCCCGGCGTTTCGCAGGCTTTTACCGAGGGTATAACTTAAAATTCCCTGTTTCGAAATTTTTTCGCTTCTTTTCTTTGTCAAATAGGTATATTCCCCCGGCGTTGCGCGAACATTTTTAAATACATAACATAGTGTCATGGAAATTTCCCTTCCCTGGCGCTATGTATCTCTATGAACCATACAAAGGTGCCTGGCTGAAGGCATTTGGGATCGCGGCGTCCATTACGTAGGCTACCCTTAACACTGAACCATTGAAGCCTCCGTTTGGACTGGTGCCGGGCACGAGGAAACTGGACTGCAGCGGAATAGAACCAGGTCTGCTATAGCGACAAACCCAGATTCAATCTCAGCAGTGATGACAATCGTGTTCGTGTGTGGAGACCCCGCGGTGAGCGCCACAATCCTGCCTTTGCCTTACAGCGACACATCGCTCCCACAGCTGCTGTCATAGTATGGGTTGTCATTACCTGCAATACACGGTCACCCCTAAAATTGATCCGTCCTTCATACTAAACCTCTCGTGAGTAAGTGAACGTTCACCGATTCTTAAAGAGCTTGACAGGTGGAGTCTAAAACAGGTAACCAAAGCTTGTTTGAGAATGCTGAATCGTTTACAAAGAAGGAGAAGAGGTAAACATGTCATTACCCCGTTTCCGAGGACAATATGAGCAGCTGACACAGTTTAAAAGGAGGAGAATCATCGGCATGTTGAAAGCTGGGTCAGCTAGGCGAGAAACTCGTCTAGTCCGCTCTGATTGTTTTGTGAGGAGGTGTTGAGACTAGTAGATCCGAGAGATGTCATTTACACAAAGACCAGGCTCAGGACGCCCTCGACAGACCATTAATCGAGAAGACCACCACATTGTTAGAAATGTACGCGTAGAGCCAACTGCTTCATCGACCGCTATCCAGGTACAGGTATCACATTCACTAGGGTCCATGTATCTTCTGGAATCATACAAAGGCACCTGACTGAAGGACATTTGGGATCGCAGCGTCCATTACGTGGACTGCCCTTGACACTCAACCATCGAAGCCTCCATTTGGACTGGTGCCGGGCACGAGGAAACTGGACTGCAGCGGAATAGAAACAGGTCTGCTTTAGCGACAAATCCAGATTCAATCTCAGCAGTGATGATAATCGTGTTCGTGGTGAACGCCACAATCCTGCCTTTGTCTTACAGCGACACATCGCTCCCATGGCTGCTGTGATTGTATGGGTTGCCACTGCCTGCAATACACGGTCACCCCTACCATTGATCCGGGGTACCATGACAGCCCAGCGGTATGTCCATGACATCCTGCAACCACACGTGTTGCAATTTATGTAACGGCTCCCAGGAGCCATTTTTCAATAAGACATTGCTCGGCCTCACATGGCAAGGATGTCACAAGACTGTCTCCACACTGTTACTACCCTTCCTTGGCCCACCCGACCCTCAAATTTGTCTCCAATAGAGCATATCTGGGATAATTTGGGATGATGAGTTGGGCATCCCAGGATTTTGAACGAACTAGAGGCAAGGATACAGCAAATAATGAATGAAATTTCTCAAGACATCATACAGAGCGTGTATGCCTCAATTCTCGATGATATCGCATCGCGCATTCGCGCTAGAAGAGGGTTCAACAGGGTATTAAATCCTCCATTCTTTTGCCTTTTTCTCTGAAATAATTAATCCTTTTACTTTGATTTTCTAATCATTTACTTATATCAAAGTTGTCATTACGTATGTAAAATTTAGTTTTCTTTTGACGACTCCATCTAGGTAAGTTAATATTTTTGCCCATGATTGTATAATCGCAGGAAAATATTTTTTCGTTTGTAGAAAAGTATTTTCCAAATTCTGCAAGGGTTGAAAAAATTGGTTTAAAACTGCGGATTTAAAAAAAAATTGTTTTTCGTTTTTAATAGAGTATTATATTAAAAGAAGAAAAAAAGGAGTTTTAATATTTTTATTGATTTTGCATTGTCCAATGCTGTTTTGGTCTAACATTGTTTATCCCTTCTTTCCTTTATCCTCTTGTTGTGGCCTGAGAGAAATATCTATCATATTTATGTGGCTTGGCGGGAAAAAAAGTTGATTACCCCTTAGCTGGACTGTTCAAAATTAACCGGTAAACGACCTTACAATAAAGATGAGTTGATGAGATTAACAGACTGAGAAACCTCTGTCCAGTGATAACTAAAAGGTAGAAACTAAATTAAAAGTAAAAAAAAACTTTTTTAAAAACAAGATTTTATTTAAATGATCTAAAAAGAATAAAATAAACTTTTCTTTCAAAACTTTTTTGCTATCAACTTATAAAGGCGTTACACAGTTTATGATATAAAAGCTTGTCGCGAGATTTATCTGTGCAGATAAACAAGCAAATTAAATGACTTGATCTGATTGATTTTAATTTTTAAAATTTTCAAACTAAGTAGATACGAGTACTTAAATCTCGTGACAAGCTTTTATATCATAAATTATGTAACGACTTTTTAAGTTGATAGCAAAAATGTTTTGAAAGAAAAGTTTATTTTATTCTTTTTAGAGCATTTAAATAAAAGCTTGTTTTTAAAAAAGTTGTTTTATTTTACTTTTAATTTATTTACATAGTACTTCATGAAATACGTATCTGAATTGTAGTTTAGATTTTTAAATTTCTTCTTTAATGCATCAAATATGATTTTTAATATTTTTATCTACTCAGGCAAGTTAATAGGTTTAAAATAATTTAGCAATATAGATTCATAAATCATTTTTTCGGTTAAATAACTTTTAAATATTTTTATTTTATTTTTACTCTACGTTCTATTTCACCTGTTAATCTTATTTTACTTAAGATTATCATAAAATTTTATTTCTTTATTTCCAAATTTTAAGTATAATAAAATTAAATATTTAATAAAAAAAAAAAATATAAAAATAAAATAAAATGTATGATGCTTATGTAAGGCAATGTAGTTTTAAAACAGTTATATAATTTATGCTTTAATTTCATTTGTTACCTTGATTTGTATTTCTTTTTAAAAACAAATAACTGAAAATTTTAAACAAATATCTTATTTAATTTTGTCTGAATCTATTTGTATGTAAAGGACAGAAAGTAGAATTTTGAATTGTTCATCATATTTTGTTAATACCACTAGACAGACGAACATAGAATTGCTCCTCTATAAAATAATTTTTATTTTCTATGTCTAGACACATCCACAAACATCCCAGAAAACAATGCTTATAAGCATTTCAATGGATGTAAATATCAAATAAAGGAAACTATTTTCCATGCCACTTCATATAATAGAGCTATAGCAAAGTAAAATTAGTCACCATACACAAATCTATTTATCTTCTTAAAATGTTTTATTTTTTTTATCAACAGATTTAAATATCATTGTTCCATTGCAGTTTTTGCATAAGCATAATAGTTTTGATAAAATTGATAGAGATATGAAAGTTAGAATATTTTAAAATTGCCTTTTAGTTACTTGTTTAAGTATTGTGTGTTGGATGGAGTTGTAGTATTGTGTGTTGTAGAATTGTATCCTTCTAATTTTCAAACTGTATTTTATATGCTATACTTAATCTCTATTCAATTATTATTATTATGTGCAATTTCTATTTTAAAAGTATATTGTGTAAAATATTTAGTTTTACTGTCAAGTCTATTACCAATGCCATCTACTGTATTTATCTTTTGTGCGATGGCAACAAGTTGTATGCCTCGACTCGTTTTTTGTAATATAATCTGTGTGAAATGTTCAGTTCCTGCATAGTCCCTCACTAGGAATTGTTATCACCGCACGAAACTTCTGACATTTGTCTAAATCTTTATACGCACAATTAAAGTTATTAGGTTTTAAAAGCGAGATTCCTCTTTATTAGTCCCGTGTAGCGGACATATTGTTTTTAAGATAATTTATATACAAACATATATATTATGAAAACATATCGCAGTACAGTTTTCTTGATTGAATTATAGCTATGAACATTTCCTTGACTGAAATCTTTTTTTTGACCCTGAAGTAAATTATTGATTAAATTAAATGAAAATGAAGGGATCTTATGAAATAAGCGTAACTTCTGGCAATTTATTTTAATATATTTCTAAAACTGTCTTCTAAATAATTTTAAAAAAGAAACTGAACGTTGAAATTAAAAGAAAGTTTCCATATCCGATATTAAAGTGCCATGTAAAACATAATTACCAAAAATAATGACAAACGTTTATCATCTTATTTAATTTTTAATGATCTTGGGAATGATAAAAAAAACTACGCATTAATTGATATAAAAAGTATACAATAGCTTAAGATCAAACTTTAAAACTAGAAATGAGTTACCAAGTACATGGTGAAAAAAGACATCAAATAAATGGATATCATTGTGTTTTTAATAATCTATAATTCCATTGGGTATTAATTTATAATATGCACTCATTTAAGGAAAAAAAAATCGTGATCATTATCATGACTTAGAAAAAAAATATCAAATATATGTTTTACAGTTTTAGGAGTATGTACTATCTCAATTTATTTTTATTCAAATTAAAGAACCAATTAAGCCCACTGAAGAGAATTTTAAATGAATTAAACGAAGTGAAACGTATCCCATTTATCACTAATTGTATTTTTTGGATTAAAAAATAAACAGCACTTATTTTTCTTCCAATTAATATAGCATTCATTTAAGTGTCATTTGATATGACATACATTATTAAATTTCATTTTTCAATTGTCGTTACTTATTTTGATTTGTAATTAATATTACAAATCAAAATAAGAAACGACAATCTGTCTACTTTAATAATAAATTAACAAAACTGCATGAATAGATTTTTCAAATTATGCAATTTCTTTATTTGAATAGTAAATGAATAAGGTTAAATTTAAATGTGATATGTTTTAAATGTTTGAATAGTATTCATTTAATTAGATTTATAGTTATAATATATATGATTTTCTAAATTATATTGCAAAGTCAACAATACTTTAATATCTAGCGTTGATTCTGCTAATATTTGTTAAAAGCATTTCAAACTCATTAAATGGTTTATTTCTTCAAACCACTCATGGTTTAATACTAAGCATTGTTTATTTTAAGCAAACATAAAGCAAAAGACAGATAAATTTATTCAATTCGTTTAAAAACTTAAGGAAAATGGTTTAATGAAAATTTACTTTTTGAAGTCTAAAATATCATATTGTACATAAAACACCAAAGCAATATCAGACTACAATATATATATTTTCTAAAAGTTACCGCTTAGAACTTTTTAAAATTTTTTAATTACTTTATTTAATTATTTTTATTATTTTTTCATATTTTTTTAGCACATTAACTTTCTTTTCGTTAAATAAAAATCAGTAATTGTACTGTTTAAAAATCCATGAAACTACATTTTTTTTATTATTTTTATACTTTTGGTTTTGTATTGGATTTAAAATATTGATTAAGTTTTATTTTAATACGCATTATTCGTAGTAAGAACTAAGCTTATATTATTATATTAAAGAAAATATAGAGAACAATCTTTTTTTTATTTCCATGTATTCTCCTTTTTACTTAGACATTAAAATATAATTTATATTTAATTACGAATTTCATATACTATATTCTTTATTTTCACTTTTTAAAAATATTCGTTCCGTTTTAAATAACTTTTAACTAAAAATAAGGAATATCGTTTTTTTTTTAAATATATTAGTCGGATACTGAAACAAATTTGGATTTAAACGACACGAAATTAATTAGAAAAGAGGAAACAATACCAAAAACTGATCTGTCTAATTTTTTTTTTAAAAAGTAATGTACGAAGAAATAAAAGGTTTAACTACGCAATAAATGCTTTCGCAATTTCACTCTTGATATTTTATCAGATAAATAAAATTTTATACAAAGTATTGCTATATACACTCACTTCCAAAAGTTAAGCATGGAGATGTAAAATACAAACAAATTAACAAATACTGTTTTGATTGACACAAAATTTGGCAGTAAAGTAGCATATATATTTATACATAAAAACAAAATCAAGAATTATATACAGAAATGAGAACAGTATTAAATTTTTGAAAGTTATCAAATAATGAAATACTGGAGACTTAAGCAGAATTATGTATAAAGTGAAAATAAACAGCAGAAAAGGAAAAAAGGACATTAATAGGGTATGTGATCCCCCCTCATCTGTATGCAAAGTTTACTCCTTCTGACCATGCTTTCAATTAGGTGGTCAACCACCGCAGAATTAAGCAATCGCCATTCTTCTTGTAGAGCAGTTTCCAGCTCGAATGGCTGAAGGTGGGAAACGTGAAGATACAGCACAGCAGAGAGCATCCCAAAGATTTTCAATGGGATTAAGGTCGGGTGAATATGCTGTCACTCCATACGCGCAATCCCTTCACTCTCCAGGTAGTCATCGACGATGTGAGCTCTATGGGGACGTGCGTTATCGTCCATTAAAACAAAAGTAGGGCCAACTGCTGCAGCGTACAATCTCACAATGGGTTCTAGGACTTCATCTCAATAAAGGACAGCCGTCACAGAACCCCGTTTAAAGATGTGCAGGTCGGTGTGGTATCCTAATGAAATTCCTGCCCACACAATAATGCTTCCGCCTCGGAATGCCTGATGTTCGGTGATGTTTTGGGGCTGATTGCGTGTTCCTTGTTTACGCCATATCCTTATACGCTTGCCATCCGGCTCCAGAGCAAATCTTGACTCATCAGTAAACATGACGTTGCCTCAGTAGACACAGTCCAATTGCCATGTTCCCGGTACCACTTTAATCGTGCCCCTCTTAATTGGACGGATAGAGGAACACAAATTCAAGGTACCCGGGCATACAGTCCATTCATATGTAATCTTCGGTGTACAGTAGCTGCAGATATAGCCTTACCAATGGACGCTGTAATCATAGATGTCACAGGTCTGGAGGTGGCTCCACGATTCTGCTTGGCTACAATAGCAATATATTGATCTTCCGTGGGGGTTGTAACTCTTGGGTGACCACCTACGGGCCTTCGGACAACTGTGTGTGTAGTTTGGAATTGTTTCCATAAACGCGATATTACAGAATGATGAGCGCCGAAGAAAAGAGCACAATCTGTGATAAACTGCCCTGCTTCAAGGCGCCCCTCAGCACGCCAGCGCTGAGAATCTTCCATTCGTTTTCTGGAAGTCATAGAAACACGCATGTCTTGAAAACAATTGTACAAAAGCTTTAAACACCTTCTATCAGCACTTACAATCAACTTCTGTAACCCTTCATAAAGCTGGCTTCTTATAAGACTGCCCTTTTTGCATATTTCTTGACATGAAGGCACGATTGGCAGTTACATAACATATTTCCATACTTCCATCTACCTCTGCAGCGAATTGCATCGTCTTCAATTCTGATTGGCTTCCAGAAATTAACATTTTCCTCTCTGTGCTTAACTTTTGGAAGTGAGTGTACATTCAAATTTATGTTTTATATTTTTGTGCCTTATTTTTTTTCAGGTGTGATTCAGATTTTAAAGTTTTTCAGAACAATTAATTCGATAACTACCTCCTACATTGGATGCAGATATATTTCCCTGGAAATATTTTTAGAATGATTTTTATGACTCTTGTAGGATAAAAATCATTATTTTTGCGTACTCGCTAGATTTCACAATTAAACCAGTCTTCATGGCGCATTTACCGAAATACCGAATGAATGGAATATTTTATCACAATCCTTACTCTGTATAGACTCTTATTCACTATTTCACGCATTTCTTTCTACAATTTATTATAATTATAAAAACACAGATGGTTATTTATCCTCTTCACTCGTAATATTCGTATGAAATTTTAAGATTTCTTTTAACAAACCATACATAGTTATGTTTACAGTGCATTCAGTGCAGTCAAATTGTAACCTATCTTTTATCTCTCTAAAGAAAGATATCATAATTTTCATAACACTCAAATCTGTGTTTCTTATTTTGACCTATATTTTTCAATTATGAATTTTTAATTGTTAATATAATTAATTGTTTATTAATTTGAATTTAAAACCATGTAGTTATCTTTATAACATTAATTCATATATCTACTGAAAAACAAATTATATGCACACATATATATATATAAAATTTATGTTGCACTCTTTTCTTAACTAGCATATTTAAAAAAAGAATGGGGAGGTTTTACGCTATACATATTTACTCCTGTGTTCATATTTTAAGAGCGTTATTTGTTGTTGTTTTTTAAATACACACGGATAACAAACATTAGTTAAAAAATTTTCTGTATATTGCTTAAGAATTTATTTAAATCAAAAAGATTTAATATTAAAAAGCGCAGTGTAAGCTTATTTAATGGTTAAGCTCATTTAAAAAAATTAATGTATAACATTTTACTGTGCTAGATACTTTTTATAATTTAAAATGCTCAGTATTTAGCAAAAAAATTACATGTGTTTAAATTAATATTACATATTTTGAAATATTTTCGCATTTAAAAAACAAAATTATTTAGCACAAATGTCTCGAAAATTACATGGAAATAAAAGTGTTTCTTTAATAAAATTTTGTGATAATTTAATTAATTAGGGAACTCAACAAGTATTCTTTTTTATTGGTGAAAAACACATTTTCTTTTGGTATGTAAGCACTATTAACATGGAGAAGAAATAATCAAGAATGTATCTCTTTGCAAAAATGTTATTATTAAAAATATATATATTGTTCTTAGAGTAATTAAAAAAATCTTTTAGCCTTACAGACACGTTCTTAACTTTCATTTTTTTTTTTAATTTGATGGAATATTTTTAAAGTATCCGACTACGTTCGGAAGCTTGATTTTAAAAGAGCCCATAAATAGATACTTTTCATGATATTTAGTGTCACTTAGATTAGAAAATGTATATAAAATTGTTTTAAGGCATTTTGACAAAAAATATTATTTAAATACAATATTTCGGTAAAAAATTAATTTAGAATAACCTGTTTTTCAAAATGTTCTCCTTTTGTGAAAAATGCATCTATCATAATAATATTTAATGCCTGTATATATCACTGATCTCTGTACAGAGGCTCAACTATGATTTTTGAAAAATTTACATTATTTTCATACAACCATTTGAAATAATTTTCAGCGTATTTTCTTAAAATTCCTCCCTTCTTTTGTCGTAAAACATGGATATAAACCCACTTCTAAGTTATTTATTTCAAACATTCTAGTTGAGCCTCTGTACACGGGTCTGAGCTATATACAGGCAAAATATTATTATAATAGAAGCATTTTTCACAAAAAGAGGATATTTTGAAAATGGGTCATTCTATGTTGATTTTTTTTGTCAAAATATTGTACTTAAATAATTTGTTATTGTAATACTCTTCTTAAAACAATTTTATAGACATTTTCAGACTATGGTACCTAAATATCATAAATATTATCCATTTATACAATTTTGCATAATCATGGTTCCGAACGTACTCGGATAACTTAAATGTGACTACATATTTCTTATCTATATATCTTCATTATTTATTAGGCTTTGTTAAATTGCTTGAATTAATTATGTTACAATTTTGGATGTGTTTCTTTATTTTGCTCCCTCCTTACTTAGTTTTAATATATCGCAGAAAAAAAAGAAATTTTTAAAAAAATATTTTGTGCACTTTGCATGATAAGTATAAGTTTTGTATAAGGAATTACAAATAGCATTGTATTTATAATTAAAAATGTATTTTATAAGCATCTGATAATTATTAATTTTTATATTTACATTTTCTTTATCTTTCTTGTTGTTTTTGTTTCAGATGGTATATGTCAAGAATTTTGTTTACATTAGAAACAGCAAATTTCAAAGCTGAATGAAAATGTCACTTAAACAATTCATTTCTTGATAAAATTCTTCCTTGAATTATTACTTGAAATACTTATGAAGAAAGAAGTGTCCCTTTGAGAAAGAAAAATATGTCAAAATTTATATTAAGAGGGGCACTTCTCAAAAATCCTTGAAAAAATCGATTTTTCAATTTTAATTGAAAAATAAAATTCCACCCCTTTTTCTTTCTAATGCAATTTAAATTTTGGTTCTAACTGAATTAGAAGTATTTTTAATATTTTTTAAAAAAGTTGTTTACACCTGTCAAACTCCAAAACAACGGATTGCCACGCCCCCCTCAAATAAAAACCAAAGACACATGGTACTTTTCAGCCTTTTTTAAATAGTTTAAATCGATTAAAAGAATTTATTTTGATCAGCAACTATTCAGGAAAGTGAAGTGAATAGTTTAGATGTTTGTTTACTTTTGGTAACCGCATGCTATTTTTTACTCATTAAATACAAAAGAATTTCTGTATCGTGTGGAATAGTGTTTTCCATCAAAAACAATAATGATAAAATGTTTAAAAAACGTTTTTAAAACTTGTTAAATAATAAAACGTTTAAAAACGAAAGTTTGGAAAAAATTTCACAAAAACCAAACTTTCGATAAATTAAACGCTGCATAACAGTCAGACGATTTCAACAAAAATAATTCAGCTTTAAAAGCAAAGTTGAGGTAAGTTAATAAAGAGTATGTTTCTTTTTTTTTTTCATTTGAATGTTTTTGTGAAATGACTGACATTGACTGTTTTTTGTGCTTTGAAACAACATTAAAAACATAAATAAAATATAAAAAAAAAGGTATTCACATAAATTTTGGCTACAAAATTGTTAAATGTTTGACTTTTGTGGTCTTATTTAAACATTTTTAATCCCGGGTTTATTAAAACAGTGTTAATAAAAAAAGATAAAAAATTATATGAAGTGAAAATAGACTTTCATATGCTATGGGGTATTTTAAAAAAATAAAGTTCAAAAAAAATTTTTTCGGGTTTAATTTTCACCTACCAAAGTGGTTTTTAAATTCTCTACATTAAATAACACGACAGAAAAAATAACTAAATTGTCTATGGATTTGCTGCCAAACAATATCATTTAAAATGGATCCAAAATCCTTGGTACCCATGGTCCTGGCAAAAAAGGGGAACTTATATAAATGGTTTTTTTACGGCAGTTGGTTTTACATTGGGGAAAATTGTTGATACTGAAATATTTTGGAAATGCTCATTAATTTTAACACAATTTTCCCGCGATGATTTTTCGGAAAATCATTGTAAATAAAAGGGAATGGAAGTTGAAGAGGTGTACTTCTTTTATTTTTTATCTTCCTCCTCCAGACATTAAAAATTTAAAAAAACAATATTTGGGTTATGGGGGCTCTAAAGCATACAAAGGTTTAGAATTAAACTTAAAAATATGTCAATATTGAAAAATTAAATGATTGGTCATGTTTTGTGGTGTGGGGTTGTTGGGGTTTTGGGTTGGGTTTTTTGGTTGTTGGTTGGTGTGTTTTGTTTTGTTTTGGTTTTAAAAAAGAAAATTGCAGCCTGGGGAAAAACATTTGGGGGAAGATAAAATCTCCAAATTTGAATCAGGATGGTTTTTATGCCCCATGGGAATGAGTGGTTAATATAATATGTCCAAACTGAAAGGTTACACTTTAAAAGCATAAACACAACTTACCTAAAAAATTAGGAATTGCATAAATAAGTATTTAGGGGTCTCTAGTCTTGAAATTTTTATCAAATGCTTGTTGAAAAACTCAAAATATTGGTAAAGCAAAATAGTATTTGGTGTATAATTCAAAAATTTATTTTTGCAGTTGGGAATTTAAAACTATATACGGAAGCTATATATTTATATAATTAAAGGGGTTATTACAAAATTAAAAGTTTTTGATGATTAAACATTTGACCCCGTTTTCTGTCGAGTTGAAAAAATAGATTATGCGTTATTAGGAAAAAGAATAGGCAGTTTACAATGAACCAAAAAAGCTAGAATTAAAACAAACAATTAAAATGTAGACAAAGAAATATTTGCAGATGCCAGCAATTCAAGTTATAGTTCTGGTATGCATTAGTTAATGGTAGTTTTACTTTAAATCTCTATTTCCAAAAGTGTAAATTTCAACACAAAAGGAACATTTTTGAAAACTCCCTTATTTTATACCCTTGAAACTTTGCACAGTGTTAACATATACAAATAAATATTTTAATAGAGATTTTGTCAAAAAATTATTCTAAAAATTTTAGGGATTAAAATGTACAAGAATTTTCATCGTTTTAAAATTTTGACGTGTTACTCCACAAATGAATTTTTAGAAAACTAATCAAAATTTTAAAAATGTCCCTTAAAATTTAAAAACAATACAATGAATGCACAAAAAACAAATTCATGACTGTACAACCCTTTCCAATTTTTTAAAAATGTTCCTTAAAATTGGTCATTTTTAACATTACGGAGATAGGGAAAATGCTGCGTGAAGTGACCCCCTTAAGAAATTAATTCTTCTTTCTTAGATATGCAAAGGAGATACTAAAGTGTCAGTCGCGTCGTTATCAATAATTTAAACAGAGTTGAGACTCACCGCACCACAAAAAAGATATGCAAATTTTTTCTGACTAAACAAAATATTAATCCTAACTTTTTCATTAATTACTTTAAAATGATTAGATTTTAGAATACTTTTAAGAAATTAACGCAAATATTGGGATTGTTTTACCACTGCTTAAGGATGCATCATAAATACTCATTTCATCCGATTACCTTTAACTTGAATAGCGGAGACTGTCCGTGTATACAGTTAACGATATGGTCGGAATTGGGTACAATATAGTCATCGCTTATGACAAGTAGACTGAAAGGAAGCTACATGCCTTTTTAAAAATGAAGATCGAAAAATTGTCCTTCAAGAGTGAAGCACACCAGCTGTTTCAAGTCCAGATGTTATAGGATCCGCGATCATTCGTCTACATCATTCTATAAATACCAGTTCTATTTGCATGCGGCTGCCATATCTAAATTGCTTGCGTGAAGACAATTAAACAGATTGTTAATTTAGAAATAATTCAATTGGCCTAAAAACACATAAAATAAACAAAAAAGACACAAGTAATTTTAAATGATAAACCTTTTTTCCCCTTAATAGGTTTAGAACCTCCATCCGTACTCCAAATAATCCTAATTTGCTCAAAGGGGACATGTGTTCTATGTATACCTCCAGTCATAACAATGAACAAACCGTGGAAACACCTACATTTGAAAGGTTTCGCCGAACTGAACAAAAGGTTTTTTGGATCGAAATAGAGATATGGTTAATTTTTCCCCCATCTATAAGAATATTTCCAAAAAAAACAACATATTCAGAAATCTTGAAAGGGTGATAAAAATATCAAAACTCTCACAACCTCAACGAAAAGACTTTCATCGTTTGTACATGACCTGAATCAAAGCGCTAAATCTCACATCATTCACTACATAGAATACCTCTTGCTCCAACAGCTTCATTATGTCCTCCATATTCAGCTCAGGAGTGCCTACTCCCTTCGTAGCCAGAAGACATCGATCCAAACCCCAATTTCAATTATCCGGAAGAAAGATCTTTCATAGAAACTAGAGGAGATGCACGACTGCACAACCTGGGAGAAGTCCTTGGTGGCAGTTCATTGATCCACATTATCGAATGTATTACAGTAATCTAACCCTTGGTCGAAAATTTAGAAGAGCGAGTAACGATTTAATCAATTATTTCGTTTTTTCTGTAAGAAGACATGCAACTGAAAAAAAAAAAATATTTTTTTTTCTTCTTTTGTCCTTTAACAACCAGGAATGACTTTTCAATTTCCAAGTAAGTTGACATGCATAAAAAAATAATAGTATAATGCAAGATTTTGAGCACTGAGATAAGTGATTTCAAAATCCTTCAATGAATATTCAACTTTTCATCAGAGCTTTTAAAAAAGTTTGATTGCGAAATCAATTTTCTTCTCCCCCAGGATTTTTATTTTATGTTTTTCATTAACAACGCAGGAATATTGTTTTTGTGATTTTGGATATAAAAAACCACGTTTAAAGAAATTTAAAAAGTTTTTACGAATTTTTAAAATTCAAATTGATAATAAAGTATCTGATATACGAAGCATATGTGTTGTAAGATATTGAGAAAATAATTACACAGGTAGAATAAATAATATCTAAATTGTATTGAGAATATTTTTTTGGTAAAAAAAAAGCAATTCATGCATATTATACAAACAAATAATACGCTTTCTCGGATAAAATGTTTTCAACAAGGAGTATAGTTTCCTCTGACTGAAATCAAGATGAAAAATGTGCCAGGTGCGAAATCAATGAGGTCATTTAAAACCCTGAAACATTCTCGACCACTGATGTAGAAGAAAATCTTTAGAACAGCTTAAATGTTTCTCTAGGTGTTTAAGGGGGGTTAGAACTTTTTTTCCCTAGAAAAACCCCCGTTTCTTGGTGAATTTGGTATATCTGGCATCCTTTTGAAGATTTTATTAGAAAAAATATCCATTAACTTTTAATGAGCATTTTTACTGTCCGAATAAAAATTTAACCCCTATTACTTCACTTACTTATAAAAGGTTTTGGGGGTTATAGTTTAATACTTCATTTATAATGTATGGAAATTTTTTTCTATCAATAAAATTTTTTATTGGAAAACCCCACAGAAATACGATCGAAGGCAAACTTTTTTTATCCTTCGTGGAATAGAACATTTCCCATAAAAGTGTAGGGTTTTTTTGATAAAAAGATCCCATTCCCAAATGAAAATATACCTATTGTCAGGTTGTAAATCTACGATACTCAACCTGCGGCCCCGCGAACCATTTTAATCAGCCCGATCATGGCCCATTGCTGTGAGAAATGTACTTATTTAAGAACATTGAATTAAGAATTTGGTGGGAAATTCTTTGTCAAAAAATCAAATACATCAGTTTTGCTTTTTTCTGTCAGTGTCTTCGGAAATTGATATTTTTTCCCATCTGGAACGATTTGGTTAGTGATAACAGACAACGTGAAGTAGCGATATTTTAGGGTGGAAATTTTTTTAAATCTTTCATATCCAAAAACGAAAATATTAAAGAAAATATATCGTTTCAAGACGATTGGGAGGTTGACTATTTTTAAAAAGAAAAAAAAACAGGATCAGTAATTGCTTATTTGTCAAAAAGTGCTGTTTTAAAAAAAACCAATAAAAAGAATCATTAATGGCATTTTTGATTTCGTTCTTGAATAATTTTAAAAAAACAAATAAATTTTTTGTCAGTAGTAATATCCAGCGGTAACAAAGGCATGTTTATTTTATTTTGGTAATCATATGAAATGGTTGTATGGGGAAATTGCGAAAAGTGTTTTTTAAATTTTTTTAATTTAGGTTAGTGAAAAATAAAATATATAAAAAAAATTTTAATTTAAAAAGCAAAACAGGGTTTAAATTTTGATGAAATTTTCCCCATTTTTAAATTTTCAATGTTATTTCATTTAAACCCCTTTAAATTCGCAATTTTTTTAAAATTTTTTTTGAAAAATTATATCACTAGTCCCCCAAGTAATAAAAAAGGGGAAAAAAAAAAAATTTAAACAGTTTTAAATTGAATTTCAGTTTTTTTTTTTTTTGGTTTTTTTCCATTGCCTTTGGGGGGGAAAAAATTTTTTTTATATGGGTTTTTATTACTAAAATTTTAAATTTTTACAAAAAATTTTTGTCTGGGGCAAAAAATAAATATTTTTTTCAAAAGCACTTGAGCATAAAAATTTTTTTTTGTGTTTCGGGGAAATTATTCCACATAAAAATTGCGATTTTTAAAATTTTTTTTTTTCCCCCGTAAGGTGATTTGTAAAAAAAAAAAATTGGTTGTTAAATTAAAATAAATCATTTTTTGGGGCAGAAATGCAACAGTTGAATTTAAAGGGGTTTAAAAAGCTTTTCCCCCCTTCCCCCATTTATCCCCGTTTGCGGGGGGGGAAAAAAAAAAATTATGGGCCCCCCGGGGGATGCAATTTTATGCGGCCCAGCAGAAAAAAGATTGGGGTTTTAACTGAAAAAAATTAACGTGGAGATCTCCCCCCCCCAACATTTTCGAAAAAATTATGTTTTATTTAAAGGCCCGTTTTAAGAAAAAAAACAAAACAGGAAAGAAATTTTTTTTAAAAAAAATTGAAAAAATAAGTTCTTAATTAAAGAAAAGGGGTTCCCCTTTTTAAATTGAAAGGGGTTTTCGGGGTTTTTAAATATTTGCCGGATTGTGAAAATAAAGGTTCCGGGAAGTTTGAGCTTTTTAAATAAAAAAAAAGTAAATCAAATTTCGGATTAGTTATTTTTTTTTTTTCAATTTTTCTTTGAGTGGATAAAAAACTTTGAAAAAACTGTGTTAAAATTTACATATGAAAAAAAAAACCGAAAAAATTATTAAATAAAAAAAAAAAATTTAAAAAAAAAATTAAAAAATTTTAAAAAATCCCCCCCTTTTTGTTTCTTTTTTTAAAAAATTTTTTAAAGTGTAAGAAAAATATTTGGCAAAAAAAAAAATTTCTTTAAATAATTAATAAAAAAAAGAAGAACCAAAAAAATTTTTTTCTTTTTTTTATTTTTATTTATTCTTTGTAACTTTTATCAAATATTTCATGAAATATGTATTACTTTATAATTTAAGAAGGTGTACTCTATTTTGCCTACTAAAATCTGATCAAAATGATTTTTTGTAGGATTCCCACTATATACAAATAATAAAGAAACACATTACTTAAAGTTCATAATTTTGACAGCAATAGGTAGCATATAAACAAATAGAAATTTTAAAATTTAAAACCATTTTAATTATGAGGTGTTATTAATATTTTTTATGTATTTTAAAACCAGATTTTTTTCTATTAGAATAAAAAAGTTCATATTTAATTATAACTTTATCTACATGTTTAATATTTTTAATGCTGTAACTCAATAAATTTTATTCAATATTCGCATAAATGCGTTAATATATAAATTTTTGCAACTAGGTAGTAATATAGGTATTTTCTATTGGCCGTTCAACTTTTACTAACAAATTACATTTTTTTGCCTAATATTAGAGGATTTGCTACATTTTCTAATGTAAGAGTTATGGGTACGTAACATTTTCAATATTCAGAATATAAGCTAATCCCTTACAATGATAACCCGTATACAAATTTTAAATTTAAATGTAAAATAATAAGTTATAAATCGATACGTCGTTGCATTATAAAGGTTGAGATTTATCGTAAGGATCAAGGTTGAGATTTATCGTTTTTGGAAACAATGATTATGATTTCTTAATTTTTTTTTTAATTTGATCTCCGACGAATTACGCAAATGTAACATCAATGATTGGATAACTAATGGAAATTAGATAAGTAAAATAGAATAATGATTGCAAACTTAAGTTTAATATTTCAAAACTTCATTATTCAATGGATATGAATTACAGTGACTTTATTTAGCTTTTCTTAAGAAATCAATCACTGTTTGCTTCGATTTTAATAGATTCATTTATGAATAGTATTAATTATTAATTATATTTTTATTTTTTATATTATATTTATTTATTTATTTATTTTTGCCATATTTAATGAAAAAAAAATAACTGTTTATTCCTTACATAATAATGTAAAATATACTAATTTATATTCATTTAAAAAAATAATTCGAATATGTTATTGCAATGAATATGAATAAATTTATTGTGAATATAATTTACTAAGATATCCCAAATAAAAACCATACCATGAAAAATAAGTACGCCTTTAGAGCAGTCAAATGTATTGTTCTCCTTATGAAATATATATCACAATATATCGTCCTGAAATGTAGAAAATAGTTCAAAACATTTTATCTAAATCGGCAGTTATATTTCTTTTTTATAGAGAAAAATCATTAGAAATTATTTTTAAAATGCTCTAACTGGTCCTAAGCATTTCTTCAAGAAATTTGAATTTATTTTTAGATAGTATTTTATTCCACACATAAACACTTATTTTACCCACTTTATTTTTATAAAGTACTTTTCTGATGTAACGTATGTGGTAAAATGTTACAGAAAATTCTTGCAGCTCGAAAATGTCTTTTTTCCACCAAATCTTTCAAAGAGACCTAAGATATGTGAAATTCGACTGCTACAGACTTCATCTCTAAATTAGGTTGTAAAAACATCTTTTCATCAATCCATGGCATGATATTTCACTTGAGAACTAATTTCATATAAGCATAAAAAACATTCTAAACTATTTTTCCCCTTCATCATCATCTACTTTGTAACTATTTTCTAACATATATATTTGATAAAAACATAGATTTGCAATGTATAGCCAACTTTTCATTATAACTTTAAAAATTAGTTTCATATTTACGGAAAATACTGACTTTTTTGAAGCTAGTTTTTAAAGAAGTATATTTTATAAAGCTTTTTTGATTTTATTCATTTGTATAGCTTATGGTTTTATATTAGATTTTTAACTTACTAGATTAGACGTAATTTTAGATTTCTTTGACTGATATACTGTAATATTTTAGATCTAAAGCTAGTGTTTTTAGTAAGAATGGTTAAAATAAATTATTTATAACTCTGTAATTGTAATTTAACTAACTTTTAGAAATACTTAATTAGTTCATTATTTTTTAATTCTTCGAGTTCTCTAATCATTGGTTAAGACTTGATTATAATAGAAAATGCTTTTGAATTAACAAATATGTCATGCAAAGAATCATATATTTTGGCTGATTAGATTATTTTATTCAATAAAAAATTAGTTCCAATCAAAATTGTTTACCTTAATAATTGCAAACAGCAATATGGATAGTACATAATTATTTCTACTAAGTGTAAAGTAATAGAAAACTACATCCAGGTGTATGTTTATACAAATTTATAAGAGATGTTAATTACCATGGTAAATTCAAAAATGCTACTACATCTTAATAATATTATATTCTTATGTAAGAAATTTTAATATTTATCATTATAACGTAAATCTGTCTTTAAATACTATTAAAAATATTAGTCTAGAAAATAAAAGTTAGCATTGCTTAAAATGCAATTTATAATATCTGTCTTTATTTATTAACATTAAGTTAAAACACTAAGTATTGTAACTGAATATATAACATATTTAATACAACCTAGAGAATAAACTTAAAAATAAGGTATAAAAAATTGAAAATCATTAAAACTTGAAATATATATTTATTATAAACAAAGTAATTCATAATATTTTTATTTTAAAAAATAAATACAATTGCTAAATATACTTTTGAAGAATAAAAGTCTAAGTGTAATGAAATGTGTTTTAATCGGTGGAAAAAATATAAGCCCTAAGAAAGAAACCGTAAGAAAACTGTTTCTTACATTAAAAACAATTTTCTTTCAACAATGCACAGGTCCAGTTAGTCACATCTAGATTTTCCACATTTAGATCATTTCATCATAATCTAACCATAGCTCATGCACACACACACACAATCAGTCGGAGATTGATTTGGGAAGCTGTAGAAATAAGGTATCACAAAAGCATCAAAAGGGATTCTGTATTGCAAGGAATCGCTTTATATTTAATATTTTCCACAAAGGAAGAAAACAATAATTCACATGTAAAAATTATCTCAAGATTCTAGTGGATTTTCTCTTTAAATTAAAAAAAATGTTCCGAATGTGGTAATTTATGTACATCAAAGAAAATTGCATGCCTGTTAAATTAGTTACTAGCTGCACGGGCTTCATCAAGTGTATAGCTTTTTGCCTTGGAAATTTTCCCTTTCCCTCTCAGTGTCAGCACTTCCAGCTGTCTGTGTGATTTCTGCATTAATGTCATTAAAATTCTATTTTTCGAAGTTTCCTCCACCTCTTTACCCCGTCGTACAGATCTGTTTACTATCCATTTAGCCAGGCGTTGCACGGGCTTTTTTCGTAGGTATAACTTTATCCCCGTAGAAATTTTCCCTTTTTCTCTGGACACCAGCAGTTCTAGGTGTGTCTCATGCGCGATGTGAGGGATTTCTTTATTTATGTCATTTAAATTTCCTTTTCCGAAATTTCTTCTATTGGCTATCTTCGCAAGAAACGGTAAATGCAAAAACGCGCTGAAGGTACCAAAAGAGGGAAATGATCCAAAAATTCCATATTTACCGTTTAATTTCTTAAATTAAAATTATTTTAAAACATTTTAATTAAAAACATTAAAAAGCACAATTCGCCTGCATTGTTTTAACAATGAAGACCCTGTTTTGCCAGTTTGGCTGAAGACCGATTTTCGACTCCAACCTACGTCATTTTTATAACAATAACGTTGTTACAACAATGCAGGTGAATATTGAGTTGAAGGTTTTTAATGTTGTTAATTAATATATTTTCAACTAATTACAATATCGGAATATAAATTAAAAACATTTTCCTCGGATCATTTCCAATCGTATAGTACCTTCGGCGAGTTTCTGCGTGGTACGGTTCGTGAGAAGATAGACACACGTAGATAGTCAGATAGATACATTTGTTTACCTACGAATTTTAATAGTGTAGATAAACTAAGATATGACTCAGGAATATTTAGTCTAGCACATTTTTTAAACTTTTATTTATGAATTCCGAAATATATATTAGAATGATTTTGTGGGTCTTTTGTGATGAGGACACAGCGTAACATCAATTCTCGTATTTAAAATCCGTTTTTTAATTAAATTTAAACTTTGGATTAAATCACTCAGAGTTTTTTTCCATCTGCAGTGTATAACACAACCTTGTTCAAGGTATGTTCAAAAAGTGTCCATCCTTGAAATTTCCTGCCCAATTAAGATTATAAAACGGAACAGCTGTGCACAATGGGAGATCAAAGTTTAATGCACATGCTTGAACTTTTTCCCTGCAGGCAGTCAAATGACTTGAAAAATATTAACTGAGCGAATGTTTTGTTAAAAGCTTCGTG
Organism: Trichonephila inaurata madagascariensis; assembly: GCA_019973955.1. Lineage (NCBI taxonomy): Eukaryota > Metazoa > Arthropoda > Arachnida > Araneae > Nephilidae > Trichonephila > Trichonephila inaurata. The sequence continues at coordinate 54,022 of BMAV01026099.1, read as the reverse complement.
ATTTTCTAAGTGAAACAATTCATAGGATTCAAAAAGTGTTCGGAGACGAAACTGTGGGTGTCACATAAACTAAGCAAGAGGTGAACCAATTCAAAAGTGTAGTATGTCGGTATAGAGTGCCCAGAGTTCTCGGAAGCAACCAACCACTTGAAATGCAGCTGTTGTTGAAAAGGTGAAAAATATGGTAATGTAAGTTCGTCGTTTGACCGTTCGGTAAACTGCCAAAAAAGTTGAGATCAGTACAAGTCCTCAGCATGCAATGTTTTGTGATTATGCGCAGAGTGGCTGAGAAATTGGTTCCCAAGTCTCTGTCGGTTGAACAGAAAAACTCCATCTCACAATTACACAAGACCTACTGGACACTACCAACGCTGAACCTGTATTCTTGCAACTTCAGGCTGTTCTTTTTAAATGAAAATATCACTGAAAGAACCCCGTTTTCATAATAGAAATGAGAAAAGTCAGAACTTGACTGTAGAGCTTGGGGGACACCATTCCAAAAGAAGCCTTCCAAAAATTTCTTCGGCAATGGGAAGAATGCTGGGCTAAGTATGTGAAGGTGCATGAGGTCTACTTTGAATTTTTGATTAGGATCCTAGTCCCATAAATTAACTAGGACATGCCAAGGGTCGGATATTTTCGAAAAGACGTTGTATACTTACTACTGATTTAAAATGAATGATATGCTGTTCATCATATAAATGCCGAATTGCTGAGTAATAATCACGCGTATTTACGGTATCCTACTACGTTCGAAACCGTGATTTTGCAAAAGGGTATAAATAGATAATATTTATGATATTTAGTGTCACTTAGATTAGAAAATGTATATAAAATTGTTTCATGACTATTATTACAATAAAAAGTTATTTAAGTGCAATATTTTGACAAAAAGTGAACATAGAATGATTCATTTTCAAAATATTCTCCTTTTGTGAAAATGCTTCTATTATAATAATATTTTGCCTGCTCAAACCTCTGTACAGATGTTCAACTAGAATTTTTGAAATATATTAGCTGGGTTTATCCATGTTTTACGACAATAGAGGGGAGAAATTTTAAGAAAAAAACGCCATAATTATTCCAATAGTTTGTAACTCTGAAAATAACATGAATTTTTCAAAAATCATAGTTGAGCCTCTCTACAGAGGCTAAATATTATTATAAAGGCAAAATATTATTATAATACAAGTATTTTTCACAAAAGGGGGCATTTTGAAAAAAAAAGTTATTCTAAGTTAATTTTTAGCCGAAGTATCGTATTTAAATAATTTTTTTGTCAAAATGTCCTTAAAACAATTTTAACATATATTGTAATCTAAGTTACACTAAATATCATGAAAATTATCCATTTATGCGCCTTTTTTTAAAATCACGGTTCCGAACGTAGTCGGATACCTTAAATGAAGCCTTACTGGTATTTTCAATACATTCGATAGCACTGAATACGTACTATCTTAAATAATGGAAGAGTGATTTTTACTTGACAAATTTATTAGCTTATAATCTTTAAGCAAATAAATGTGTCCATATCAACACGAGTTTCTCAGTTCAGAGTTTTTATAAATTTAAGTTCTTTCTTCAACATTTGCCTATTTTGCACCGAAAGTATATAACTGTAACTACACTTATTTATTTTTCTAAAAAATTGCTAATTTAACTTAGAACTCTTTAAGTTAGTGAAAATAAATCAAGTTCATTTTTAAAAGGTATAAATATACTTTTCTTTCTTTTACATGGGGAAAGAAAAGTTTCTTTTTGAGTTTACGTACTTAAAAAGTTATTCTAAAGTTTCTTCATTATTTTGAAACAATTGCCTCTATATAAAGCATACATAATTATTTTAATTGATTAAGTTCAATTGGTTTTAATAAAACATGAAATGAAAAACAATTACAGGGATTTTCTTTATAACTGATCTATTGCTTAATAATGACCACTTCTAAATATATAAGAAACTCGAAGGGTACTGGAAGAGTATTCAGAGCATTTTAGCTTACACTAAAAGGACAAATCAACCCTACAAAAATCAACTACAACTCTGCCCTCAGTATTTAATCATAAACTATTCTGTTATTAAGCAGGAATTGGCAATTATGAAAGCCACCTACTTAAACTGGAATTACATAGTTTTAATGCAAAAATATATGTAAAAGATAAAAACATAAATCATAAATACCGAACCAGAAAAATACTTACTAAAATATTGATTCAAATTTGATTATAAAGATAAGATATATATACAAAAGTTTTCCACATTATAAATTTGTAGTCAATACAATCTTTCTTACAAAAAAAGATAAAAATATTCACACATACGTTCACAATCCAAATCTTTGAAAAAAATACGATTGACAAAATAAGGATTCAACGAATCGCCATCAATATAGCAAAAAGGGATCTAATTGTATCTTTTGGCTGTGCAAACCTAATGTGTATGGTTTGAATCCATCAGGAGCAGACCCTTTAATGATTGAGTGAAGCCCTAATTTTTTAACATATTTGATGGAAAAAATAACTTGATATTGCTGTTAGAAAAAGTAAGAATGCGATAGGTTCAAAGTAACCAACAAAGACACTTGGAGATTTTTTTTTTAAAAAAAATTTAAAGCGATGCAATAAATGGACAATTGTTCGAGAGAACTAAAGCAAAATACACGTGTAATGTGCGGTTTGTCGGAGTTGTGTGACGTAACTTGAAAGTGGATAAATACCAAAGTTAGGTTTTAATAAATAGGTAATGAGCCTATATTCGCATTAGAGTTTAAAATGCCAAAAGTATAGTCCTTAATGATTTATTTTTTAGGAGTTTAATAACTTTAAAGTCAAGTCAAGAGTACTCAAGTCACATCGCATCTCTTTATCGTTTATAACATAATAATTCCCAAACTCATTAAAAATTATTTTTATAGATCTTATTTTCCAGCATATATTGCAAAGTTCACAAAAACTAGAACGCTTGTTCATGTTTGTTTTTTATTATTATTTTATTATTATTAGTATTATTTTTATTTTGCAGTTAAGTAAAGATACAGGGTTTTATAGTCAGAACTTATAAGAAATAAAATTGAAGAAAAGCTATTAGTGTACCTATTAGTTTATTAGTTTTCCTTTTTTTCGTTACAGTTCAAATTACTAACATTCTCATTGCTGAAGTATCCACCTTAAAGACAACACTGTAGAATTTTAACTTGAAGGTACATATTTCCTAGAGGGATCATCTCCACACTCCAATAAAGACCGCTTATCACACACAAGGAAAGGGGTATTTATTAAAATAATTATTAATAAAATAATTATTAATTAAAAGAAATTATTTTACTAAATGCGCTTTTGGAGTGGAGGAAAATAAAATTTTCAATAAAAGGTCAAATAAATAATATCATTAAAATACAATATTTTGAAGTTTCCAGGCTTGATATTCAAGAAAATTTTTATTGAAAAAAAAGTGAATACGAGAACTTATAGAAATGGATATATTGTTACCCAATGTTCTACAAACTGTCGTGATATTTAATTGATATATTCTCTCACTAGAATTTACTTTTTAAGGGTTATTGGCAACATACATTGCAATGTAGAGATACATTCAAAGGACAAGAAGGACACCTGAGTTATAAACATTTGCCTTTAAAGTCCCACAATATACAAGTATAAGGATTTTGATCCGCAGCAGATTCAATATGCATGATTATCTATGCAGTAGGCTCTAAATCACGCCAAGAGTTTCTTGAACTTACTACACTACAGAGTGTCACTCAAAAGAAAACGAATTAAAATAAATCATTGAAAGAGAAAAACTTTTCCTACATTAGAATGGGTATTAATTTTCTTTACATTATCAAAGTGAGATATAAAACTTTCTTCGTCTTACAAGATTTAATTACTTATAATCTACTTTGTTTCAAAGTGATACAATAAACATTAGCAATCAAATTATATTGAGTGAACTTCATTCTAAGAATGGGAAAAATCATGAGAACAGAAAAAAAATATCCCGTCAAATGAGATAGCTGTGAAATTAATATACATTCTCTACTTATTTTGACAAAATATTTTGAATTAAGCTTCAAAAGCATAATGCGTTTTGTGGAAATGAATGCTGCTAAACCACTTAAATTAGGGGGGAGGATGAAATTTGGACACTTCAGTGTATCCAAGAATATAAAACGTGGATTGATGAGAAGTATAAAAAAAAATAGTTAATTAAGGAAGAATCAGGCCTCTCGGTATTTTTTTTATCTTTTCTAATTTAAAAATTGTACAATATAACAACTTGTGTTTTTTTAAATTAAATATGGGGGAGGGGGGAATTATACGAAGCATTTATTTCAATAATTACATTAACAATCAGTAAAAATATGTTTTCTTAGTAATACTCCACCGAAATAATTATTTTTTTCTTAATTGATTAACATTATTTTGATATGTGTTATATATTAAATTGTATCAATAAAATAAACATGATTTTCATCTTTTATATATCTACATATGTAGATATATAAAAGTTAATTTATTGAATATCAAATAATGTCATATTATAATTGTGCACTTATATATATATTAAAATTAAATAGTTACCAATTCATTTAATTTTAATGTCTTTATTTTAATTTTAAGTCAACATATAGCATTTTTTTGTCCATATTATTCATTTTAGTATACTGATATCAATGTGTTGTTATTAACTACTTCAAATAATATAATATTTAACTACTATGCACTATTACGAAATTTAAATATATTACAAAGAATTAAATAAAAAGAGGTTCTTAACAGAAATGTTCTAAAGTCATTGAGGAATTACAAAATATTTTGATCTACTTTTGTTAAACAATGTAATGAAATAAGTATACTATTGTAAATATTATTAGAAAATAGCAAGACATATTTACTATTGAAATAATATACAAAAGATTCAGTTTGTTATTTGTAAAATTTCCAGACCTAGAACTCAAAAATTTCATATAAATTAGTAACTTTTGTTTAGTTTTGCACATTTGTTTTCAGGGATCGTACGACAGACATAATTTTTTAGCTACGTGAAATACTGCTACCTTTCGAAAATAGATAATTTCTTTGTTTAGATTGTCAAACTTATAAATTATTGTCTAGTTTTGTTTGCTTTACTGAAAGCAAAGCTTTTATATCGTTATGTGATCATAAATTTTGATTTCTTTAGACAAAAAATAACTATCACGTTATATTTATTTATTTTAAATAACGTAGGATTTATATAAAAAAAATCGCAACAGTAAATTGTTGAATACTATTGATTTTATTTGTCGTTCTTCATTAAAACAATATAACTTTCACTTCTCATAATTTTCCTCAAGAATGTTTTATTTTTTAAATATATGCAGACCATTTATATAGTCTGTTCAGCTTTCATCCCTTTTAGAAGAAATGCATTTGTAATGTAGACACTTTAAAACATGCATCGTTATAAAGATAGTTAATTTTGATGATTATTCACCTTTAACATTTGAGGTCCTTATATGTCTTATACCTAAGTGTTTGACAATTTTTAGTAATATATAAAATAGAGCTTTTGAATTAAAATGCTTACTTTTAAAAGTATCTGATTTCTTATCTTAAAATTACTCTAATTTGCAATTTGTGTAACATTACTCTTTTTGCAAATTTCTCAATTACGGGGGCTTAAAAGTAAATCGCCTAGAGCTCTCATTATCTCAAACTTTTGACTATAAAAAAATTTCTACTTGGCTTTTTTAAAGCGTTTTGCTAGTAGTGATAGCTTCGCAGTTTAAGGGACTTTATAGTAGATACAGTATTTTAAATATCGATATGCATTTAACATGTATTGCAAACAAAATAGAAAAAAAAGTATTTAAATTGTATGCTAGTATATATTCCTCGGAAGTGTTTCCTGTTACTTTTTGGAATTATTTTATTCAAATGGAATAAACCTTAAAAAATTGATCTGTTTGGATTAATTATTGCATAGTGCTAGTATACTCTAGATACAAAACATACAGTGTTAGTTAAGTCAGTTAATTAATACATTAAAGTAATAATTGCGCTCTCTATTTGAGTCATATCAATTTTATCCATTAAGGACGAGGATTGAGAGAATTATTAACAGTGTCCTTTTTTGTCAAAAATGTGCATGTAATTAATCTTCCTAAGTGACCCAAAAGATAGACGTTTAGATAGATGTTAAGTATTCGTAATTAATTTTTGTGAACTTCAGTTTTCTTCTAGAAAAATTAAGTAATCAAAGAATATATAATTTTTTTCTTTATTTTAAGTTCTATGTTCCGGTTAAATATAATGAGTCTTTTGCCACATTTTTTTAAAGTTTATTCGTTGTAAATGTCATTCACCATAATCTTGTCCTTTCACACTATGAAAATTTTAACTTAGATTTATAAAAGAAAAATTTAAAAATTCTCACTTAATGTTTTTAATATTTTGGTAATACTATGACCAAAAAGGAAAATATTTTTAAGCTCCTATCAAGAATTTTTATTTTATTTTCTTACGAAAAAATGTCAAATTTGTTTATTATATATGATTAATATGAAGATTTGCTCAATTAAAATGTATCAATTATAAAATGTTTGCTTAATGATTAAAAATGTTAAAACAAAAGCACCCCGAATAGAAGAAGAAAATGTTTAAATAGGTATTTTACTCACATTTATATAAATATATATAAATAAAAAAGAAAAAAAAAACTATAAAAATTGGATATTTTATTTAAATAATTAGATAACCAGATTTTATTAAAGTAAATTTAATAACAAATTTAAAAATACTTTCAACTAAAAATAAAACGAGTAGAAATTAATAAATTTGAAATAAACATTTTTATTCAAAATTGTGGATGTGAGTTGTTCGTTTGACACACAATGTTTGAAAAAAGCTAGAAATAGTTTCAGGTTGGGGAAATATGTTTTAATATTGTGACCATATATGTTTATGAAAAGTTTGAATTCGTCAAAAAGTGAAAAGTACAGGGTAGAAAATATATTTTTAAAGAGATTGTTTCTAAAGTTTTCAAAATGCCTTTTCATTCAGTTATTAAGAAATTAGTACACAATTTTTCTAAAAGAACTATTCAAAATCTATTTCTCAATTATACTTGCGTAAAACAATTGATTGTACAAAGTTAAAAAGAACTTTCAAAAGGAATCCCTTACAAATTCTGCATTGTTAAATTAAATGTGTGATCTTTTCTTCTTACTATAATTAAAAATATTTTTAATTGAAATAAAAAGAGCTATTCTTTTTTTCAATATTCTTTTACATATGTATATAATTTTAAAACTTAACTGATTTTATTCAAATTGGATCATTATTCGGATTTTATACAATTATTTAAACAAAAAAAAATAAAGTGTCATGTTTTAAAACTGTGGACAATGAGCCTTTAAATTCATTCCATCACATTAAATTTGCCAAACCTTTTTTTTTTCATTAAAATTCACTTTAGGAATAATAACTTCCGAAATTTAGAGTATAATTATATTTTCTTGGATAGTAAAATAATCAGTCTCATATTCCATTTAAAAATGTATGTTTCATTTTAAAAACCCGAGGCATAAACTCATTGTTAAGTTAATGCTACAATCTCTATTATATCATTATGTTCGAAAACCACTCTTAGTTTTGAAACTCTTCATTGGATGAAGAAAAATAACTTAAGTGGACTCTTTAGACCTGCGGCATTGAGGCCTTTAGGCTGTATACGTGATTTTTTTTTTCTTTTCTCAAACTTTTTAGTTAACTTAAAATTTATCGGAATTAGAACATAAGTGATAATAAACGCTAGGCATTTTTTTTTTGTTTTAAGTCAATAATATTAAGCACAAAGGATTATTTTTGATCATTAAACTTACATAATAAAATATTTCTAGGGGAAGAATTGATATTTAGACAAAAGAACTTCTGGCGGGATTCTGAACTTTACTATGTTCGAACATGCACGATAACTGTTATTATGAGATCTATTTGGTTTACTGCAGCGTCTCTCAAACTGTGGGGCGTGCCCCCTTGGGAGGCACAATAACCCTGCGAGGGGGCGCAAGCATATTGAAAATAAAAGGTTTATAAAAATATAATTTTTTGGAATGAAGTAAAACAAAATGCTTTCTGACATAATAAAAAATACACATTACACTGATATTATTTATATATATCATCTGGTGATCATCAAAAATAAAAGATTCCACTTCAAACTCTCATTAGCTATCTTTGATCCAATGACCAAATAAAAAAATACATTTTGTTTTCTTTGCTGTAATCCCAGGATGAGAAATTTTTACGTTTCCTTTAACCCCTAAAATACTATTTTCGATTATCATGTACTTGACCTTCAAACTTACTGGTATGTTTCACTCCATCTCTTTTTCTTTTAGAAAAGTTGTAAATAATATCTTTCTGTTGCTTTTTTTCCATGTGAGTGAGTTTTATGATATATGGATAAGCATATTGAGTACTTTGGATTATTATTTGGCCAAGATGTATTTTTGTGAGTAATCTGAAACATATAATGCATAATGAAAAACGTTTTACACAATTATTTTTTAGAACTGATATCGATATTTTCATACTGAATACACATTTTAACATGGGAGCGGTTGTATGAGGCGAAGAGTCTTGCTCTTTGCACAATAGGAACTAAGCTAACCCTACTCACGCTTATTTCACGTTCTCATTGTGATGTGAGTTTCTGTCGTGACCGTGTGATGGAATTTAATACTCCAACAGAAAACGCTTCGCTTGTTGATGTTCTTGGCAGCCTGATCGTTCCTTATGCATATCCTTTATTATTCTATCAGTTTCAAACTTATCGCAAAGTCAAATAACATTTTAGTGTGTAGGTGGTTCCATTCCATGTTTTTTCCTCCAATGTCGTTGCACTTCATTGATGTTCTCGAATTTCCAATACCATTTCAAAATGCCATAGTCTCATTTTCAATACTAAAACGCTAGAGTTCTCTGTCTCTGAACTAGTGTTAAACACGTCAAAACACTAATACCAACTGTTAATAACAACTCTTACAACATGATTCTAAAGCCGATCTCAGACTCATGGCATTATTATATTATCCAGTCTTATAGTGTGTATACATTTTGTTGTCATCCCTGCAGATTACTTTATTTATACGTATATGCAATAACTTACAATGAAATATGTATCAATCCCCTTCCTTCAAAATTGTTATGGATTTAGGCTTTAAATAATCTATCTTGTAAATTGTTCATAATATCATGATATTTGTCATTTTATTTCCACCCCTCTCCCCTGTATATGCGAGACTTTTATGTAATAATCTTTAATATGCAGTGTATTATGAAATTTTTGTTTAGCAAATGCTTTATATTCCTTCCATTAATATATATATATATATATATATATATATATATTTGCTTCATTTTTTCAACAAAATCATTTATCTTTTTCCGTTACATAATGTTATTATTAAAGCTCAAAAAGGCAGCATTATCAAATAAGAAAAGCTTACTGTTTCATGAGTATGTTGGTAAAATGGGAAAGAGATATTTACAGTGTGTTCACTCAACTGTATGTCATAGATATATTTATGTAACATATAAAATTATTTAGATTTTGTTAGTTTTAAGCCACTTATTCAGGTCAAAGCAATGAAACTGCAGATCAGTCGTTAAAGCACTGACATTTTAATACATGAGAAATTGATAATATCTTCCACATTTTCAAGTGCATACACCGCATTGTTACTACCAACATAGTATCGATACGAGTTGAAATGTGTGCGTGTACATAAAAAGAAGAAAAAAATGTTTACAGCAATGCAAACATTTCCAGATTATTATACTTCACAAAACCTGTACTGAAGACGAAATTTTTGTAAAACTACCCACAGAATTAAGGTTTCTTCTCATATCTTTAGTCAACGGTTACCTTAAAAAATGTTATTTATTGCTTGGCTTTTTGGCCATTTGACTTCAGTCCTCCCAGTATTGACTGACGACGTCGTCAGTCTGGTATTCATCGAGCCCACTGCATTGGAGCAGGCTGTCGACATCTATCCTGCTTTGGCCGCAGAGTGGGCAGGCCTCATCAGCAGCCAGACCAAGAAATATTATTTATTGAATTACAATAGAAGCTTTATATTGCGAATTTTTCTATATAATGAACTTTTTCCTGGAACCAAGAACATTTCACGATTTCCTTCTTAAAATAACCTCCCAATAACGAAGTACATTTTCTATACAACGAACTTTTTCTCTTGTGATTCATTCTTTTTCTCCCCTTTTCTAAAGTATTTCTGAACATTTCAAGTTATTACCTCTTTTAACGCGTATTTTGGTGGTCATATATCTGGAATTGGTTTTATTAGATGCCTAACTCACAGAGAGCAATAGAATCTGGTCGTTTCATCCAATAAGTGCAAACTTTAACCCCATTATCCAGTTCACTGTAAATACCTTCAATATCCCCTTTCACCCTCAGTGTAGTTCTCTCGTGCCCATGTGTCCTTAAACTATTATCCGTTCATTTGTAGTGTTGATCAGTCGTACTGGTAGCTTCGTTTCCCGTAGCTCAAAAATGTTAAAACGTAAGTGCTTGTGCATCAAAGAAAAACATTTATTTCTTCAATAAGTTGATAAAGGAGTCAATATTAATTTACAAAAAGGTGTGACTAGTTACTTTTTGTAAATATATAGTTATTTGAATTTAAAAATTTTTTTATGTGGTTTATATAAAGAAAATTGAAAAATGAACTTCTATATAACCAATTTTCCATGTAATGAACATTTTTCGGGATTTAGCAACTTCGTTATATAAAGGTCCGACGGTATATGTTTTCAATAACCACTTAGGTACAGCATAAACTCATTAAAGAATTCAAAAAGAATTCATGATTTAAGAAATATGCAAAAATATTAGATCAATTTCACAATCTTTGGATATAAAATTATTCAACAAAACTTAAAAGCCGAAATATTGAATAGTTTGCATTACTTTAAAAACTATTACACAAAAAAATTTTGAAATTTTTATGACTTTATTCAAAAGTTTTCGTATAAGAAGTACATTTTATTTTATTATTTCTTTATTTATTTTTATATCTTTTAATAAGAAATTAAGTATCAGAAGTACATAAAAGAAATGTATGTTTTTTATTTTTAATATTTTGACATTTACTAATAAATAAAATAAATAACTTGTGTTTACATATAATACACGTGTCGATGAATTAAAAACGTTTTTGCTTTTCTACCCTAAAAATGTTAACTGGTATAAAATTTTAAAAGATTTTTCAATTTCTGCTCTTAATAATGTTTTTAATAGCTTTTTTTATTAAAAAAAAAATTAAATAAAAATCATTACTCTAAGAAAGAAAATTTTAGCACCATGTTGTCCCACATGCATAAAAAAATACAGTACATTCTTATACTATACAAGCAGTTATTTTATTTCAATCTAATTTAATTTTTAAAGGATTTTGTGGTATGTAAACTGTTCCGTAATGCATTTAATGTTTGTTACATTATACCTATTATCTCATAGGACAATTGCAGCACACTTTCTCTAGAATGAAGATACCATTTTTTTATTATCTATTGAGCAAATATGATTACGTAAGTACACATATTTTTTACCAATAAATCTTTATATCGAGATTATCTAATCAGTGCATATATATGTTCAATGATTTTTATTTGATTACATATGTCTTTTTACGACTACTTCTATTAGAAATTATATCGCATTAAAATATTTTGTCAAAAAAGGGAGAACTAAAGTTCCTTTAAATTCTAGATGTATATAGAGATAAATTTAAATTAACAAAATTTACTAATACCCGCTCTCCCGGTACATATTTGTTTTTGGATACGATGCATTCGTATGTTATTGTATTAAAGTACGAATAGAATATATATTAAAAAAATTATTTCCACAATTTAAAAAATACATATTGCTAAAAATTCTTAATTAAATTACAAATTAGTTTTAAAAAAATCAACTTACTGTTTAAGATATTTTTAGAAGCTGGAGAAACCATACATATATATATTAATATGTTTAACACTTTCTTCAATAAAAACTTTAAATTAAAGAAGATTTAAGGGAGAAATTTCACTGATATTTTAACTCTGTGTAAATTTATTTTGGAAGATTGGAAGTAAAATGTTGTGTGCTTAATATACCGTGTGAATCCACAACAAATAATAGAAATGGACAAAAAATTTGTAAATTTTCAATGTAAGTGAAAGAAAATATAATTCTTACAAATGGATTTTCTTAGAGTTTTAAAAATTCAAAAAATTATTTAATTTGTGCGTATTGTTCAAATATGTACCAAACAGTTTTAAACTATCTTTTGCATATTTTTTTTTTAAATATTTCATTAGATCATTCCATAAAAACCCCCATTTAATGAATATCTATTATTAGACGACCCTTTCAAATATTTTTGTGAGTATAAATTAACAATTTTTGAGTGAATTTACTGACCTTAAGTTTCGGAAGTGAAAAACAATTATTTATATTCATGAAAAACATTTTATATATAAGCTGAAAAATTAACTTATATTTAAATACAGGGGTATTCACTATCAGACCAAAAAACCTGCAGGGTGTGTAACGGGTACAAGGAAGATTCGCAGTCGCTTAGAAATGCAGGGTCGCAAATGCCGTAGTTGCGAGCTATGGTGTGATGCAAAGCCAAAGTGAGTTTTTTTCTAGTTTAAACAACCCAGGTTCGGTATTCGTAAATCGCATCATGGCCAATGTTAAATAAAATAAAATTAACTCGAAATAATTATTCATTTCGTTTAAGATACAGTTAAATTTATTGATACATTAATATAGATTAGGTTTACAAAAAAATAATGAAAGAAAATTTAGCTTTGAAGGGAGGAGTACATGGTGACAGGGGGCAGTCTCGGTTGTGGTGGAGACTTCATTTAATTACATAGATGCTACTGGAATTTTGGGAGAGAGCTTCTGCTGAAAATTCGGGTGCGTTCCATTTTATTATGAACCCCATCAAGCCAAAATCCTGGAGTCGGACTATTTGCCGTCCCCTGAATAGCGCGTCTGATTGGACAATCCCCATTGCGCAAATAATAAGTCATGAAATTTATGCGTTCACTGAACTCAGAAAAGCGCGGGAATCCGTTAACACTCCCCACCGAAGGAAATTTACCCCATCCGGTAAAGGGGGGACTCGTATAAGAATTTCTAGAAAACAAGGGACCATTTCTAAAGCCAGGGACAATTTCTAGCCTCCCATCAGGTGCAAAGAAGCAAATAAAGATAACAGAAATAGCAACCCATTAATGGAATGGAAAAAACTTTATTGAAAGGGTGTACTAAAACAGGTGTTCAAAATTACGACCAAAAGTCATCTGATAGGCCTTACTGCGTCAAATTCCTTACTTTCTGGAAGATTCCGGGCATGTCACATACCGTAACGGGTGTCTCGTAAACCAAAAAGAGCCGATTAACTCGTTAAAAATCCAGTTTATCGTTTCATTCCGATCACACTTGTGAAGGTCGTGTGATGTGGAACATGCCTGTTTAGGTAACGTTCCTGGTACATCCGCTAAGCGGTGTACCCGTTACAATCTGCATTCAGTATGTCGGAAATTCCTCGTTTGAATACGAGTTAATTCTACTACCTCAGGAAACGGATCGAAAATGACGAATTCACGAAAGGTGTTCAAGAAACCTTCCTTTAATGCCACCTACCGTAAGACTGGCTGGAGAAATATTCCAGAACATCAGAAATCCCATGCAGCGTTGCTGTCAGACTTGCCATAACGACTTCTGGTCATGATTTGAACCACCTGTTGTAGTACAGCTGTTTAGTAAAACGTTTTCTGTCCCATGAATGTGATGCTGTTTATGTCCTTCTTTTCTTCTTTTTTGCACCACAGTTCGCAACCACGTCATTTGCGACCCTACATTCCTATGTGATTATGAGTCGTCATTGTCACCTCTACACGGTATGAAAGTTTGTCGGTCTGGTAGTGAATAACACTGTATAAAACTGGAATCAAATAAATGAATATTTTAGTGGTCAATATATTTAGTATGATAAACAATCAGATGACAAGATAATGTTACAGAAAGGTCAAAATTTCTCTTTAGCTTCCTATTATTATATTTCTTACTTTTTAAAGTTGCACATTTATTTCAAAACTCTTATAAAAAGAAATGTTTATCGTGTTTTTGCTTTTGGTATTTCAAAATTTTACTAAGACGTGGTAAATAAAGGAGAAAACTAATAAATCTAACTGATTTTTATCAGCCTTTCATTTATTTCTTTAAGAATATGTTCCCTCGACAGACATCTGATGTCTTCTGTGGCCCTTAATAAATTATTTATTCTGTTGAATTAATACATTTCTCTTTTTTTTTCTTTTTTTACTGTTCATGTCGCTTTGCTTTTCTTAAAAACGTTTCTTAGGATATTTTAACCAAAAATTTCAAGTACATTTTTTTCTAATAAAAAAATACTTTCCATTTTCAGACACATTTATTGTTTTCGTAGTAAGAAATTTTTGACAAATGTTTTTAGCGTTTTTTTTTCAAAATTATATTTCTTAGAGATCTCAATTATCTTATTTAAGGACATTTTACTTCTGTAGGGTATAAGAGTAATCTAATTAGAATTACTATTAATTAAATTCATTCTATTTTTTACGAATTTTTATGTTAAGTGAGAAAAAAGTATATGACAAAACAATTTCTATAAATTATTAACACCTATTGGTTCCTTAATAAATAATTGAGATTTATTCTAAGAAACATTTACTTTTAATTAAATGTATTTTTAATAAGGAATAATTTTTTATACATATAAGGATTTACTTCGTCATCTTCACAGAATAACACATGCACGTAACAAAGTATATTTTAACTGTTTAACTATGTAAAATTTTTTGCAATAAAAATTATTTTTACAAATCCAAATCAATAATTATAATATAAACTGAGGGCAAAATACGTTACATAACACAACTATTATAATATGAACTCGTGTTTTTGTTCCGTATTTTTTTTTGTTATGTAATTTTTTTTCTTATATTGTTTCAAATTCATAACAAAATTCTGCTTTTGCTGGAAAATTAAAATATAAGAGAAAAAATCACAATCCACCTTTTGCACATTGTTGATAACATAAAACTTTTCGTCATTTTTTTTTTTTATTGAAAACAATTATAAAATCCTCGTGCACCACAAAGTATCACACAGAGCTTACAGAAGTAAGTATTAAACACACCACATTCAAGGGAAATAAAAAAAAATTAGGTTAAGAATAATTACAAATATTCACAACAAATTCACATAAATTTTTAAAAGCACTTTTGGTGGAAAGAAGTTGGTGAAAATTCGGTGACCAATTAATGTTAAGTCTCTTGAAAGCCAGTCTAATAATCTTTCTCTCTTTGACATACTTAAAACACAGAAGGATTATATGTTCTACATTTTCCTCGTCTCCAATATTACAGTCACAGGAAGATGAAGAAACTAAATTAAATTTGTTCAAGTAGCTTTTGAAATTACCATGACCAGTGAGAAATCGGGTTATTTTGTAGTTAGTGTAAAAAAAGATGACATGACAATAACTTATTAATGGTTGGAAAAAATTTCTTTGTTATGCTTCCTTTATTAGAAATGAGATATTCTTGTTTCCAGGACTTCACCATTCTTTCTTTCGTGATCTTCTTGTAAAACGATTTAGGAATATTAACGTCAAAGTTAATTTTGCGCTTGGTTACAGCCTTTGCAAGCTAGTCGGCTCTCTCATTCCCAAGAACGCCGTCACATTTAACAAAAATTAAATTTTAGTTAAGTTTTAAAAATATTTTCGAAGAAAATGTGTACAAAATATTTATAATAGATAAAATTTCTCACTTGTTATTATTACAATAACTCTTGTAAGATAATTACATAAATCTTTTATACTATGTATGCCAAAAAAAGTTTTTTTAAAAAAAATTCTACTGTCTAAAGTATTTGTGAAATTCTTTTATAGAGTAAACAATGTCGTGAGATATATACATATATATATTGCTTGTGGTGTGCTAAAGCAAATAATGTTTCTTTTAAAATGAAATAAGTTTGTTGTTTAGATCAAACAGAAGGAAACATTGTGATGTTTTGATCCTTTTTCTGAAAATTTTTCAGAAATTTTACTTTTGTGGCAATCAATTGCTAGATTTTTATGACAGCATAAAACTGGATTTAAAATTTCGTAAAATGTAAATATTTTCTCATTCTTTTGTTTGATAATTTTACAAGTTTCCTCAAAACTTGTTATAAAGATGCGTAGAAGAATATTTTTTACTTCAAGTGAGAACGGGGCTTGCAGGCAATTTAAGCCAATTAAGTTTTCTTATACTCTATGTTTTTCTTTTTAAAAAAGAGTCCTGGCGAATGAAGTTCCCTCAAGGTACGACTCATAAGATTGTATCGAAAGAACTTCATCCAACTAACCATTTCTAGGGTACCTGAGCAAACTTATATTATCAAAAAAATTCATTCTTTACTTTACCCATTTTGTAAATAAATTTCATCAAATAACTAGACAATTTTCTTTAAAATACCCATGCCTGAGTGTAATTGTGAAAGTTCTAATTGAAATTACGTTCATCCTAATTAGGTCTTTAATGGGGTTGAGAAACTGTTTTAGTTGATTATCATATTGTGGGAGAAAGGAAAAATTCATCACCCACTTTTATCTTAGAATTATGTTTTATTAAAATATATTTGACATGTTTTTCAAGGAAAATATACTTACATGTGTAATCTTTTTTTTTAGAAATAAATTAATCAAGAGTTTAATATATTGTAGGATGTTGCATATGCTTCCCTCGGTACATCTGAACATACAAAAAAGCAATCTCTGTTTTATACTTAAAGTATCCGAGACTACGTTCGGAACAGTGATTTTAAAAAAGCGTATAAATGGATAATTTTCGTGATTAGAATGCATGTATAAAATTGTTTTAAGGATATTTTGGCAAAAAAATTATTTAAATACAATATTTTGTCAAAAAATTAACTTAGAATAACCTTTTGTCAAAATGTTCTCCTTTTATAAGAAATGCTTCTAAAATAATAATATTTTATTTATATATAGTAAAGACTTCTCCAAAGAGTCTGAAATGTTCTTTTAAAAAAATTCACATTATTTTCAGAGTTACAACCAATTGAAATAATTATCGGCGTTTTTTTCTTAAAATTGCTCCCCTCTGTTGTCGTAAAACATGGATAAACCCACTTCTATCTTATATATTTCAAACATTCGAGTTGAGTCTTTGTACAGAGGTCTGAGCTATATGCAGGCAAAATATTATTATAATAGAAGCATTTTTCACAAAAGGAGAATATTTTGGAAATTGGTCATTCTATGATCATTTTTTGTCAAAATATTGTACTTAAATATTTTTTTTTTGTAATAATATTCTTAAAACGATTTCATATACATTTTCTAACCTAAGCGACACTAAATATCATAAATAATATCCATTTATACGCTTTTGCAAAATCAAGGTTCCGAAACTAGTTGGATACCTTATTAAATTGCCCCTTATTTGCGTAATAAAGTACTTTAAATAAAGTAATGTTATATCTGATTTGTATTACAGGACTTCAAGTGCAATTATAGAAATTAGACTTCCAGTTTGTTTATCTACATTCCAGAACTACTGAATATATAGTGGGCGAGTAGCACATTGGTTATAGTTCCGAATTCGAGTCTCAGATTCGATCCGGCTGCCACTGAAGACCAGTCATGTACAGGGGCTGATACACTTTAAATCTGTCAAGGCTCCGAATTCTCCTGGTTTTGTGGTAATTTGGAGAGGGGGTGTCAGCTCAGGTGTCATCAACGTCCCTTGACCGTGGCTTAAATCTTCAAAATCTGTCTCCAATAGCTCTAATGTCACATTATAGCGCGATATTAATAATTTTTCATTACCTTGGATACCAATCTTGTTTCTCTAGATCACATCATGAAATTTGTATTGGGGACAAATTTTTTTTTATCACTTGAATTTATCATGTTTAATGTGTTGTATAATTATGTCAGTATGTATCAATGTTTTTGCTGTCATGAAAATTCTATTTAAATATTTATCTTAACATTGCAATATATTCGCTATTAAGTTTTTTATACCTTTCCTTTTTTTAGCGAGCTGATTAAAGAAAGAATTAGGTATGGGAGCAGAGGTTGGATGGTCTAGTGTGACATTATTTTAATATTGTATGGTTGCGCATACTTCATTGATTTTGGGATTAGGTTTGTGGTTGTTTAGATGTACAGATAATTGAAGTAAGTATCAGATAAAAAAAATGTTATTACACCGTCAAAATTAAATAAATTTCATTAAGAATTGTAGATTACGGGTAAAAAGTAATGAAATGTGGAATTGGAGTATGATATACACAACACTGGTGGAGATGCCATTTAAAGTAATTGAATGCATGTCAGTAAACAGGTTTTTGAAAGTGTCCACATATAATCGGATATACTTTAGGTGTATTTAGATAGTATACGAGTACATCATTTCATCACATCAAACAAACAATTATTTAAACATATATTGATAAGGTAAAGGTGTATCAGTTTTATAAGGATACATTGAGTATATTCTTAGTAATGAATTCAACAATATTTTCTATTTTTTTCTCATTCTCCTTTTCTAATATTACAGCTTAATTACCAATGTTATTGACCTACCTCATTCCATTTTATTTTCTAAGCAAAATTGATTCATTGGCTTTGAAACTTGAAGAATGATAGTACAGTCGAACCTCCATATTGCAAACCTCTATATTGTGAATTTTTTAACATAGCGAACATTTTCCTGGAACTAAGAACACTTCACGGTTTTCTTCGTAAAATAACCTCCCAATAGCGAAGTGCATTTTCTAATTAATGAATTTTTTCTCTTTTGATTCAGCGTTTTTTTTTTCTCCCTATTTCAAAAGAATTTCTAGACATTTTAAGATATTCTCACTTTTAACCCATTTTATGGTAGTCATTAATCTTGAACTGGTTTCATTAAATGCTAAGGGCAATATAATTCTGGGCGTTGAAACCTTTAACTTCCATTATCCAGTTTATTAAAAACATCTTCGATTGCATCAAAGCATTTTTTTAATCAAAAAACTCAAATAAAATTATCAGATTTTGAGTAATTAAATTTAAGGACGCATGTTGTGATGTATGTTTATGATATCTAGGTATGAAATAATGTATGTTTAAAGTTACTTGTGTACATTAAATTAGAAAATATCCTTAAAATTTGTTAATTTTAGTATAAAGTTATTTTCTTAATGTTGAAAATACTTTGTGTTTTCCTTGATATTCTTTTTTCTTGTTTTCCTTGCAATTTTCCTTTTTTCTATTTTGTGAGGGGAAATATATATATAAAATAAAGAGATATTAATTTACAAAATGGTGTGAAGGGTTTACTTTTTTTAATATATAGCATTTATGAATTTAAAATTTGTTTTTTGTGTGATTTATAAAGTATATTGAAATATGAACCTCTATTTAACGATTTTTTCATGTAATGAACTTTTTTTTCGGGGGGAAGGGAGGGTTAAAGACTTCGTTAAATAGAGGTCCGACTGTATATGGTCTTACAATTTGATTTTTCATTTTTTTACTGTTCAGAATTAAGAGAAGTCTTACTTTATGTCTCTTACCACCATAATACTATGCAGATTTAAAGGAAATTAGAAATAAAAGAGTTTTGTTCTGGTGTTTTAAATGTGTTAATGTAAAATCTTGGAATGTTGTAAAGCTATAGTGTAATACTTATTAAACACACACATTGTAGTCTTCCTCAAAAATTAATTTTTTTTTTTAAATGACGTGCTATAACCAGCGAATGGGTGTGAATTGCACACACAAAACTCTCCTGAGGACAAAATGATAAATATAAAGTAATTAATTAATTATGGGTAATGAATTTACGAAAGAAGTCAAATACGTTTGTTTGTAATATAGACGAATGAATTTATGTGAAGAACGTGAGATAAAATTGCTATTGTCGATGGA
Organism: Trichonephila inaurata madagascariensis; assembly: GCA_019973955.1. NCBI lineage: Eukaryota > Metazoa > Arthropoda > Arachnida > Araneae > Nephilidae > Trichonephila > Trichonephila inaurata. The sequence continues at coordinate 33,977 of BMAV01026099.1, read as the reverse complement.
AAAACTACAGCATAATATAGGAATAATAGTGCTTTGAAATGGATCAGAATGGGGCAGAGTTAAATGAATTGCCAGGAAGTTAGGATAGTCAAAGTAAGAAAATTCAAATGTTCTAATCTATTCCAAAACTTAATGAAATGAGAGATGAAAGAATGTAATTAATTAAAAATATCCAATTGAAATTCATATTTTTCTTGAGGAAAAATAAGTGACTTATTTTGAGTAATATTTAAATGGATTACTGGATGCTATTCTGTCGAAAGTCTCTAATACGTTATCAAGATTGTCTACAAATTGGCCAATACTTATAAATTTGTATTGAAGAAAAACTGGGTGCCCCCGCCCCCCCTTCTTTTTCTTCATGAAAGTATTTCCTTGGTTACATTTGTTTTCTCCTTAATTAAAACCAATTTAATATATCAACGATATGTAAAATCCAGACAGAAACAGAACAATAATATACTTTGTTGGCATTGACTTAGGAAATGAAAACAACCAACTAAGAAAAAATCCAATTACCCTAATCCCCCGAAACCTTGAATAATTGTTAGTCTATATTAAAAATGATTAAAATTTAAATATTCCCGGGTGAAAACCGGATTACTAATAAAATGCTTAAAATTTTTCCTATTTTAACAATATTAAAATTATGAGCATAATCACTGGCATGTTTAAATTAATATATTTCACCAATTCATGGAAAGGTGCTTATTCAGTATGTGTGTGATTTTAAAATTCGGAAAAAACCTTACTATCCCTGAACGATGTGACCTGATTTCTTTACTACCGAGTTAAAGTAAACTTGTACAAAGTTTTCTTTGTACAAGTTTCAGTTCACTTAAAAATAATATTGTTATTTTGGAGGAACTTGAGTTCGTTCCACTCATATTTATGTACCACTCAATACATATTAAGGACAATTATTTCATAAAATGAGCGTCAGAAAGAATATTTACAAAGTTATAGTTTTCCTGGAGATTCCGAAGGCATTTGATAGAGTGTTTGTTTGAAAACTCATCAAATGCAATGTCACCTCCACTAATCTCATTAATCCGCTCCTACCTCTCTGACAGAATGTTTACTGCTAAATTTAATAGAACATTTTCCATGAAAGACTGATTCGATCACAAATGCCTCAGAACTCACTTTTTCGACCGATTATTTTTAACATTTATGTAAATTATATTATTACACACACACACACACACACTACCACGAGAAAAACATAATACTATATATATGCCGATGATACCACAATTTTTGCTCAACATAAAAACACAAAATTAGATACTCCCTTTCTAATAAGGCACCTAGACACTCTTAAAAACTGGTTCCTTAAGAGGAATATTGCATCAAATGCTTCTAAAGCAGAAACAATATTTTTCTGAAGAACGAAAAAGCTCCATAAATTTGCTTGTAAGACAACCGGATCTCTTGGACTTTGCCCACAAATTAACTTGGAACTATCTGACAGAAATCTCACTTTTATATAAACAACACATCTCATACATTAGAAAAGAGTTTAATAATACCAGAAATAAATTATTCCCTCTAATTTCAAGAAAGTCTAAATTAAGAAGACGTAGCAAGTGCAATTTCAATTAAACTACACCTTTCCTATCAGGGACATGCCTCAAAAAATATTATTACTTTACTCTCAAACGCTCATAAAGAATAATTTTAAGGCAAATACTAAGCACTTGCTGGTACTTGATAAACTCCGATATCAAGTCAGCGAAGAAAATTTTCACTATTAGGAAAAATATACCAAATAATGGAAGATAAAAAAGTTCTTTAATAATACTGAAAATTCAGCTAATCTATCTAAAAATTTGAAATATAATCTCCAAATCTTAGCTTCTACAGACCTAAAAATGTACTAGCCAACCGCATGTTTTTTTTATTCTATTTAAAACAATTTAAATTTCTTTATTAATATTTTAACAATTCCTGATCTTAATTATTAGGTTTGTATATTGAAACTGTGTGACTTTTTATCCTTGCTCTGAATGGTTAATCACCTAAGAACAACTTATTTAACAAATTTTTTCAGCCAATCACATAATTACCTCTCATCAACTTCATTTCGAGAAATCTTTTTCGAGGATCCTTTTTTTCCTAAAAATTTCAGGCATCAATATTACTTTCAGATTAGTTAGGCCACCTACTCTCTGGTCACAAAAATCAACTTGGTAGGTGCTTTTAAAAAAGCTTTTTTTGGGGGTATTAATTTTTATTTAAAACCTCTTAGTTGTTTATTTTTCTCATTAAAAAAAGTTTCTCTTTTACAATAAATATTACTTTTTTACACTGTAAGATAAAATAATATTTATATTTTTGGACATGCCCTCAAAATCTAATGAAAGATTGGACCCTGAAAAATTTATATATATATACTCCTGCCAAATACTTTAATGACCTTCATTATTCTATTGTTGAAATTTCCTGAAACTCTTTGCTAAATAATTTTTGCTAATAACTTCTTGCAAATGTCAAGCTTTTAATTATGAACGCCAGATATGTAATAAAGTTTTTTTTTAAAAAAATATTGTTTGCATTTGTGAAGTAATCATGGGAAAGAAATTTAATAAAAAATGAGTTAATGATTAGTAAACAAAACACACGCATAAATAATTAAATAATTTCTTTTGAAAACCAAATAATTATTTTGGACATTTATTTATTTTTTTTTATTCTTTTACCAACTCTAAAGCAAATACAAAGGCTATTGGTGTTGGATCTCATCATTTTGAGTGCCCCATTCTCTAAATTTTCAAACCACATCAGTTTCATGAATTTAAGTTTCGATATATTTGGCATATATTAACCTTTGTACAGAGTTTGTCTTCAATGGCACCAAGACTCATACCTATGACTCGACAACCTCAGTTACGTGTTCATTACCATGAGCACTTGGTTACGAATGTCACAGATAAATGGCTAAAGAAGGAATAAATAAGCATTATTGGAAATTAAGATAAAAAAAAATATTAAACTAATAATTTGAATATTAAAAATATAACATTAAAAATACTTTCATTTACAGTGCTTCAAATAGTTTTTTCACAGTTTTATCTTAATTATGCTGCCCACGTAATTTTAAGAGATTACATGATTAAAATAAACACACTTTAAGTAACAAAATTATGCCCCCAAAGAAACTAGTAGCGTTTAAACGTTGAATAAATGTTCTTTCAACTGTTTTATATCTATAACAAGTGCTTTAACGCACCATTTAAAAGGGGAGAGATAAACACTGAAAATTTGATAGTGATCATTTTTTGGAGCCTGAAGCCATTACATCCATTCATTAAGAAGTGCTGTTCTAATAACATCCCCAGAGTGCTCCAAAATACTTATTCAGCATTCCTGAAATAGCATTTTGTTTTCATTTAATTTTTTTAAGAAAAGTTGATTCAGCAGAATCTTTAAACTAAAACATCATGGAGCAACAATAGTGGTAAATTGCATTAACGAGTGGCAATTAGGTGCATTTGAAAAATAGGTTTATTTTCGGTATTATATTGCCTTAATCTATATTTTTGTTTTACACGTTCATCCAAAAAAGGATATGTAAGCTATTTAAAGTACTCAGTTTTCTAGATTTCATGAAATTCATGTTCTATAAAATTTTGTTTTTATGAAATGTACAAAAATTTACTGAACCATTTCAATTTTCTCAACCAAGATCTTACGAATTGATGCAAACTTCAAGAACTTCTTAGTACTCAAAAGGAAACACAATTTTAATTATTTTTCTATTAGAAAGATCAGTTTTCCTCCAAATATTGCATAAAAATGAAACTCCTCTTTTATTTTTTTTTCTTTTCATATTCATTGCTTTATCAATTATTGAAATATATTTATACATTCTATCGATATTTTTAAGGCATTATAATGAATTTTTCTATGCTAATACTAAATTCATGTCTCTTCCGTTCGAATGATTCGCTTACTCATTAATTAAAGTTGTTTATTATTTTAAATAAAAGTTTTAATTTAAAAATAAATTTCATGAAGATGGATACAAATGAATGTTTAATATAAGCAATCGATATTGCAATGGTATATCTAAATTATCTTTTTTATACACATAACAAATAATTACTACCATTCAACTAAATAAAAAATTTTAAATAATGGAATCTTTAAAAATAGCTATAAATTTAAAAATATAAATAATCAATACAAAATTTTTAAAAACATTTTTGGCGTTTCATGACTATTTCAAATTTGTACAAATTAAATAATATTTGCATAATTAGTATTGCTTTTTTAATATACATGTATTATGCCTCACATTACATTTCTGTGTTTTTATTTGCATTTTGAGAAAAATTAATGGCTATAAAATCAAATGTATGTATTATTCATTAATATTATTTATTTTTTTCTTACAATTAGGCGAGTATCTGGTACTCTCCATACGTTCTCACCGTATTTTTATACGAAGAGAACCAGAGATCCAATACCTGTTATCCAATCTCTAAGAAATCGATCATTACGATAGGGGTAGCTCTATGATCATGGCCGGCACACTGCCCTTTTGAATGCCAGACCTAACTTCATGTATTCCATAGAAGCACTGTGACTGCTGTAAGGTATAGGGATGAGGTCTTGGAGTCCTATGTTTATCTTTTCAGGTTTGAAGCAGGCCCCGATTTTATTTTAATAAATGAAAACACGAGCAACATTGAGCTCATCTGGTCATTGAATTTCTGGAGTGAGGATATTCACCCAATGGCTTGGCCAGTTACATCTCCAGACCTCATCCCTATAAAGTACGGGTCTTCAACACGTTGCGCATGGGCCCGAATGAACCACTAAAAGCATTTTAGTGGCTCCTCATTTTAATTTGAGGCAATATCATAAAAAATGTATCGACTTTTTATCTTATAAACACCATTTTTTACTGTTTTTCTTTATATTTACAGATTTGTTTGATATCCACTTGAGACAAAAAATTTTCTGAAAATAACGAATTTTTCAAAGATTTCTCAGTATCTTAAATAACACAGGGTTACAATGAAAAAAATACAAGAGCAATGATAGCTTAACTTAATGTATTTTTGGTGCTCATTTCAGAAATAATAATAATAAAAAAATTCATTAAGTCACGTTTTTTTTGAAAAACTTGATTTTACCAGGATTCTTATGCACAGTTACCAAAAAATTTTTACTGTGTTGAATTTCTTCCCTCTGGGGCTAACCTTCATTCAACCTTGGTGAAACCTACTAAATACAACTCTGAGATATCTTTATTTTACCTCCCTTCTCTTTCTGTCACAATATTTATTTACCAAAAGCGTCGTGCGAATCATTAACTTAGATTATAAGCATGGCTTCACAAAGCAGGAACTGTCACTAGTCTAAAACTTTTAACTTGGTTTCAATTTTTTTTTTAAGTTGTATTTTTATAATAGGGCATGCGCTGCGTAAATGGGAACTTCATCTAAGAAACACTTTTAACCGTTTTTTTTTCTGTGTCTTTCGTGAAACATGGCTTTGAGTTCAAGACGTTGTGAAAATGTACCAGATGACTTCTGTTACATATACAGCGAATATATTTGAATTAGAAATCGCATGAGAAGCATTACACACCATGCAAAACAGCTTTAACTTGCGCATTTTGCGTGAAACTGAGATCTTAGAAAATCATTGGCATTATCATAAAATCAAGTGCCAAAACGCTTCTGGCTCAAAGGAAAAAAGACTGCAGTACAATTTGGAGATTCTATGACATAGATAGAGCCAAAAAAACACTCTGCTGATTGTTACTTTTGTTCTTGTCTTATCCATAGGTATAACCACAAAACTCAAAAGCTGATATCTCATCCTGATAATATTCCATAGGTTATACACCTCGTTCCTCATACGCATTGGCCTCCAACTTTGCAAAAAAGATCCAGGTGTATCCGAAGTCAAGTTAACAGAGAAAATCTTCGTTGGTCCAGATATTCGCAAGCTTGAGAAGGATAACGAATTTGAGACTTACATGACAGCTCCACTAAATCAACAGAAAGGGGATGGATGGATACGTTGTCCCTTATGTACACCCCCAAGAAGAAATCACAAGATGTTAAGTCTGGATTTCTGGCTGCCCGTTGGGTAAGTGGTATGTTGTAGTTTGCAGCTCATCAAACTATTAGGTGAGGAAGATGTTCATCGAAATTATTTTGAACATGAGATAACCAGTTTAGCGGTACACCGTCCAGTTGGAAAATGAAATTGCGAATTGCGGCATCAACCAAAGACCTATCATATCCAAAAAATTGGCTCCTATGACAGTTTGACAGTTTGCTCGTGCAAAAATAAGGGCTGAACTCAAAACTCAACATCAGTAGCGCAACAGCCCATAAAGGCCAAAGCCTACTGTGCCCCCATACCAGTATACGGAACCATTGGGCACTGAGGTGCATGATGTTCCGATTAGGTGGTCAATCTGAAGCGAAATCCTCTGTGTTTTAGCCCCCAAGCAAGCTTTCAACTCATTCATCGACCCACCAAAGGGATGAAGGCTTGGAAGGGGTT
>BMAV01026099.1:0-17714 GCA_019973955.1 Trichonephila inaurata madagascariensis | reverse complement strand
ATATATATATATATATATATATATATATATATATATATATATATGTATATATTTCGGCAATGGTTAAATATCATATTTTAATAAAATATTAATTATTAATAAAGAGAGCAAGTTATATTAGAGCAAGATTAGAGTAATTAGAGCAAGTTTAACTAAACTTACATAAATGCTGCACTTAATATAAATTTAGAAATTGTTGTGAATATATCTTAGTTTCTTCAAGTTCCCAGATCAGAAATATCATGAAATTAAAAATAGCTTCCAATATTTTACAAGTAAATTTACTTAGAAAGATTCTTCAATTAACTAAAGTGTATAATTCTGCAATTTTTCCTTTTGAGAAATTTATGTGATATTAGAATAGGCAATTTCAGATTAAGGTTTTAAAGTATTTTCTTTCTAGAAATCATGAATTTATATTTAAAATGTTAATAAAATTAGTAAAAAATGACGATCATTCATTTTTGCGTGTATGGTATTCGAGATTTAAAGGATTTAAATGTCGCATGTTTCCTAAATATTAAAAATTCATAAATAAATTGTTAACATACAATAAAAAAATAAAAGATTAGGAGTTTTTGCCTTTGCAATATCAAAAAGAAATATTCCATGCTTCGAAAAATTTGATTTTTGTAATGAGTCTAGTGCATGAGTAAATTTACTATTAAGGTATCCGACTACGTTTGGATCTGTGATTTTGCAAAAGAGTGTAAATGGATAATATTTATGATATTTAGTGTCAATTAGATTAGAATACATGCATAAAATTGTTTTATAAGGGCATTATGACAAAAAAAATTATTTAAATACAATATTTTGGCAAAAAATTAACTTAGAATAACCTTTTATCCAATGGTTCTCCTTTCGTAAAATATGCTTCTATTGTATTAATCTTTTGCCTGTATTCAGCTCAGACCTCTGTAGAGTCCCAACTAGAATTTTTGAAACGCATAATTTGGAAGTCGGTTTATCCATGTTTTATGAAAACAGACGGGAGAAATTTTAAGAAAATACGCCGATAATTATTTCAAATGGTTGTAACTCTGAAAATAATCTGAATTTTTCAAAAATCATAGTTGAGCCTCTGTACAGAGGTCTGAGCTATATACAGGCAAAGTGTTAATACAATAGAAGCATTTTTTTACAAAAGGAGAACATTTGGAAAAAAGTTTATTCTAAGTTAATTTTTTGCCAAAATATTGTATTTAAATATTTTTTTGTCATAATGTACTTAAAACAATTTTATACATATATTCTAATCTAAGTGACACTAAATATCATGAAAATTATACATTTATGCGCTTTTTTTTAAAATCATGGTTCCGAACGTAGTCGGATACCTTAATTTTTCTTTTATCTGGGAAGAAACACGAAAAGACATTTTCCTCTTAACATTTAAATATTTAACTAAGAGAATGAATGACTCTCATATTATTTTTCTGCAGAAAAGAACTGATTTCCCCTTTCTATTTTGAATTCTTTCCTAGTAATTGATCCATATTATTGAAATTTCGTTTAGCAGGAGGTTTCAGAGCGTATTTCAATAATTTGATTAACGTAATAAAATGATAGTCTTAGGCAGTAATGCAATTTTATGTATTCAAAAAATATATGCTGTTAAATGTTTTTAACATTTTAATGTCATAATTTTACATTTAATGGATGATAATTATTATTTTTCAAAAACCCTTTTGTAATTTTCAAACTATTTCTGTCATTTAAATATATATTAAAAACAAATTCTGATATAAATCATCCATAACTTATAATTTTTATTTAATATCTTAATATTTTTATTCAGAAATGATGCTGATATAGATGTCTTTATTTCTTCTAAGTTAAAATAATCAGTAAACTTTCAGGATTTTTTTTTTTTTAAATTTGTAAGGTTTGACTAAATTTTATTTACAAATAAATTATTAAAGATTATTATTTCAAAATTAAATACTTTAACTTAGTAAATACACAATAAAATCTAAAAATCATTTTCCTACTTCTACTTGATCAATAAAACATATTTTGTTTATTCCGGAAAATATATATAAAAGAAAAGAAATTGAACTAAAATTTCAATAGAAACTGTAATTTAAAAATATTTTCAAGACAGAAAAAAATAAGGAAAAATACAAAGACTTCAATTTTCTATTTTCTAGATATAGTACATTTTATACCATGGAGAGTTCAATGAAAATGATTTCAGCAAGAAATATAACCAAGGATTTCAAATCACTGCTTTAAAATAGGAAAAAAATTCTCAGTGTAATATTTGTAAGGTTTCTAGTTGCGAAAAATATGATACCTTGGATTGTTTCGCTAACATATTTCCTTATTGAATCCGAAAATGAAGAACGGAGATATTATAACTGAGATATTATAAAAAAAATAAAAACAGAGAAAATTCTTCTCAATGTAATGTTTTAGATTAAGCGAGTTATTTACAACTGTTGGTATTCAGCTACTTTTCTAAAAGTGTAGACATATTATATTGATCTGTCACCTGATAAAAATTCAGTTACGAGGGAAAACATTAAGAAATTGTTAGCAAACCCCCAAGAGCTATTTGCTTCAAACAAATATATATATATATATATATATTATTAAATTTTAACCAAAATTAAAATATTATTAAATTTTAACCAAAATTCACAAAGCCAGATCGGGTCTTCTGAACAAATTGTTATGATTTTAAGTAGGAGTTTTAAACTAGATTTTTAAAAAGACAACTTAAAACATTTAGTTGATTTTTTTAAAATCATAATTCAATTTAATTATGTCAAATGTTCCAAATGAAGCACGAGGAAGTACGGAACAACGCTTGACGGAGTTTTTTTAAATATATATTTAAATCAAATTTTGAATCTAAAGAAGTTATAACCTATTTTAGCTACCATAAACCTATTGTTTCCTGCTTAGAATACAATTAATTCCCAAATATGATTGTATATTTCGCACAAAAATATTACTTTATGAGTTCCGACATATGAATAAATAATTTTGTAGGACAATACTAATATCCCTTTGTTTTTTATTCACCTAACTAATCCCTGAAATAATATTACAAAATTTGAAGTTATCACTTCTATCGTGTGGTCATAATCGCATACCACACCTTTTTTCTCTTCTCTGGTATTATTAAACAAATAAAACATTAAATATTCAGATTTCTAGTTAATATTTCAATCAATTTTTATAAATGTATCAAGTCGTTTTTCAAACACACATATTAAATGTCTTTTAAATCTTATTTTTCCATTTTTTTCCCCATTTCATTTTAAATTAATAAATCATACTCTTTTCAATTTGCTTAATTTCCTAAGATAATGAAAGGACGTTTACACAAAAAAGGGAAACTTCGTCTTAAAAGAGATAAAAGAGCTGTAGAGAAGTACCTATTTCATAAAATAAATCAACTTGTAAGCAAACACTGAAACTGCATAAGATTAAATCATTCGTAAACAAGTTAAAATAAGAATAGAAATTACTGAATATACAGAAAAAAACTACGAAGCAACATCTTTTGGGATTAATCAGAAAAGCAAATAAAGATATTATTTTTCCAATGAACATATGTTAAACACTTTAACGTAAACATTACAAAATTGAATGAGTTTCTTTGTTAAATTGTAAGGAAAATAATGGATATTATTTTGAAGAAAAAACTGAGTTGATTGTGCAAAAATAGGTTCCTAATCTGAACAGTATATAAAATGTTTACTCCTACCTGAGTTTTTTTAAAATTTTTTTTTATTAAATGATAAGACAGATTTGTATATACGGCATATGATTACCTACTTTTATTTTATACCTTGGAAGTAAAACTCACTCCTTAATAAAATCATATGCATCCATACATTCAAATTAGTATTCAAATTTTTCGGAACTATTAAAAGACACAGAATCATACACTGACTTTGAAGATCTTACGTGACTTTTTTTTTTCTTTCAGAGCAATAATGTTATTCAAAACAACCAAAAAAAGTAAAAAGATAATAATTGTCTGTGCCTAACTAACGGAAAATGTTTTTTTAATGTTTCTTTTTCAAATATAAGCAGATCCATGTATAAATCTAACTCTATAAAGTTCCTTATACATGGAAATAAATGGTTAAACGCATAGACAAATAAATACAAAATGTAAATAGATGAATACAAATTAAAAGGAAAACCTACAATCCTTAAACTTTTATATTGTTTTCCTGCGAATTTTTTTCTTTTACATACAACTGAAGTCCCCTGTAATTTCTCCTAAAATCTGATCTTCTGCATACAGCATATACGAATTAGTTTGTTAGTAGCATAAATATAGAATTTTTAATCAATACTTCTCAAAACGGATGCTCAAAAATTACACAAGAGAAAAACAAACAACAAAGAAGTAGTTATAGTGAAATGCCATTTTTACATTATTTGCTAAAAATAACAAACTTGACATTCAAAAGTCGAGTTATTACAAATTTGTAAAAAACTTCTGATTGTGGCTAAAGTTAAATGAAGAGAATATTCCTAAATCAAAATGACGTTATTACTTTTTCATCTGGGCTTTATTTTTAAAAAACAAATAATAAAATCTCCAAACACCGCTTTGTGCCAGAATTTAAAGGAAAGTGAAAATGTCAAATATTAAATGTGATTAAAAAAAGAAACAATTAGCTATTTGAAGAAAAGTTGTGTTTCCTTTCATCAGAAAAAAAAATTATTTATTTACATAGTTATGTTCTTTTTATTTAATATCATTGGAATATGTTTAATTATTTACTTTGAACTGAATATAAATATTTTAAGTTGCAAAACATTTTATTCTTTTCTAAAAAGCAAAAGTACTGTTAAAAATTACTTTTAATTGCTTTGTTTTGGAAATTTTTGTTGAGGTATAAATGGATATAAATTATTTTTTTAAAAGTACTGGATATTCTTAAATTCCATTCCTTCGGATAAATAGAATATATTCACATAAGTATGTAGTTTTTTTTTAAATAAGGCATATCAAATTAGGGTATCCGACTACGTTCGGAACAGTGATTTTAAAAAAGCGCATAAATGGATAATTTTCATCATATTTAGTGTCACTTAGATTAGAATACATGTATAAAATTTTTTAAGTACAATTTGACTAAGAAAAAATATTTAAATAAAATATTTCGGCAAAAAATTAACTTAGAATAATCTTTTTTCAAAATGTTCTCCTTTTATAAAAAATGCTTCTACTGTATTAATATTTTGTCTGGATATAGCTCAGATCTCTATACAGAGGCTCAACTAGAAATTTTGAAAAATTCACATTATTTTCAGAGTTACCACCAATTGAAATAATTATTGGCGTTTTTTCCTTAAAATTTCTCTCCTCTGTTGTCGTAAATTATGTATAAACCCACTTCTAAGTTATATATTTCAAAAATTCTAGTTGAGCCTCTGTACAGAGGTCTGGGCTATAGACAGGCAAAATATTATTATAATAGAAGCATGTTTCACAAAAGGAGAATATTTTGAAAAAAGATAATTCTAAGTTAATTTTTTGCCAAAATATTGTACTTAAATAATTTTTTTTAACAAAATGTCCTTAAAGCAATTTTAGGCATGTATTATAATCTCAGTGACACTAAATATCAGGAAAATTATCCATTTATGTGCTTTTTTAAAATCACGGTTCCGAACGTAGTCGGATACCTTAACTGATTTCATGATATTTTTAAATATCACAAATAAAATTGTTGTCAAAATGTAGATTAGTAGGATGTTCTTCTAGCAGTTCTTAAGTATTCAACATACTTAAAAACGATTTAATATGTTTTCAATGTGATCAGAAAACTCTTCCAATATGTTTTTAAAAAGGATATTCTTATTTAATAGATTCAAAGGAAACGAAGCATTAGTTATTAAAGAATTCGTTACTAAATTATAAATATATCAACATTCATGTAAAATTGAACATGTATTCTTTTTTAATAAAAATACTATTTTTACTACCATTTTGCAGAACTAAACTACATTCATTACTCGTTCTATCTCTCTGTGAGATTTTGTTTTTTAATTATAACACCATTTCATTACATTATTATTTTCTTAAGAAGTGCAATTAATCTTAAAATATTTAACTAACTTTAAATATTTTTATGCCCATATAACAAAATTTGAAAAGGAAATTTTAGGGGGGGACATGATTTCCTAAAATTGTGTAATTTAATGTCAAAATTTAATTTTGCAGTTTTAAAATTATCAAGCAGCTTCGATTTATTGAAAGAAAATTTGGTATCAAAAGTTTCATGTAAATAAATGCCCTTAGATTATTTTCTTTTAAAGCCTTTAAATTCCTTAAACTTCTTGCAAAAAAATTTAATTTTGTTTTATTTTTTTTCCTATGATATTGAGCATTTTAATTATTTTTTGGTGAAATGATTAATTACAAATTGTGCAACAAAAGAATTGTGTGTATCAATAATATCCACGAATTACATCTAGCATTATACTTGTTAAAAAAATCTTTGAATTAGAAAATAATAAAACTTTAGCATTTTAAGCATACAGTTTACTGTAAGGAAAATGATAAATAAAGCCTTTCTTGTAAATTTATTGTAAGAGAATGCTTTATTTACGTGTCACAAGAACACAAACAATAGAATTGAATTATTTTCCATCCAAATATTTTACAAATGATAGAATTCTATTTACAATATCAAGGAGAGTCTTCATCTCTTCCAGAATAAGTAGAAAAGGACTATATTTTAATTTAAAAATTAAATATTTGGGAAATGAATCATTTTCTTAGTAATTCCTGAAGCTGGCATCTGGCCAAAGTCCCTCAAAAGCTTTAATGTGCTACATATATATTTTTTTAAACCAGGTAGTTGGATGATAGTTCAAAGGAGAAATTAGGCTTTCATATCAACGTCAGTCAAAGAGGTTTTCTTTTTTACAAACATAATTTTTTTTTAAAATTCTAAAAGTGCAATTCTTGGATAGGGTTTCCTTTTAAGACGAGTATGGTGCCATGTTGTCTTAATGAGAGTTCCTTGTTCCATTTATTTATCATATGAAATGCAATGAATATGACTTTAAAAAATGTTGCCTTATAATTTTTCAAATGATTATATTTTAACCACTTCTTATAGAATATACATAATAAATCATTACGTTTTCATAAACTAGACTACTAAGCAGTAGTTTATGTAGGAAGTTATGTGATATTTCAAAATATTTCGTAATTTAAAAAAATGAAAAGGAAAATAAAGATATAAATGTCATTTATTTTCTTTTCGTATAACGACCTTAAAAGTTACCATATTTAACTAACATAATTAATTTGTTTTTAAAATGTTAAAAAAACATGAATATAAATAGTTCTGAGGCAGAATTTACGGTTTTCTTACTCTCTAAATTTTTCCCAAGAACATGGTTTTTAGGGGAAATAAAATTTCTGTAAATATTTGTCTTTTTTAAAAATATAATTAATTTGTCATGGTTTTAAATGGAGGTTATTTCGATGTTTAAAGTTATTTAAAGATTCTTGGAAAGAAATCAGTAAAATGGTGGTATAGATTTAATGTGCCAATTACTTCTTAATTTCCTGATTTTTTTTTAATTTTTTGAAACTTTATTTATTATGCTAATAATCCAGAATATTAGTTTTCCCCAAAACACGTATTTAACTAGAAAAGAAATGCATCAAAAAAAATATTTCCCTCCTTTTCTTGTAGATAATTTATACTTACTAAAACCAAAAAAAAATCCCTACTTCAAGTTCTTTTTTTTTTCTTTTTCCGAAACTTGTTTTTAGCTTCATTTAGTAATAAATTTAAAATCTTGCATTCTATTTTTGATTTTAAAATTCTCCATAAAAATATAACATCTCTTATTGCTTTTATTGAATACAGCTGTACTCAACAATAAACGAAAAAGAATTGGAAGAATTTTTAAAAGATACAAGTATAAGAGGTAAGTAGGTTTGAAGTTTGAAGCAAGTTCATACGATCATGTTAAAACAGATTTAATAAGTTTATAAGAATTTCGATCATGGCAAGAAGTAACTGATTGGGATGAGGTTGACTTCATTTGTTCTCTGAATGTTAGGTATAAATATAAACAAACATTTCGTCATATTAGATCATGTTTCAGCAGACTAAATAGATTCAGCATCTCTCACTTTCTGTATAACACCTCTCTCAGTTTAAATATTAAGTTGGGGAAAAAGAAATCCATTCTTTTTGCATGAAAATCAAGACTTTATTTAACATGCTTCCGATTGTCCGATCTGGGTCAAATATACACCATGAACTTCAAAGCATGGAATCTTCCAGATTGGAAGGTATCCTGAATGAATTGGAGAACGGACGAATTTGGATCAAATTTGGCGATGGTCTCTTTCTTTTCTCAGAGTTAGTTAAAGATTTTGGTGCATCCAAATAGTTTGCCAGCTTGTGGGAAAACAAAAATTCTTTCTGTCAATCGGGACATCAAATTCATAGTATAGTTATTAAGGGAAAAATTTACTCAGTTTTTCTCTAAAGAGCAAAATCTAGTTCTTTGTTTGTAGTTCGTTTCAAAAGCTCATAAGGTTCTTTGAAAAAGAACATGGCTCATTTGAATGGTGCTGGTTAATCCATGCATACAAATCTAGTTTTAAATCATTCTTGTTGTATGATAAGAATGCATTTGCATCCCTTCTTGAGCGAAATTCTATACAGGTGGAAGAAAATTATAATGAATTGATTATGATCCTTGAGAAAATCAATGTATTACGAATGTCAATGGATGGTTTGTGGTGTGAAAAATACCAATCATCCTGCTAAATCAGAAGGCTTACTTTCTATGCATGTGGATCGGTAGGGACAGAAAGCTGCACTGGACAAAAAATGATTGGTCAGACGGAGGTAACTTAGCCCTCAGCAAAAAAAATCATCATAACGATCTCAAAATTCAGCAAGAAAAGACATTATCCCAACATCTTTATGTTAAATTAGGACTATTTAAGTAATCTGTTTAATCACTGTAAAAGATCTGAGGTGTTTCAGGTACGTTCTGGGTTTTCGAAACTGTCTAAATCCAAGTTGTAAGAAGGAGTTTTACTAGTCCTGGCATACATAAACATTTATCTGATCTCCTCGAATAAAAAAAAAAAAAAAAACATTGAAACTAGAATTAAGGAAACTTAGAAATATTTCAAGAATATAGTGCACTAGTTTGAGGAGGGCTAACACACAATCTAAGATTGTAATTCCATTGTACTATCTATGCTGGCTGGAAAATGAAAATGATTTCGTTTAAACATCATAGAAGAAAATGTTTCACCAGAAAAAAAAGTAAACACAAAATTGTGAATTAGACTAGAGGGGAGGAAATTATTTTTGTGTGTATGTACACCTGCTTTAAAACATATAAATAAACAAAAAATATATATGAGCTGATTTTTACATACAGCTGCTTTTTTTCAGTCTTTGGTAATTGATATGACGATCACTTAAACAACATTTTCTATTCGTAAGTAGCTCCCTTAATCAGTTTAAAACAAGATTTATAAATGCAAAATTTCGTTGGGGTTGTTGACTTCGATAAGTTAGCCAAATTTCAACTAGCGGAGTTGGAACTTTAATAAGCCGTAATTAAGGCCATAATATGAAACGAAGTGCTTAATTCAGATGAGACATTCTTATTATTCCCAGTATGATTTAAAGGTGTGAGAAGAATCTTCGTCTCTTTCCCTCTCAAAGAAAAGTTGAATTCTCGCTCGTCATTTTCGAACTTCAACATACTTATTCAATAACTTTATGACGCAGTATTATTTTAGTTTCTGGAATCTGAATTATATATTATTTTTGCACTTTCCTTAGTTTTGAGCTTAACTTTAAACTGGTATGTCTAAAACGAATTACAATATTTGAATGGATTAATAGTTAGTGTTTTTATTTCTCACAGAAACTCATCTAGCTGAATATTAAGTTTATTAGACATTTATTGTAACGTGATATCAGTCATTCATTAAAGTGATTACAATGTTAACATAGTGTATTTTAATTTATATCTCAAATTATCTAAATCTAAGTTGTTAATAAATTCAAGCCCGGTCTAAATGGAAGCAATATTAATTGAGTCAACCCCTCGTCTAACTTACTAATCAATCAAAAGACTTATGGTAAATCAGGCGTATAACGCGCACCTATTCTTTAAAGGTACAATTTTTATATAATTTTTAGGTTTAGTCACCATATAATGATTACCCTTTTTCCTTACGAAGAAAAAAAACTGTACGTGCGCAATACTCTTATGTTTTGAAGTCATTAATTCGAGGCATTATTCCATGCTATGGGGAAAAATATAATATATATACTTCTAGAACTACAGCCCTTTAAATTCATAAGAAATGTCATTTCTTTTAAATAAATAGTATTTCGATATATATAGAAGTCTATTTATTTATAATGCTGGTATTTTTTAAAGCTTTCATTTTTATACCCGGCGTATAACGCTCACCCTTAAATTTCAATCTTATTTTATTGTTAAAAGTGCGTGTTGTACGCCGGATTTTACTCTATATAATTTTTTTGTCAATCAAAGAATCGACTCAGAATTGACAAGCGGTAATAGCTAAAAACTGGATGTGTTTATACTAGTAATGGAAAACTATATCGATATTATCACCATAGCCGTATTAATCATGATAAAAATTACGTATAAAAATTAAATTACTCTCAGTAATAGTTTATTACTAGATTTGCATTTGCATTAAAAACACCTGCTAATGAACTGTGTTGTTCGTCGCAATCAGATATAAGAAATAATTCATTCTTTTCAGAATTAATCATAAGAGTAGTTTTTTACAATGCCTAGGAATTAATTCAGTAATTATTCTAGGTTGCTTTTGTGTAATGTCTTTTTTATTTCATTTATTTGTTTGTGTCGGGAAAAGTTTAATTAAGAATGAATAAAGAAGACGACAATAACAATACTGGAAAAACATGACATACAAATTGCTTCCCTTTTTTAAAAGCATTATCTCATTACTTCACATTTTCAAAGAATGATTAAATCTGATTCACAGAAGGAAATATTTTATTTAATCTAAAAATCAATTTAAAATTAATTTGTTATGATTCATTTCACTTGAATTTCATTTTGATCCCCAACTAATATTGAAGATTACTTTATTTGTACTTCAATACACAATTCATCATAGAGACAAAAAAAAAGCCTTTTGATTTGAAAATCATGAAGTATTTATCAATAATATTCCCAAAACTAATTTCATCTTTCTCAATTCTTTTAAATAGGGAAGCATTTACAAAAATGTTTTATCCCCCCCCCCTTTAAAAAAAAAAATAAATAAAAAAAATTAGGAATCTCACTTTTTCTGAAAGAAAACATAATTCGCTTCCTAAAATTAAATCCATTGAAAGAAGAATTTAAATTATCTTATTTTCTTTCAATGTGTAATAATGAAATGAATACTCTTTAAACCATCTTTGCAATTATAAAATGAAAAAAATAACAAACAAAACAAACCATTAGCAAATATCATAAAAGATTATACATTCTTTTGTACTGATTTCATTGATAACAAATAACATTAATTTAACATATTGAACAATGATCTTATTCTCCGGTAGTATGGTCTTTGTACAAAATTATTTTTGTCAACACTATCACTTCTTAAAATCCTTGCATTTGTTTGTAAGTAAACTTCGGCAGCTTAATATTGATGATTCCACACATATTAAATGGAAAATTATTTTATTCATTCTTTCGTAAGGAATGTAATGAATCATATTAAATCTAATTTAGAGCTATTTGTGTGTGTATTTCTTTCCCCTACAAAATTTATTTTCAATAACTTTGGTGTTGTAAGTGACACTATTTCTATTCGAAAACTGAAACATAGAAGATAAATATTTTGATTAGATAGTTACAGAAAGAACTTCAAAAGAGTAAACATGCAATGTTAGGAGAGATAATCAAATATCAAGATGTGTTTAAAATTTTGGATCTAATGAGGATAAATACAACAAATATGGAAAAAAAATGTACCCATTTTTGTAAATTATTAAATTACATAATATAAATTTCTTTCGTTAATAAATTTTAATACACCGAGCTATTTTTTACACGTTAGATAGGTTCCTTAGAAAACCGTACAAAAAAATCGTGTACAAAAGTACATGTGACTTATTGTAAATTTGGGGATATTTTCCGACATTTTAAAAAAACCTGTAAGTTCAAAAATCCGTAAATATTTTCCCAAAAAACAGAGCAAAATAAAGGAACAATAAAATTCATGGGGCGTATTTATAAAAAAAAAATAATTCATTTTATTACAAAAAAAATAAAATTAGTGTACAGTGAAAAATGAGTCTTTATGTATATACGATTTATATATAAAATTAATTCTAATTGAAATTAGGAATTTAACTACTAGCTAACAAATATTCATCGCTACTTGGTAAAAATTGTGCATGTTTATTACGAACTGGATGAAAAATGCTACCATCAGTAAATATGTCAGATATTTAGAACAACTGTCGGTTTTGATTCAAATGAAGAATTTCGTTCGTTATTAACGGCCTCAAGAGCTGGATACTCAAGTCATCCACCCAACTCAACGATAATTTTATTAATGGCCTCAGTTTTTTGTTGTTGTTGTTCAAAAGTCTGTTTTTTTATGGTTTCTTAAATGATTTATATAATATTGATACCCTGAAACCCAAAACTTAGGAATATGTTGACATACTTGTGGCAAATTTCAAGCTCTCGCTAATTAAATTAGTTGTTAATAGCCGAACTTCATCTTCGACTTTTTTATTATCATACAGTCAAATTCGATCAAAGCGTCTTTAACCAAAAGGAACAAAAAAATCTTTAAATTCATGTTGCGTGTTTTTTTTAAAAACATTTAAAAAAAAAAAAAAATCCGTGCCAAAAAAATGTAGGGTATACTCACATTTTTATATATACTAATATGTTAAAGTGTAAAAAAGATTTTTGAATGTGTGTATTAAGAAGTATAACCTTAAAATTAATTGATAAGCAACAATAAAAATGTATATGTGAATATAAAATAACTAAACTTAAGTATTTAATTATAAGTAAAAGTTTAATTTTGCTTTATTAATATGTTATTATTAGGGATTGCAATACCGGTACACCGGGATATCGAATACTGGTATTTTGAGCCATTTGTATAATTTTCTAATACCGGTATTCACAATTTTAAATATCGTTTTTTTTTTCGGTATTTACTAAAATTCTTTTAAATTGTCGCCAGGGATCGCCAACATAACAAAATGGTATACATTTTTGTTTTTATATATCCCTAACGAGCGAAATAATTTGTAAGTTACAAATTATTTTTTGATATATTTATACTCTCTAATAAAACAACTGGCAAGTAAAACAAAGAAACACCTGTGTTTTCTTTCTTTTTCTAAAATTTCTATTATTGGTATTCAAACCGGTATCATGGCATTAAGATCTAAAAATACCGAATACTGGTATTGAACTCTTGGTCCGATACTGCAATCCCTAATACTAATCAGTACACACTACCTTTCATTTTGTTTGAAGGTTTTATTTAATGGATTGAAGTGGTGTATATATATATCGTAAAACCATTTAAATAATCCTAGAAAGGTTCTACATAGAACATTCACGTAAAAAAATTAATTTTTTTAAACGTATTTCAATATATAATTTGATTTATATTTAATATATTAACGTTAACTTAATATAAATGAGAACACAAAATTAAGTTAGGTCCTGATTGTTTACTTATAAATTTTTTTTAATCAATTTCTTACAAAACTTCATTAATGGAAATTTTGGATAAAAAATATAAATAATTACTTTTTATGTATCATTTTGCTAATTTAATCAGTCTAAAATAACTTTTTCTTTCCTTATTGATGTCTATTGAGTTATGCAAAATTATTGCAAAGTTTCAACCTTGATTTTCTTAACCACTGTTAAATGGCAAAGTTCAAGAGTTAACAGACATCCCTGTCTGAAGCACTTTGTTGAAAAAGGGCGGCTAGAGCATATTTAATATGCGTCAGTTTTCATCATCCCGAAAGATGGACTCTGACACATAGTTTCAATTGTTATTGAATCGCAAGCCTTTTATTCTGATATGACTTTGGTGTTTTGATTTGTGGTTCAGGGTGAAATCGATTTTTTGTGTTTTTATCACAGCGTGAGTCTTCCCTCTCTTTAAATAGATGTGTCAAGTTAGAGCACATCAAACCAGTCTAATATTTCTCTATTGTGTCTTCTTGACTGGAATTTACAGACTTCGTTTTACTGGATTATGTTTCTACATTCTAGAATATCTTAGTTTTAATTCGGTTAAATGATGGGGTGTAAAATAATATAAAACCATTTCACATAGATGCTAATTTCTATATTTCCATTTGATTTTTAAAAAGATTCGTGTTCAAAAGATTCCATTTGGTCTTAAACCTCTAAGAAGCAACGCGAATAAGCCTTTTAAAGGTTATCATTAGTTTAAATACGCGTTTCTCAAACTGTGGGGTTCACCTACCAAGGGAGGCGTTATAACCGTAGATGAGGGGGGCGAGCATAGCAAAAAATCGAAAATAGAAGATCATTTAAAAAATAATAATAATTTACTGAAATGAAACAAAAGAAAATACATTCTGATACATTTATACTGATGCGTGTGCGATGTTTTTATAATGTATCAGTACTGTAAAACACATTTGATAATTAATTTATAAATTATAAATTAAGAACAAGCTAAATAATTACTAGTGACTTTTCAATGAGCTTGTCATATACGAAATTTAATACTTATCATCATAATTTGTACGGTTTATATTTAAAGTCTTATTGAGCTTTAGCTCATAGTACATTATTGCATGTGGGGGGGGGCAAGAAAAATTATGATTCAAAATTAGGTCACAAGCATTGAAAGCTTGAGAAGCGCTGGTTTCAGTGCAATCAGATTTATTTCCTATAAAGAAACTAAAGATTTCTTTTTCAGTATTAACATAAGTTTATTTTATGTATAGTGCTATAAGAGGAAAAAATACATTAAAGTTTCTAATATAAATCTGCATAATTTATTTGCAAGAAATGTCAGATAAGCACAGTTTATGATAATAAAATTAAAAATAAAAACTCCGATATTTCTCTTTTTCCAAAAAGAAATCTTTTTGCGTTCTATTCGCTGAAAATAGATATTTATACTAACAATATCAAACACTTTTCAAAAATTAAATATTAAAAAAAATTCTTATTCTTAATTTAAGTTAATTAAAATTTGAAAATTATATTCGAGTCTTTTTATTTTCTTTGTTTGCGTATTTCAAATCCTTAGAATAATTAAAATATTCATATTAACCATTCCAAAGCAACACTCCAATAGGAAGAGCCAGCGTACAATCTATAACTTGTATGATGCGTATTAACAATGTTTTATACATTAAAAACGCAATTGAAAGCAAACCATATCTATAATTGCTGGAACACAATACCTTTTCTTCAATAAAAGCAATTATACGCTTTATTTCTTTAATACATCTGCGGGGTATTAAAATAAATCTGCCCATAAAGAGATGATTCTTTAGAAAAATTAGTTCACATCTACATTTTCAGCATGAGCCATACACATTTAATTGTAAGTTTAATCAATAAATACATTGATAACTGGAGGTAATTAGAATGAAAATACAAAATAATAATGTTTTTTTGTACTTTGAGTTAAGACTTAATTCTACATGAAAGCAGGATTCAAGTAACTCATATAAATACTTAATTTAACAGAACTTGAAGTGCAAAATGTTATTTTATATGTGGAGGGTTTTGGTTCAGTGCTGCATACATTTGACTAATATTTCTTTCCAAATCAAACGACAGTTTACCACAGCCAGTGAGGACATTTCATAGTTTTGCAGCAAGATCTTCCAGAAATACTTCTCTAAAATTTTAATTTAGAGAAAAAAAAAGCATTTAACATAATGAAGTTCAGCATTGATGTATATTAGTAAGTATTTAAATTTTGATGTATCATAATTTCTTCTAAGAGTTATATATTTTTTTCAAAACTTCTGAAGATGCCCAATTTATTAAACTTTTTGACAATATGAGAATATTCTTTAGTTTTCGAATTAATTCCAGAAAAGTATTAAAACAGTTTTATATATTTTAATTACAAACATATTTTTTTAATTTTAATTATGAAATTAATTTTAGTTATTTTACTTACTCAAATAATTTTATTTATTTTGAACTAAAGACATATATGGTGCTAAAGACATATATGAACTGCATCGTGAATCTTGGAAAATAATACACTTCATAGTTTAGAACTCAGAAATTTGTTTCGAATGAAGGCAATAGATGGCGACAGTATACATTAACTATCTAACTTCGTGAGTTCAGAAAAACTCAGTTTTTCTCTTGATATTTGGCGCCATTTTTTACCATCATTAAATTTATTATTTTTTTTTTTTTTAATTGCACGATTGCCTTTTAAAAGGCTTTTTAGAATTTTTAAAAATTTATTTCATTTTATTTATACTGAACTATTTTTACCCCAAAGACTTTGAACAAAATATTTATGCAAAGAATTTCGTTTTTAATAAATGCAAGAAAAGCAGTTTATTTTAGAAAGAGTTTTCTTTAGAATGGTATTTACGTTAATTCAGTGCTTCTCAAACTCTCGATGTTTGCGACCCAAAATTCAATCATAGATTCCTTCGCGCCCCCTCCCTATAATAACAATGTATTGAGTTAAATAATATTGGGCTTTTACGTTAAAACTACAATGCAACTTTAACTTCTTAAGTGCCACCGGCGAATATAAACGTTTCGCTTAGCCAAAGCGTTAATTGTCCCGGACGTATATATACGTCCTTCCGAAGTACGATCTTTTTTGTGCGATACCATCCATAAAATTATTACGAAGGCCTTAGAATGCAATAAAAAGACCTTGACAGTGTTTGTGTGAAGGATTTGCTTATTTACTCCTTCCCTCACCCCTTAATACATCCCATTCACGTGCCTAAGTGGAAAATGGTGGCACTATTGAGCGAATCACGTAATTTTTAACATGCTGTTAAGGGATTAATTATAAACAGTACAAATTATCAAGATAAGTGTTAATTTTTGTATAAAATTTTATATATGACACTCCTATGGGGTAACTGGTAATTATTAAACTTGTTTTTAACTTAGCATTGTTAAATTAATTCTAAAATACATTGTGAAGTACTGATACATTTATAAATGTATTATATCAGTGTAAATGCGTATTTTATTATTGTTTTGTTTGTTTACTTTCAATAAATTAATAATTTTTTAAAACAATTTTATGTTTTCGACTTTTCTACATGCTCGCGCCCCCTTGTTGTGTTATCACGCCCCCCTAGGGGGAAGCACCCCACAGGTTGAGAAACACTGCGTTAATTTAATATGTTTAATTTAAGATTCCTCAATTTATAGTACCCAAAATATAAATACAGGCTGAAACAGATAAAAAAAAAATTTGTGTTTATTGTCAATGACTGCTGTCAGTGATTGGCAATCAACAAATATTTCTGAAAGTGTAATCATTTACTTAATCATATAGTCTCACAAATTGAAACTTAATGGGTGTGAATTACATTCTAATATTAGATTAGTTTGATTATGATAAGGATGACACAATAAAAGTTTTATGTGTATCCAATAGAAATATCATTTTTTGTGGAATATAAAAATATATGCAGAGTATT
>BMAV01026098.1:42143-160879 GCA_019973955.1 Trichonephila inaurata madagascariensis | reverse complement strand
AAAGGTGTATATTTAAATATTTGGCTAGTTTAAGACATCCTTGATATCTCAAGGCACACCTTTGCTAATCATTCAGACTCAGTTTGAAATCATTGTTGGAAACAATTCTTTTCACTCCATGTCATTCAGGATCAAATGCACCTGACATATACGCAAATGCATTTGGCGATGTTCAGCAAGTCTCTTATCAAAGGTCATTGGTGTTCTAGTTACTTATTGGATTATTGATAAATAATCAGAAGCTTGTGTGTGAGGAGACTGATTTGACTATTATAATGTCCATCGTTTTCAGTCGACTCCTATCTTGACTCTATGTGGCTGTGGTTCATCCATTCTTGATAACAGCATTTTAGAATGGTGCTACTACATCATTCTAAATGTCAAATGATTCTTCTATTCGTCTTCTTACTTCCTTTTATCCAATTGCATGTTCTTTCTCTCTCAAGTGGTGACATTTGCTCATACCATTTGGGAATCTGTTTGTTAGCTATTGGTACCATCCATGTGGGTTAATGGATCAAATTTGCTTGGAAGTTATGCCTTAACACTGGAGTGTCTTGTTTTATACACCTTCCAGAAGCTCCGTCTCATAATAAGCTGAAGCTCTAGCTAATCAATCATTGATCTCACTGAAAGTAAATAGTCAAAACATTCTTTTGTATAGTATGTTCTTGTGCATTTTCATCCCATTTGAGTAACTTTCTTGGTATGAAGTATTATTGTATTGTAGTTAAAATTGCCTGAAAGTATCACTCTATGAAAGCTGTTTTATTATATGCATCGTATCTTATTTAATTTTTAGTACATATTTCAAATATTTTAAAAGCATTTTACTATTTTTTGTAGATGAAATACTCGATTAATAAGTTTCTTTTAACTGGGATCTTTGTAAAAATATATAGACGAGTTCTACTTTATAAACAACATTTAACCGAAATCAGATGAAAGTCCTTTCGGACTTCCGGTTTAATGTTAATCAAGGTTCATCCAAATTTTTCACACTTTTAATATAATTTTTTAAAATTTTTTTGAACTGTATGCATAGAAAGTGTCCTAAACATTTAAGACTCAGGGCTTTCATTTTTGGAAAAAAAATTTTATGTTAAAATATTTTCTATCCTTCTTTTAGCAAATGGCTGCCATAATTAAATTTTTATTGGTAGTTTTGGCGAATTTTTAAAATATGTACCGCTTTTATAAAAAAACCCGCAATTTTGCTACTAATTAGTTTTTCTCACATTTATTACTTTCATCAGATTACAAATATATAAATATTCTGCTATTTTAAATTTATTAAGATAAATCATATTTCCTTGAACACATGGGTTATTTATATTCTTGCTGTTTAAGAAGCATCTCAAATCATTGTTTCCTTTTTGTGTTTTTAGTAAATGTTGTATTTTTTCAGTTAAAAGTATCAATTTTTAATCAGTACTTCAGTTTTATATTTTCAATAGTTTTGGCAAAAGTACTCTTAGTTATGTGTATATTTAGCTGTGATTCTTACGAGATTTCATGACAATGAGAATTATACTAAAATTTAATATTCAATTTTTATAAGTGTCATATTTATTTGAATCTAAGCTGCACTCTCTAAACTCTCAACATGTTTTTGTGAGAGAAAAATAGATAAAATGGTTTATCTCGATATCTGATATTAACTAAATTAAAAAAATTTAAAATAAAATGAGAACTGATAAGAAGTGAATAACTATAATTTATTTTAACTGTGTTATTATCTTTTAAATATGAACATGAACCTGCAATTGTTCAAAGCGTCGGTATCATGTCCAATTTTCCCCCATCCAATGAATTTTTCCGCCTTTGATTCTAAGCTGAACTCGATTTTCAGTAGCATTAACTTTGGGGGTAAGTGCGGCTTAGTTTCAAATAAATACAGTAATTAAAGTATACTTATAAAAATTTTAAAAATTGCTTTTTAAATGTGTTATATTTATGAGTAATTGTAGAATTGTTTAATTATACAATTATTTAACCAATACAGGTTGATTGTAAATTAATGGGACAAACTTTAAGGAGTGGTAGGGCTCACTAAAACAATTTTTGTATAGAAATATATAGGGGGAAACAGAAACAGGTAAGAACTCTTAAGCAGCATGCTTAAAGAGTAATGTTAAAACACTTTTAGAAATTGCATCCACCAACTGTCATGCATGCTTGGTGATCTCTGATTTATGATGTGATTCTCTGACAATATTGGTGAACATTGAAGGCAGCAAAACAGTGTGGCAATGATCTGCTGCACCGCTGAAATCAGCATTTGAGCTTGAGATTTTGTTCGATTATGGGTAATTTTACTACTAGCAAAAAGGCAGACATGCATAAAATGTATGGTTTCAAACTGTAATTTTTTACATTCTGGTTCAACTAAAAGAAAATATATCTGTTCAGTTCCGAATGAGTAATTTTATTTTATGTATATTCTTATTTGTACTAAAAATATAATTCTTTAGAAACTGAAAAACTTTATTTTTTAAAATTTGTACACTATGTCGATGGATGCAATTAACCGGCATGTATGATACAAGTGGTGAGTAGAGATCGACAAGCATTGGCACTGTTAGCTGTTGTCAAAATTGCATTTCACTGCTAGGCTTATGAGTCTGGCTTGTCTACCAAAATAGTCTATCCAAACATCTGTGGATGATTGTATGCTGAGATGCAACAAATATAACTCAGACTGATATTTTTCTTTAAAAAAAAATTATCTATACTTCTCATTCATTCAACTGAATTAAATCTTCCGTCTACAAATAGTTTAAGGGGTTATACACAGTTGCAAGGTTCAAAGACATCTTTTTATGAATTTTTTATAGAAACAGTTTTTATTTATCAATTACAAGTGATGGTAATTCATATAGAGCCTACTTTTAAGAATACAATAGTGCATCGATCAAGTAAAAATATTGATGAGCATTGCTCCTGTAGATGTCCCAAACGACCTAAAAAAAGGCGCTTGGTGGTGATTTCCATTTTGGCAGTTTGGATTATCTGGAATAAAAAATATGGTGGATTCTTTTAAAGGATAGATTAATGCAGGTATTGAATGAAGGAATAATAAAAATTTTGATTTTTGACAAAATGGCATCTATTTGAAAAAAATTTCGTTTTTGATTGAAATTTTCACTCCAAATTGTTTAAAAAAAATAGTAGTAATTTTTTTTGTTATCGTATCTTAAGTTCTACACTTCTGACATTAAAGTGTGAAAAACTTACTAACCAGCAGAGCTATGAACAGTGGATCTTAAAAATTAAATAACGGATGTGGAGGACTTTTTCATGAAAGACGAGAATTTCTTAAACAACATGATTTTATTAAAGATGATGCAAAAAGGATGAAATCCTTTACAATGACATTTTAAAAATGAGAAACAGTTGAATACACCCTGAGCACCTTGCTCAAAAACATTTGAGTACAGTATGGAGTCAGCCACTTGCTGAGAAACACCCAACTGATACTGACTACACAACAGTAGCGATCTTTATTTATACATTAATACAATTAGCATATTGCATTACTTCCACAACAAGTGATATAAACTATTAAGAAAACTCCCGAGTGGCCAGGTAGAACCGTGACGTCACAAGCGACGACCGGAGCACAGCTGCCATCAGCAAAAGCCGTTTCTCAACTCCACTCGTTTTTCAGATTTGTTTACTTCTCATTAATGGCGGCACATTTTGAAAACGCCTACATTGCTTGCCATTCAATTAATACTATATTCCTGGATTACTGACAACATTGGTATGTCATGTAAGTTATTCACAACTTGTCAAACTATGCTTAGAATTTAGCCATGACATACAACATTTTTAAATCTTATTCCTTCTTTCAATACCTGAGGAATATATCTAAGAAGATTGTGTAAAAATTTGAGACCAATCGCAGTTGATCCATTTCTGAGAAATCGAGATCACGCAACTATGAAAATACCGTTTTGAGAAAAATGCATTTAAAGTTACAGAAGTAGTTAACACATAGTTAAACAAATTTTTCTTCAAAATTTGTTTTTTTTATTCCAGGGCCATAAAGGGACCCTCAGATCTTTAAAAAGGGGTTTTGGTTAAGATTTTCCTTTTTTTTCCCCCCTTTTTTTTGGTATCATCACCCCCCGGGCAACTTTGGGAAGGGGGGTTCTAAAAAATTCAATGATTTATAAAAGAAATTTTTTTATTCTTAAATTTCGGGAAATTAACCTTTTAAAAATTTTTTTCCCTTGAAAAGTTTTTGAAGTTTTTTTCCCCCTTTAACTGATTATAACTCCTTTTTTTGGTTAAATCCCCCAAAAACCCCAAATTTTTAATTTGGTTTAAAATTATAAAGTTTAAAACCCCAAAAAAAATTTTTTGGGGGGGGTTAAAAGTTTTTTTTCCCCCCAAATAAATTTATGGGGGTTTTTTAAACTTTTAAATGAAATTTTCCAAATAACAAAAAAAAAATTTGAACTGAACACAAATTTTACAATGTAGCAGAACCTTTAGACTGAGATATACTTTTTAATTTTAAATTACAATAATGAATTTTACCGAAGTATTTAGTGGACCTATTATACCACCTTCTACAAGAAAACTAATTGAAAAGGAACCCCCGGATGGGCGTGCAGTGAGGGGGTTCGGTACTCGGGTTTTTACTCTACCTGCTTTTAAACACTGACTTTGGGCCCTTAAAATTCAGGTATACTCCCCAAAAAATTTTTTCTGATTAGCTTCAAATTTTTTAGTAACTATATACTTAACCCTTTTTCTTTTGCAGGGTTTTCTACACCCCCCCCAAAAAGAAAAAAACCTCCCCATTTCAAAAAAAAATGTGAGAACCCGATTTTTCTTGAGCTGCAATTTTGGTCTTTAACCTTCACGGATGCAATCCCTCTTTAAAGGGCGGTTGGAATGTAATACCCTTTAAAAATTTTTCTGGAGGGCCCGGGGAAATTTCCCGGGGAAATTGAGCATTTTTTATACAGCTGCTCTGAAAGTTTGGAAAATGAAAAATATTATTTTTTTACTTTTTACTATCATTATCTCATTAATTATAAAAGTATATTTTTACTGGCATATCGTTTTACTGGTTTATGAAAAAATATAAAATTATGTGTTTTAAAATGAAAATTTTTTATGTTTAGTTTAAATTAATGTTAGTCCATTTGTTGCAATAAATTTAAAAAATTTTATTTTTTTTAAAAAAAACACACTTGTACTTTATAAATATTTTATCATAATGACTTAATTTTATTTTTATAATTAAATACAGCGTTAAAAGTTTGGGGTTCTCACCAGAAAACTAGGGAGAAAACAGTAGGCGGGTTAAATATATGTACATTCAAAAGCAAAAAAAAAAATCAATTTTTTTGAAAATTCTGTGTATAATGCAAAACTGAAACAGAAAAGTTCTATTGAACATCAAAACTAGAAATCGAGAAGCAATGTTCATGCAAGGATGGTAATTATATGGTTAGTGTTAAATTAGGAAATATTGTTAAGTTGGCTACAGTAACAAAATGACTGAAGATATATCGAATCAAAATAAGTTGATGCTTTTTTTTTTTCGATTCAGTTCCAGTTTTCTGGAACTTTAAAACAACTGGTTTTTCCAGTTTTCTTCATTTCCCTTTAAAACCCCACAATTACAGTGCTATTAATGGTAAAGGCAGAGCATCTAGGTTATCGGGGAACACTTTCTAACTAGACGCATGTCAAACCACAATGATTCAGTGATTACATCGACAGCTGTGTTATAATGGTTCGTTTATCACCAGTACTGATGGAATTGGTAGATAGAGGATTGTATGACAAACACACCTGGAAGAAATCATGTGGACGAAACACCTGGCACAAGTGCTGTAACATGTCGTCTATATGTCATTCAACCAACCATTTGGAGAGTTTTACTTTTGGATTGTTGATGAATGAATGCACTTTCTAAAACTGTTTTAACATTTTCTCTGCAGAACCACTTGTAAGTATGCTGCTCATGGACATTTTGTTTCTGTTAATGTGTTTTTTCTGTTTGTACCTCAACGCAACTTGAGCTGTACCATCCCTCAAAGTTTGTTTCATCATTTTAGAATTACCCTGTGTATCAAATCTGCAATTTCATCTATTATGCTTTATGAACTGCAAAACACGTTAATTTGTGACAAAATATCATTGTGTATATATTATGTTGTGTGATGTTTAAATTGCCTAAATTTAAGACCATTGTGTGTGTCCAATTTTCAAAAATCTCCTTTATCAAACAGATGGCTTTGTTTGCAACTCAAATGATGTCAAAGGTGATAATGTTAGTAAAAAGGTAGCCCTTCATTACTATAGAAACAGGGTGTGGTTAAGAAATGATTGACAGATATAGTGGGTTTCAGAACGCATGTGCAGTTTTAGTAAAATAAACAAGCTATTCAAAACCATAATCAAATGGTGACTACTACGAGGTGCAGCGTTGGTTCAATCAGTGGGAAAGAGGAAAGAGAAAGTTTTGTAGAAAGTGCTGTACAGATAATCTTTTAGAATTGTCACACAAATGGGTGAATTTTTTTTTAATCCATGCAAATGTTTTGGGATGGCCTCCAGAGAATCAACAAATATCTTAAAATTTTCATGGGTATCATTAACAATGCCCATGGGGTTAAGAATAAAGATGGAATATAGAAAGGAATTTTAATTTCTTGAGGAAGGATTTAATAGATCTTCAGTTTGATTTTTGTAGAGATCTTTTTTTTTATTTGTCTTAGCGTAATTAATTTAATTTTTTTGTTTGATAGGTATGTAATAAATTTCTTTCTGCTAGTATCTCTTGGAGACAAATTGTATTTGAAATTGCTGTGCAAGAATATTCGTCTGGAAATAATCATTTTCGATTTGAGTATTTAACAAGAAAATGTTACTTTTCTAAAAAATCACTAGAGCAATTTTTTCAAAAATACTTTGTATAAGTCTGTGTTTACAAACACTTTCCATTTCTTGTTTTACAAATTAATGTTATTATTGATACACAAAAAAGGGGCAAAAAAATTTTAAAAAAATTTCTATGGCTAAACCTGAGGGGAAAAAAAAACGTTTTTTGGGAAAATTTTTGTAAATAATTTATTTTTGTATTTTCCACTTAAAACAAATTTTTTAAATTTATAACTATACATTATTATAAAAAATAATTGTTCACACCTTCTTTGTAAAAAAATTTTTAGTTATTTTATATTTTACCTAACAAAAAAATTTTAGAAAAAGCAGGGGGTTTAAGAAATACTATATTTCCAACTTTAAAAAGTACTATTGCATTAAAATTAACGAATTTTAAAAACATTTTCTAATTTTAAGCCCCAAGTAATTTTAAACATCATATTTTTACTGTTAATTTTTAAACATTTTGTCCTTAAAAATTTTAAATTAAAAATATATTAATTTTATTTTTTAAAGTTTTTCATTCTTTTTCAGTGTCCCCAAAAACCTCATCAGTGTATTTTTTTAAAAAATTTAAGTCTAATCATTTCAAAAATTTACTTGCAATTGTTCCAAAAATCCTATTTTGTAATCCCATCTACTTCAACAACTTGTCATTAAACCGAGATGTGGGTCCAAATAGTTCAGGCATCCAGTAACTGGCAACATCATAAAAAATTAATGCCTTCCAATCAGCCAATAGAGTGCCGGACAAAAGCCCCAGTGACTCACATGCTCTGTTGTGACTTGCCAAAAATATAAACAATATCATAAAACAGATGCAGTTGAGGTTAGTTCTAGGAGAGGTTGCCCAGTTGCAGATAAGTAATTTGGTAAAATGAATGTTGAAAAAACCTTTTTGGGAGTTAATAAAATTTGTTTGGGGAAATTTTTTTTAATTGAATGCATAATAAATAGTTATTTTTAAAATTAGCACTCATCATTGGTAGATACAAAGAAACACCACTGATACTTCAGTCTTCTCTGTTATATTTGCTACTCCAATAGCCACAGGCGATAAATGTATTCAATCAAATAATTTTATCACACGAAGGTCCAGAAATATTTCCAAAAATAAGTTAGGAAAAAATTGAATCAAAAAAAAGTTGATAAAGGAAAGTGCAATATTTGTTGTGTGAGGTTATTTATAAGAAATCATAAAACTTTTTGGCGGAAAATTCGATAAATAAAAATTCCATGATAACGTCTTCATAAATGGAGCTGACTTCATATATTTATCAATTAGTTTCCAAATATTTTTTACCCCAAGGTCCAGCAAATTATAGTTAGAGATAATTTTTCCTAGAATTCAATGAAGTGCACCGCGGGAGCTTAAATTATAAGATAAACTTTTGAACCCCTGAAGTGAAAATAGAATTAGATATTTGAATGATCTCCAGAATGGCAAACTTTTAAGTGCAGACTCCAAATAAGTTTTAGTATGGAATTGAAAATCTGTTTCCTTGTTGAACTTTAATAATTGTTTTTATAGATAATCCTGGAAAGATCTAAATTTATATAAAACTTTTATAGAATATATATAAGTATCTTCAAAAAATTTCAAGATTATCTTGAACAGAAAGCAAATTTTTTTTTTAGTGAATAGGACACCCTTTCATATCTTCCAAAATGAAAATCTGAGAAAAACACATTTAAAGTTTGTAAAGGCATAAAACAGAAACTAATGTCTATAAAGCTCCTAACTTTTAATACATCATTTTCCAATTTAAAACTATATTTTAAAACAATACTGTTATTAAATAAGCTTGAAACTTTTTTTCAAAATACATTTTTGTATAATATTAGTAGCATTTGTTGCAATGACGGATTACTCAGCTTAATCTTAACATATTTTCACAAAAGTTTTGAAGCACAAAGCATTTATATAAAATAATGATATAAATTAATGTTCGAAATCACCGCGTTTGAACATAACATCTAATTTTTCTCAGTTTTAAGTTGGCGCAATTAAGCGAAGTTTTCTGTTGCACGACTAAAATCTATTCCACACAATAGTAAATTATGTAAATATCTGAAAAATGGCAAAACATTTCTTTATTACACATATGACAATTTATGTTAAAATAACTTAAAATCGAATTCTTTCTATTGGCAATCTGAAGTAATTTTTAGAGAAAAAATAAACTTGATGACTTTTAAAAATAAATGATGTTGCAAGAAAAACATTAAATTTTTCTTTTTAATTTTTAATTCCTAATCTTTTACTAACTTTTCGGCAAAAGCGAGGTACATTCAACATTTTGAGTTCATTTGTTGTATAGAATCTGCGTTTATTTTTCTTACTCAATGGTTGTCTTTTTGAGTATTGCCAATTTGGGACTGGGGATAAAATCGATCCACTTACTGTTTGTTTTATTCTTTTTACTGTCTTAGCTTTTTTTTACCAGTCACACAGCTGCAGGGAAAGGAGGCGGCACGTCATTTACTTTTCATAGGTCAAATATTATTAGATATAAATGGTTGAGTAAGATTTTATGATTTGTGAAATAAATAAAGTCTGATGGAATCAAAAACATTAATTGTACCAGAATTTGATATAAAAACTAAATTACTGATTTGTCCACTAATGATTCTTTTAAGATACTTTATAGTTTGAAATTGAAACAATCTGAATTTTTAATAAAAGCAAATTGTTATTATTGACATGTGGCCTGCAAGCTGCTATTTGCCCACCCCTGGGTTTCCTGATCAGAAATTTGGGGACAAGCTTTCCAATTACATTAATTTCTGTAACTGCAGATATGTCTAGACATGGTAAAGTTCTTACTTAGCCCACCTGATATTATTTTAGTTTTGAATTGATTGATTTTGAAGAAAGAGATTAGAGTTTTTTCTCCTGATAAGCCAACTTCAGTAATCTCTTGGCTCAGCCAATTGATTATTCCATTCAAAAGCTGACGACCCGGACCGAACTAGGACTTTCCAACCCAACCATATTATGGATAACTCTGAAAACTCAAAACAAGAAGCATGCACTGCCGCCTATATGGATTTCCACTAGTCGTGGGAATCAAAGATGAACAATCTCGTCAGCCAACTGAACTCCTGCCGGACTTCAGATGAATGCTTTATTGTCTTAAAAGATACTGAGGAACTCGATTCCAAACTAAGAGAGTTCCCCTTCAACATTCTGGAAGAACAATCGGCTGCCCTTCGCAACTTGAGTGACGTCCTCAACGAGGCGTGCTTCAAATTCACTCATCAGAAAAAACAAGAGCTTGCAGAACAAAACAACCTCTTGCAAGCCCAAATTGATGCCTGGGGACTTCCTCCAAAGCCTCTTGATGCTCCATTTCAAGTCATCGTGCACAAAAAGGGCAGGAAATCCTCCAACACTGAGGCAGAAAGCAGTGCAAAAAAGCAATGCTCCGACACCACAACTACCCAGAATCATTTCTCCCAGCTCCCTGCAGAGGAAGCCATGGACCAGTCTGCACAAGCAGGTACTTCTACTGCCAACGGGAATCCAGGTGTAGCCGCACCCCCAGAGAAACATCATCTCCCGCCGATAACTATCGACAATGTTGCGAACCAAGCTGCGCTGTTGAAGCATCTTCAGGACATCACTAAATTAAAATTGGAAGCCAAGCTCATCGGCACCAAGCTTAGAATTTACCCTCAGACGGCCTCTGCATACCATCTCATAAGAAAGCACATAGATGAGAACAGCCTTGAAGCATACACATACATGCTCCTGAGGATAAAAAATTACGTCTGGTCATCAGAGGATTGCCCACGGACATGCCCCCTGTTGAAATCATTAGTAGTCTCGCACCCAAGAACATCACTGTAAACGAGTGCCACATCATGATGAGCAAAAAAACTGGGAAAGCCATGCTCCTCTTCCTCATCACTTTGGATAAAACTGAACAGAATAGAGCAGCTTATCGTGTTACCACATTGGATACATGAAAGTCTAGGTGGGAACCTTCAGACCCAAGTACGCCCCAATGTTTCCAGTGCCAGGGCTTCTTCTATTCTAGTAAATTCTGCACTCGCCCCCAGGTGTGTCAAGTGTGCAGGTGACACCTCACGAAGGACTGTGTAAAGCCCATCGACCAAAAACCGAAATGATGCCTATGTGAAGGAGAGTACCCTGCAAGTTTCCTGGGTTGCCCTAAAAACCCAAGAAACAAAGTAGAGAAGGAAAAGAACAACGAAAATGGAATTACCCAGCCCACCAAGGTCATCCACAACACCCCTGCACCCCCAAAAGTCAATTTCTGGGAGCAGAGGGCCAAGAATGCCACATAGTGCCAACAGTCCAACCCCAGCACCTCTAAAAACTCCTCCCAAGCCACCTCCTCAACCGCCCACACCACAGAATCGACCAGCTGAATTCCCCAGCAGTAAGAGAAACATTTGACCTGCTAGAGGAATTTGTCAAAATTGCTTACACCATCCCAACCAAATACGGATGCCTTCAGGCTATAAAACATCTGCTCAAGGACGAAATTAACTTTTAATCCCCTCCAAAGAATCAGATCGAGAGTCGAGGAGTTCAGGAGTTTTATAGCGGACTGGAACCCAGACATAGTAAACCTACAAGAGACACCTTCAACCCTGCCACAACTTCATCTTTCCCGACTACAGTATTTACAGGACAGACCGCACCTACCGCGGGGGAGGAACAGCCATCATGATCAAAAGGAGTATCCTGCACCATCAAATATTAATCAATAGTAACTTTGAAAATACCGCCATTAAACTGACCAGACAAAATGACCAGCCTGTTACAATAGTTTCTGCCTACCATCCCAAGGAAACCCATCACTGAAGAGGACTTGCACCGTATTTTCCGGAACCAAGGTTATGTCCTTGTTGCCAGAGATTTGAATGCCAAGCATGCATCCTGGAGCCCTCTGACCCAATAAAACACGGCAAGAAATATAATTCGAAGATTCTGTGATAGCACTGGGTATTCACTCAATGCTCCACCTGAACCTACTCAATTTCACCGTTCCTGTAGAAGCATAGAAGTACCACAATTGACATAGCCATCTGCAAAGGTTTGACCGTCACAGATTATACATCCATTCCCGAAGCTCTCTGGTGATCACAATCCTGTTCTCTTTGAGGTGAGCTTGGATAATTATACCTCACCTGCCCTCAGTACTTACTTCTTTCCTAACTGGAATAAATTCCAGGATATTCTCACTAGCACCCTTCCAGGGAACCCAAGAATTTCTAACCCTAATGACATCGAAAATGCCATTAAAAATTTTAATAGTGCCCTCTCTAATAGCTGTACTTTTAAATGCATAAACAAACCTCTTAATTCTATCCCCTCTTTCATCAGGGAAAAAATTAAATCCAAAAATAGACTTAGAAAAGCATGTCAAATTTCTAATATCTTCCTCTTAAAACTCAGCTTAATAAATTGCAAAAAGAAATTTAAAAAGATCTAAATAACCATAAAAATAATAAATGGAATGAATTATTAACTAAAGCTTCCCCTGACGATGATTCGCTTTATAAATTAGTCTAATCTATCTCTTAAAATAAAACCTTTCATATTCCTCCTGTCATCGACCCCATGGGCTTGCATTACAGTACTGAGGACAAAAATCGACTTGTTTGCAGATTTGTTAGAAAGCTCTTTTCAAGAGAATTCAGAACCGTCCGACGATGACTTCATTGACCATGTCGAAGAAAGAGTTGACAACTTCCTACACCCCAACTCCAGACGCCACACCGCGCCATTGACCTCACCTCAAGAAATTATGGAAATCCTTCTCCAACTACCAAATAGAAAAGCTCCTGGGAAAGATGGAATCAAAAACATTGCTCTCAAGGCACTTGCACTTAACGCTATCACCAATATCACAAAAATATTCAATAGCTGTTTACAACTAAATTACTTTCCACAGGAATGGAAACACGCTCTCATCACGGTTATACCTAAAGCAGGGAAGGATCCAAGGTTTGCCGATAACTACTGTCCCATCAGTGTAATCAGCTCACTTGGCAAGATATTTGAAAAAACTCTGCTTAAACCACATCAACAAGCATTACGAAGATAACAGAATCCCAGATTTCCAGCACGGATTCCGACAGCAAACTTCAACACAACATCAACTGCTCGGTGTAACAATCCTCATCATCAACGGATTCAACAATAGAACATACGCAGTTGGTTTGTTCCTGGATGTAAAGAAAGCCTTCGACAGAATGTGGCACGGCGGCTTAATTTACAAAATGATTCTCTGCAAACTCCCCACCTACCTAATCAAGATCATCCATAGCTACCTGAACAATAGAACTTTCAACTTAAAGCTAAACAATGTACTATCCAGCCAATGCCCCATCCTAGTTTCAATGCCTCTAGGATC
The DNA here is from genome assembly GCA_019973955.1 of Trichonephila inaurata madagascariensis. Classification (NCBI taxonomy): domain Eukaryota; kingdom Metazoa; phylum Arthropoda; class Arachnida; order Araneae; family Nephilidae; genus Trichonephila; species Trichonephila inaurata. The sequence goes on along the minus strand of BMAV01026098.1, from coordinate 147,575 downwards.
TATCCTCAGTCCAGCCCTCTACAATATTCACACCTGTGACTTTCCCACAGATGAAAACCTAACAGTCTGCCTGTTTGCTGATGCTGCTGCGATTCTATGCAACAGTAGCACAGTGAATGAAGCCGTCAACCTCACCCAAACATACATTCTTAAATTACAAATGTGGCTAACCAAATGGCGGGTAGCCATCAGTACTGAAAAAACAAATGCTATTGTCTTCAGAAAAAGGTGATCTCTCAATAGCCCTCCTCTCCAAATTTTCAACCAAACAATAGCATGGACTTTTGAATTAAACTACCTTGGACTCCTTTTAAAAGACAATCTGACTTATAGACCTCACCTCGAAGAAATAACAAAAAAATTCTACTCCCTTAAAGACATTATCAGCCACAAATCTAAACTCTCACTCAAGAATAGACTCTTTGTTTACAAGCAATATCTTCGCCCTATCCTACTGTCTGATCGGGAGAGTTAGCCTAATTCCACTCGCAAATTATTTATGAAATTTTTTTAAAATTTGGTAATTTTGTAAAACTCTTTAGAAAATACCTTAAAATGCTTTAATCATTTAATTCATTTAAAATATATATTCAAATTCTTCCTGCTCAGTATCAAATCTTTTTTAATAAATTTTTATTTATATTGTTACGAATTTTGTGTAAATAGTTAAAAATAATTTGTATTTGAGTGTTTAATGCATTTATATTACTCTGTTATATTTATTTCATGTTAAAATTGTGCTACTCACAAGCAATGCCGCCCCTTACATTATAATGGCAATTCAATGAGAAGGCGAAATCTTGGCGGTAGAGCCAAGTTGGCATCATTTTTGGTGGCCAATTTGGCTACCATTTTGGTGTCATTGGCGACCATGTTGGCGAGTTTGGAACCCTCTGGAATCTTCTAGAAAGTAGTAGATCTCTCTCCACTAGTTTCATGTTTAATGACACGAGCGGTTATATTTCTGGAAGTTTCTGTCGCGCTTATAAATAAAGATGCTCGCTGGTGTGGCGATCAGTCCGATTTTAACCAGCGAAGAGTGAGGATTGTTTTGTCTAGTGATTAGCTTCGGCTGTGCTTGTGAATAATCTTTTACATACATGTATTTTTAAACACTGGTGATTGTGTTTGATTGCTGTTGAAGGTGTGAAGACCTTCGGAGGTTTACTCTGTGAATATTGCTGCTGAATCCTATATTTAAGGATTGATTTTGTTAATAACGATTGCTCTTAAAGAACTGTTTATTTTCTTTTTGATTGTTTTGCATAAAATCCCCAACCCTCAGATCTACATAACAATATTGGGAAACATTTTATGATGTAATAGAATCAACGTAGCAAGTTCCTCTTTAGAGGAAAATTTTCAGAAAATGAAATGTTATGGTGTTAGGGTTAAAAAATTTGCAAAAATGATGCATGTTGGTTTACGCACATAAGTTTAAGCAACTTAGGCCCACTAATCAAAAAATTTTTACCGAGGTAAAAGATATTCTTCTTTCTTCACGTTTGAAACTGCCTGCCCAAATCTAAAAGAAAAGGGTAGTCAGTAAAGAAACGAAATTTGACTATTGCATCCATAATGCCAAAAAGGGTTATCATTATTATCATGGTTTAGTTGGGATTTCGTTTGGGGTGGGCCGAAGTTCTTTTTTTCCCACTTGGACCCGGTTGTTGGTTATCATTTCATGTTCCTGCCAGGGCATTTGCATAGATAATTCTTTTGTTACGGTGTTATGCACCTTATTTTTTTTTATGCTCGGTATTTCATTGAGGGGTAGTTCTCCCTTTTCTGTTTAAGTTTGGGGAACTTTTTCACTGGGTTTCCCGTTAGTCAAGTCCTTTTTGTTGCAGTCTATGCACATGGGGTTTTCTATCTTTTCTTTAGTTGGGCAGTCCTTGGTTCTGTGCAGGTTCTCCGCGATTTGAAGCACCTAGTGTGCATGTGGAATTTTGCCCAAGTGATTAAACAGGTTATGGTTTTTAACACCTGAACCCCCGGGCATCAGTTGAAAGTGTCTATCTGCACAGCTAGGTAGCACACTTCTTCAGCTGGAACATGTCTGGGGAGTCCTTGACTTTTGAGCCTACCATAAAATGGGGAGTGAGAATTTTGCCCTGGCTTTAGTGAGCTGTGCCATTTTTTCTACTTGAAAGCCTTAGCCTGTTAGGTGTTTTGGGATGTCACCAATATCTGGGGATATGGGGTAATTCTTTAAATTACAATTTTCTGGGGGCTGGAGGTTACTGGTTGTGAGCACCTCTGCACTTTCTTCGAGGTAGGAGGTGATGTCCGGTGCTCATCACTGTTCGATGGAAAAATCTTGAGGTACTCCATACAACTTATCGTTTGGGAAATTTGGGGTAATCTTAGTTTAATTATTGCACAACTAACTAAAATTTTGCTTATGTTGAAAACATGTTTGGGGGTATTTGGGGCACTTGTAACCCTTACTTGGTCCAAAGTCGCTGTTGGTTTCTCTCCCGCTAAACCGCTAAATCTGTTAGCTAATGGGCTGACTTGGCCCCACGGTGATATTTTCAGATAGCTTAATTTTCTTGCTATGTTTCTTGGGGGAAACAAAACCATCATTTGAGGGGGGGTTAGATTTCAGTTTACTGCTATCAGCGTTTTTATTATCTTTGCTCACTTTCCTAGTGTTTATCTTTTCCTTATTGTTAACTTTAGAAATATTAGATTTTTCCGCGTTTTGTTTTTCTGTTGGGTTGGCTGGCATTTCGGCCGTATCAGTGGGATCACAAACATTTTTTGCATTATTAACATTTTTGGGGCAATCTGTACAGGGCAAGGTAGAAACAAAGCTAACTCACCCGCTGTGTGCTCCACCAGAGAGACGAGGTCGTCATAGTCCTTGCGATAGCTAACTAGTGTAGCTTCATTTGTGAGAGTAGGGAAGTCTTGTTCTCTCTCTGTCTGGATGCAGTGTTCCATGAACGTGAGGCGTCCTTTCAGTTGTATGAGGTTCTTTTTCAGGTCGTTGTGCTCGCGGCATTTGTCCATGTCAGGCGCGATAGGCGAAGGGTCAAGAGGGCCGGTGGTTTCAGCATGATTTTGCCATCCTTGTATGGTGTGGCTCGCTTTCTTGTCTCTAAGGTAAGATCTCAGACTAGGTGAGGTTCGAATATCAGATAAGCACCATTAAGTTATGCTTTTTTGATCAAGATCTGATAGAGTAGGCGGAGGATTAGTTTCCACGTTATGAGTATTGTCTTCCGTATCATCCGTACTCACAGGGAGCTCGGGATTTCCAGTGATCTCTGTATTTATACTCATCGAGAAATCACATGATCTGCGGAGGGGGGGATGGACGTAGTTCCAAAAGTCCCCGCTAGGCAGTTATCTAGTTAAAATAATTAAGCAGTTGTCCTGAAGGACTGGACCATAAATAAATCTAAAACTATTAAAGATTAAATTACTGGGAATTATATATTACATATACATGTCAGGTTTGAAAAGTTAAGGTTCAAAATTAAGTAAGTAATAAATAAATATATAGAGCGAACTCTTTACCATCGCGTAAGGATTTGTGAGTAAATAAGCCTATTTAAAGGTGAAGCGAGCGCTGACAAAGAAGAATGCATACTTGAAAAGGCTTAGCTGGTGACTCTTGTCCGAAGTATTGTTAATGTTCTACATGGTTGCGCGCCAAAGGGCTGCCATGTTGGATTTTATGTGATGGAAGCAAAATAAAGAAGTTATTATATAGAAGGATGCCTTCCTCTATTTTACCTATCGGCCTGAAGCGCTCGACATACATATATTATGTAGCTTATTTTCTGAGTACTAATAGAATGAAACTATTATTTTGTTCTCAAAGATGTAAAAATTAAATCATTGTTACAATCTTAACTGTAGTAAAACTAGCTTTTTATTCTTCTATGAGCACAAAATAGTTTTAACCCTCATTTTAATTATATCATGAGGAGCATAATCTCTGAAACTTAATCTGAATTGGTATATTAATAAATTCTTATAATTTACATATCGAAAATCTAATAACTGTATATGACTCAAACACTAATTCTTATTCAATATCAAACTCAGTGGACAAACCCATGAGGGCTAAGGCCTACTGTGCCCATCCGTATATGGACCATTGGGCTGAGGTGTCATGAGAGTTGCCCACAGGTGGTCAGTCTAAGCAGACCCCCAGTGTAGTAAGTCCCAGCTAAAGCTTGGTACTCATTTATGCCTCCCTGTATTAATTTAGATATGCAGCATAGGAATTAATCAGTCTATTGTCATACATCACTTTAACACTATTCATACTGCAATTCATGGTTAACTGTTCTGTGATTAAATGATTTAATTTTTTTGAAAAGTATGTAATTATCTTTTAATGTATAATGACTTGCCTCAGAAAAATGATTTAAATTAATTATTTATAAAGTTTCATTTTTAAAACTGGTCTTTTAAATAAAATAACATAGTATATATATACATATACATTACATGCATTCAATAAATGTATATTAATCACTTGAATTAATGAAATTATCTACTGAAGTATAAAACAACACTTTGTTATAAGCAGATTTCAGCCTTTATTACTATTTGTATTTTTATGTTACTCATAATTTTTGAATTGTGTGTTCATTGATGATATTTCATTAACATAGTAACTCTTATATAAATCGATACAAATTATTGGATTTTAAAAATATGAAAAAGCCGACGAGCTTTGGGATGACAAAAAAAATTCTACGGGAGGAGTAGAAATTATTTTCAAACAGCTAAAGAAACACATTAGCAGCTAGAATGCACAAGTTTTTTTGCATAAATACCATGAGCAATATTCAGGTCTTTGAACAGTTGAGAAGGGCAAACAGGTTAAGCAGTCGTAAAAACCACAGATTGGGCTTCGTCTTCAGTTGCTTCCCTACCGGTTTATGTCTAAAATGGAATTCTTAGTACACAGTGGGATCAATTTCTTCTTACTTCTGTCACAATGCAATTATTAAAAAAAGATTATATAATTACCGTGATTTTCTAAAATTACTTGTATAATATCATTGATATCAATGGAATTAAAAAGATCTTAAAAATCAAAACTATGAAATGAATAAATATTTTTATTAAAGAAAAATTATAATATCTTTACTATTTTTAATTTTAGCTTTATTATTTGGCTTGTTGATGAAATTTTGTAGAATATTGTCAACATTTACCTGCAGTAGTGATATATAATTTAAAGGCCACATTTGTTAAAGTACAAAATTTAACAGGATTCTCATGGTACTTAAGTGTTAAAAATATATAAGGAAATTTAATCATAGGAATGCAAATGCCCAGTTTTTTTATTTATAGCAATAATATGATTACTAATTTCTCTGATTCAAGTCCAGTTTTTAAAAAATTCATTGTTCAAAAAGTGTATCAAGCATACTGTTATAATAATATTTACAAACTATTGCATAATTACTAAGCTAAGTATTACCGCGTCAATGTAAACAATAACAAAATTTTGTTTTGTAAATCCTTAATCATCTGTTTTACATCTTTATAAGTAATTTCAGAGTTAGATTGGTAATTAAATTTCATCATATCTTTTAATATATTGTATTTAAATTTATCAAATGCCTCAATAAGCAAACCATATTTAACTGCAGAATTTGTTATATATATATGTATAAATAGTTATAAATATAAGTATAACTAGTCAAAACAGTAAGAAAAATATTAGCCACAGTTGTACAATAGCAAACTCTTAGCCTTAGGAACCAAGAATGCAGCTTATATATATATATATGCCATTAGGTCATGTAAGTAAAAATAGTATTTAAAATAAATAATAATCTCAATTTTTGTATTTAAAGCAATAATTTAAATATAAATAAAGGATTGTGCTACAGTAATGATATTTAATAAATTTATATAAAATGGGTTCAGCAATAAAAAATTTTAACCTGAAAGGGGATAAAAAGAACTTTTTCATCTGTGAGGTATGGGAAAACAATTTTACGAATAAATTAGAAAAATAATCACCAGCTGCCTCTGAAATGAAATGAAATTTTATTATTCTGAAGTTCAGAACATAACATTAAATAAATATTTTTTTATTTTTATTTTATTGCTAGTGTTAATAAATTTATATTATGCAATGACGTGTATAAATGCATTGTAAATGAGTCTTTTTCATCATTGAAATATTATGAAGGGCTTATGACAAATTAAATCAAGAAAATTTTTTTATTTGTATTGGATATCACATTTTATAGTTTAAATTACTTTTTATTAAAAATATAGGAAAAATTTCACTACCACTATCTTGATAACGACTATAATTTTTAAAATGCGAATTATAAAACACTTATTTCATTAGGATGTCACAGGGAGTATGAACAAAAAATGTTTGACTTATGACATAATACACAGGGTTGCTTCAATTTTTTTCACTTGCGATATCCCCCATTTTTTCACAAAAAGCAGAATTGGTGTTTATGAAGTAATTAAAATAATTCATGCAAAAAAATATTGTTTTGTGTAAAATAAAGCTTTGGAAATATGGTTTTTTTTTCAGCACATATTAAGATTTCTATCTGGTTCAAACTATTGTATATTAGGAAAATTATTTCACTTTTAACAAATGTATTCTAACACACAAATCTATAAGTTCACCCCAACCAAAAAAAATAACAATTTTAAGGAAAATTAATTTTTTATTTATAAAGATACCCCCAAGAGTGATACATTCAGTCCAGTTTATTTTTTAAATTTTTTTACACCTTTTTCAGAATGATTTGTTTTGCCCCAAATTGGGGCTTCAACTTCTGCAATTACTTCTTCATTTGCCCCAAACCCTCTTTCCTTGGAGCATTCTTTTTAGGTCTGCAAACAGCCAGTGGTCACTAGGGGCAAGATCGGGACTGAATGGTTGAGGGGTAATTCAAAGAAAATTCATTCAATTTGGCCTTTCCTTTTTTTTTGAACTTGTGGCGGGGAAGCATTGTCTTGGTGAAACAGCACTTTTTTTTTTGCATTCAAGGATTTTTTTTCCTTTATTTTTCCATTCAGGGGGATCCAGTAACATCATATAAATTCACCCTAATTTTTTTCCCCTTTTTCCCCAAGGTAGTCAAAAAAAATTCCAGGACCCCAAAAATAAAGGCCAAAAATTTTTGCCAGCTGACGCTTGAGTTTTGATCCCCTTTGGGACAGTTTTCACCAGCTGCTGTTCACCAGCGGGACGACATTTTGATTCGCTTGTAGTAATGGATCCATGTTTCATCCATTGTCAAAATAAAAATCCTGTTTTTTTCCCTTTAAAACATTTCCAAACAGTGCTGTGAATCATCGATGCGTGTTTTGATCGACAGTGAGAAAAATGCGCCCCCACATTTTGAACACAACTTTCGGTTTGGAAAAAGGGTTTCACAAAATAGTGAATACACTGCCTTTTGATATCTTCAAAATTTTACATCTCAAACAACTTAAATTTTCCCAAACCCGGCTCAAATGATTTAATGGATTTTTGAAGCTGGAACAACTGCAAAATTTTGGGGGTTAACCTGGAGATTTTGGGTTTCCATTTGTGTCTGTGGGGATCATGTTTAAAGTCAAACAAAACCACCTCTTAACCCCCCGGGGTTTATGGAGAATAAAATTTTTTTTCATCCATGGTTTCTAAAAAAACAAAAGTTATTTCCCACTAAAACCACTGTAACTTTTAAACAAAAACAAGATATTTTTTTCTTAAAAAATTTTGACACATGCCCTTTGAAAGTTAGTACTACTAGGTTATGTTTTGGGAAATTTAGAAGGTATCACCATTTTTTGGTCAGGCCCAAGATTTAAATTGATTAATATGTTCTTTAAACCCTTTTTCCCCAAATAAATACGTTTTGTAAAAAACCAATTTAATAGGTTGTTTTTTTTTCCCAAAGGGAAATCTCATCTTATTTGATACTGAATAGTTATGTATGCATATAAATCCCTACATAACATGTTTATGATGTAATTGCATAAATGTATGCAGTAAAACCCTAATTTTTGGCTTACACCATTGGCTGTAGATTATTAAAAAAAATGGTGCCAAATAGCACCAACAACCCCGTTTTTCTGCATTCAATGGGGCCCATGTTATGATTAAAAAAGGGAAATTTTTGTAAAATAAGATTCAACTAATGTTCCCCTTTTAAAAAGGGAAAAAAAATTATTAAATATAGAAAAAAAAATTTTAAAAAATATCAGTTTTAAATTTTAACTGAAAACTGAATATGTGTATATTAATGATTTTTTATGAATTCTTATCAGTAAACTGCACTTTTGGGATTTACTTATATTTCAAGTTTTAATTAAAAATCAAAAGCAAATTTCTTTTTTGATGTTTGCATGAAATTTTGGGCTAATTAACAGAGAAGCAAAGTTCCATTTTTTTTTAAGCCAGAGGTTCCCAAACTTTTTCCTTAAAAACCCCCCCTTTGACATTTTTTTTGGGGTTTTGGGGGTAGCCCCTTATTTACCTAATATTAAATTTTTGCAAATTCATCAATTTTAAATTTGTTTTGACAGCAGGTACAGAGCTACATACTTTAAAAAAGATTTAGATTTTAACTGTAGTGAAGTATAGTGTTTAAAACTGAAGAAAAGATGTTAATTAATTTTTAAAATTAAACTTTATTTTAAAGATTTTTTGATAGTGCCCTTTCCCAGTGTCTAATTTTTGTAATCTGACTTTTTTTTTTCAAAGTGACCATTGATTTCATTTCCTATTGTGGTATTACTTTTTAATCAAAACATTCTAAAACCCTTAGTTTAAAAATTCTAAAAAAGGCCACTTAAATGTTGAACGTTGGTTAAAAGCCTTTTTCCCCGGCAGATTGTCTGTAAAATGGAGTAAGGGGAAAATTTGGGATGCCCAAAATTATACCCTTTTTAGTTTAATTCTGGCAAGAAAGGCTGAAAATGATCCTTATTTTAAAAAAAATTTATGCTGTACCCTTTGTAACTGCAAATTAGACTCATTAAATTTAGTAAATGAATCTGTTAAATGGGTAAGTCTGGTTTCCACTTGATTAAACCCCCTTTTTAAAATTAGAGTAAATTACGGGTTTTTAATGAGAGCCCCCTCACCCCAATACCTCTAAGCCCCCAAATTATTTTTGCACTCATGGACCCCTTGCAGGTCATCATAGCCCCCGGGGTCTTATAGACCATTTTTGGGAATCACTGCTCTGGGTTATAAGGAAGATTATACAAAAATTTCATTTTAAACCAGAATCAATCTACAACATAATTTTAATATTATTATTTCAAGCATTCTATAAATATAAAGAGGGGTGACATGTTTACTTTTTTTACAGATTTTATGAAATAAACAGATTCAAGAATAACAAGGGTGTTTATTCAAGTTTTAAAAAAAAATTTTTAAAAAAATAATGTAAAGAAAGCACAAATGAATTCATACAGCATAATGCAATTTATATTTCCATTTAAAAGTTACATTTAAAAAAAGAATAATTTCAATTAAACTGAAAATTTTTTCTGAAATAATCATCAAATTCCTTGATATTCAAAATGAATGACATTCGGGAAATATTTTATATAAAACAAATTGGAGCATAGTAAACAAGGAAAAGGGGATTTTCCCGGATACTTTTTAAATGAAATTTCAAGTTGTGCCCTTTTGAAAATAATTTTTTCTATCTAACAAATATTTTTAAAAAACTTTAACAAAAATAAAAATATTTTTGGGAAGTTTTCCTTCACTAATATAAACCAATTAATAAAGTTTTAAAATTTTTGGGGTGGGGATCGCATAGATTAGTGTTTTCTTAATTTTTTTTTCCCTTTAAAAATGTTTCAAGATGAATATAAAATATTCATTAGCATAATAAAAAATTTTTAAAAAAAAGGTGCACTTTTAAAGAAACCAAAAAATTACTATCATAAAAAGTTTTTGAAATAAAAAAAGTAAACCATAAACTTATTAAAAAATTTTTTGTTTAATAGGGAAAAAATTATAGCACAATATTATTTTGGGGGCAAAAAATAAATATGCAATAAAAAATTTTAAAAACAAAATTATTAATATATAAAGTTTTTGAGAGACTTAAATTAGATCTATCATAAAATTTTAAAGATATAGCTTTAATAAACATAAATTTAAGATGGAAGAGCAAATGGAAATTTTTAAAGTACTAATTTTCTGAGGTTCTTTATATTTGTATGTGAATCTCGGCCAAAGGTTTTCAAACAAATAACTAAAATTGTTGAAACTTAGAGAGTTTAAATTTTTAACAGTAAAAATATTGTATTCAAATAATTTAAAACATTTCTGGATACAAAAAAAAAAAAAAAAAGAAAAATAATATATAACCATGTTACTGTAAATAAATTTAAAAAAGAGGGTTTTTTATGAAATATATTCAATTTTTTTTAAATTTTCCCGGGACCAAAAACGAAGTAATTAGCTTTATCACTTTTTGCATGAACTCTGATTGATTTATGCTAAAAAAAGTCTTATTACCAAATCTTCCATTTTTAAATTAAAGAATTTTTTTGTGTTTCCAAGCCTTGTACTTTTGGGGAGGTGAGTAAAAAGACGATTTTAAAAAGTTTATTTTTGATTTTTGTACCCCCTTTTGTGAAATCCCTGAAAAAAAAAGGCACCCCTTTCAAGGAAAAATTTTTTAAAAAAAACTTTTTTAAAAAAAAAATAAATGAAAATTTAGCTGTTTCCCTAGTTGGGAACATATAAAAAGTTGAAAAAGTTTTTGCTATGACCAGAAGATACTTTTTTGGGAACTCCATAGTAAGCTTTACTGTAGAACTAATTTTTTTTAACATTTATCGTTTCACTTGAATAATGTAAAAGCTTTATCAGATAGTTTGTCATAATGCCCCCAAAAAAAATATATTTTATTTATGCTGAAATTTTAAAAAATTCTTCCATTTCCTTTTTTTTTGATTATTAAATCTAAAATAAATAAATTGAAAATAAATGATGGTTAAATGAATAATTATGGATCAAATTTTTAAGTTAAAAAAAATTTATTTTCAAAAGAAAAATTATATAAAAAATTTTTTAAAATACTTGTTTGAGTTTTTTATGGTGTAACTAATAATGAAAAAAACAAGTAAAAGATATTTTAATCCTTTATACTTAATTTTCTTATTAAAAAAATTTTTCCCCCGGGTTTTTATATTTTTTATGTTTTTATTAGGGTTAAACAATAAGTTGTTTGCTTAGTACCCAATTTTTTTCATGTAATGATTTAAATTTCATGTAAATAGGTTCTCTGATATTTTAATGCAGTAAAACTTTCTGTTTATCTTTCTAAAGAGAAATGTTCTGAATTTAAATGGATGATTTCAATTTGTTTTAATTAATAATTTTAAATACTCTATAAAGCTAAAGAAAAAGTGTTGGTATCTTTCCATTTGCTCACCAACTTTAAGGCCTTTGGGTAGTACCCCTTACAGAACTTTTGCAAAATTTAACACATGGATGATATGAACTCAGGGGGTTTTTTTGGGGTACCTCTTTGGGTTTAAAATAAAAAGTGCAAAAAGTACCAAGAACCGGGAAATACTGTGGGAAAACCCTTTGAAGCTAAAAAAAAAGCATCCATCCTTTATTTCCCCGATTAGTAAATAAAATTTTTATTGGATGTATTTAAATTTCTTTTATTATGTATTATTCTTTTTAAAATTTTTAGAGAAAAATTTAAAAAGGAAAAAATTTTCTTAGTTCAGCTGGCTGAAGGATATCAAGTTGATGAATCTGAAGAATCGGTAGTAATGACAAGGGAGGTAAGATAATTATTATCTAATTAGAATAAATTTTTCTTGTGATGCAAATAAACATTTTCTTTATTATCAAATAGTGTAAGTATATCATGGTGAAATACTATATATAGTCATATTGGACATAACTTCATAAGTCAGCTGTAAGTACTCTGATTTTTTTTTAAAAATTATTTTTTAACCCCTGTGTTGTGAAAAGTTATTGCATTTATTAGAATAGATATTTAGAAAAAAACAGTAAATTTTTTCATCAAAGTATTTTATGCTCCTAATTTTTTTTCCCCTTCATAATTTTATTTGGGAAAAAAAGGAAAAAAATTAAAATTAAACCCAAAAAGAAAGTTTGCTCTAATATCATAAATTTTGGGACCTTTACTTTTCCCCCTTTTTCAGTCATATGTTCAAATTAGCATTTAAGAATAATTTTTTTTATAAGGGTTTTTCAAATTTTTCTAAAGTTTTAATTGAAAAAATGCATTAATAAATTTTTTAAAATTTAAATTAAAAAAAATGGCCAAGACTATTTTTCAAAAATAACAGAATTTTAAAAAAAAATTTCTGTCTCTTAAGGGAAATGTCCATATTAAAATTTCTAAAAAAATTATTTTCTATGTTTTTAGAACATGAATTGTTTTTCCCATCTGTGGGAGTAATTGGCCCCCATTTATCATTTTATTTTTCTTTCAAATAAATTAACTTTTTTGACACAATAAGGTAAAAATAGGCTTTCCAAATTAAAAAAAGGGGAAAAATGCAAAAGGTTTTGAAAAAAAAACAAAGGAAAAAACTGGCAAAAAAACCCCAAAAATACCTTTCAAAAGACATCAGAAATGTGAAAAACGTATATCCCTGTGATAATTAAAACTCCTGGCTTTGTTTTTTACATTATGCAATCTGTCATTGTAGAAAAACTGATATACAGCTGATTTGCTTTACCATCATATCTGCTAAAACATATGTAGAATTCTAATCAGGTGAATCAACAAACGAATGTGAACTGTGACTTACAGCAGATTGTATGAATAGTTAAGGAAAGGGTTTTGTTGGTGGTCCCAAAATCAACCACTCTTGCCTTTCTGTGAAATAAAAAGGAAGCTTTTATGCCACAATATCTGAGATAACAATTTTAAAAATAACTGGTTTAAAAAGGGTTGCAAAAAAAAATTAAAATTTTTAAAAAAAGACATAGATAGGAAAATTGACCCCTGTAAAAAAACCACTTGACAACAATTAAATTTTTTTGTTTCCCGCAATGAGTCTGTTCTGTTTTTCATATGCTAGTCACCAGGTATAGAAATAAAACTTTTCCAACTATTTTTGAACACTGCACCATGCATCAAGGGGAAGTATGGTTTATCATGGGCATCAAAGGGGACAGCAGTTTATAATTTTTTAATATGCATTGGGCCAAGGATATATTTGGGGAAATGTTTCAACCAATTGTGGGTGCCTTTTTTATTCCCGCAATTGCTAATATATTGGTATTTTCCTGTAGAACATTTTGTGAGAGCACATGTCATTCATTAGCTAACAGGCCTTGTAGTGTGTCCAGTTGCTTTCCGTACTTTCACCAATTCAGCAGATCTTCTACTTGATTGGATGTGATTTACATGTCCTGCCCAAGCCCCAAAATATAAAGGATAGTTGAAATCATATGGGATTCCATCCCTCAAATTCATAAGTTAATTAAATCTACTTTTTTTTGGGTTTTTATTGGAAAGATTTTTGTTTCCAAATCTTTCAGATCCCCTACATATTTTTCTATATATGTACATGTTCAGCACATTCTATTTTCTCCTTCAATGTGTTTCTTCTGTATTAGACAATGTATATGAAAGTAATGCAGTTTATTTTAATACTAAACATCTTTTGTGTGAAAAAGAAAGAAAATTGTATCGAATCGTTTTTCAAGTAATATCGTTTACAATTTGAATAACTCAAGTATAAAATATTTTTAAAAATTGTACTCATTTGTTTTTATAAATTAATATTATATTAGAAAAATAAATTCCAAGGATATTTAAATGTTTATAAATTCTTAAATGAGGAAATGTATTTTAATTTAGTATAATTTCTTTACAGGAAATAAACAACTATATGAAACAAAAGATGAGAGAATATTCCGAAGATCCTGAGATTAATAAGCTTATAAATGTAAAGGAACAAGTAAAGGAAAAGTTAGACGTGCTTAAAAATATAGAACAAAAATTGCACAATGAGCAAGTTGAGGTTAGTAGAAATTCTTTTTTGCTGTGATTTTAGTTATAAAATGCTTTTTAAAAGCTATCTTAATTTTTAGATTATTTTAGGGCTTATTAAATTTTTGGGTTAAAAATTTTACTCAAATTGTACCTCTCAAGATGAGATCAAAAGGCCATATTTATCTTGTATAAAATTATTCTAATTACTAGCTGTACCCTGCCACGCGTTGCTATGGCTTAGTGTGGTTAAAAAGAAAGAAAAGAAAAAGCATTTTTTTAGTATTGTTACGTAGATCCGAGGGTTTCAGGGATTTTAAAGCAAAACAAAACACAAAGAAAATAAAAGGGTTTTTTTTAGAGCGATTTTGGGAAATTTTTTATCAAAAAACCAACTTTTTAAAAACAGGGTTTAAAATTAAACAATAATTTACAGAGTAAAATCCGAAGGTTTTACACCTTCAACAGCAATCAAACACAATAACCAGTGTTTAAAAAAAACACGGGGAAAATTTTTCACAAGCACAGCCGAGCTAATTTGCTAGTCAAAACAACCTCACTACTTTCTTTTAATCCCGACTCTCCCCTCCTGGGGAAAATCTTTTTTATAGGCGAAAAGGGAAACCCCAGAAAAAGGGAGGGGGAAAAAGGGGAGAGATTCCCTACGCAGAAGATTCCGGGGGGGTTCCCCCCCAAAACTGGGCCAAACCCCCTGGTCGCCAAAAATGATGCCAACTTGGCTCTACCGCCAAGATTTCCAAGCTCATTGAATCGCCATTTTAACGTAAGGGGGGCATTGCTTGGAATGGTACAATTTTTAAAATTTCAAAAACATAACATAGAGTAATTAAAAAGCATTAAACACCGAATACAAATTATTTCACTATTTACAAAATTTGTAACACTGCCCCCCCTTTTAAAGACTGCCCGTTCCCGGGGAGTAAATCCTTTTGGAAAAGGACCCCCTTTTCAAGGGAAAAATACTCACAAAATAATCCCTATAAAGTAACAAATGTATTCAACAGCATATACAAAAAATAAATTAAACAATTGTAAAAATAAAATTTTAAAAAAACCCGGAAATTTTTAAAAAGGAAATTTTTTATTTTAAAAAAAAATTTAAATTAAAAATTTTTTTGTAAGGGGCCCCCTTTTTAATGTAAAACCTTGGTTTTGAGGTGGGCTGATTGTACCCCTTTATTAGGGTTTAGCTTTGGGGCCTTCCCAAAAGGTTGACTTTAAATTTGGCTTTGGTTCCAAAAAACCCCCTTTTTTGGGGAGGCTTTCCGGGGGTTTTTTGGGCCCCCCACCTTTCCCTTTTCCACCAAATGAGAAACTTCCCGCTTGGGGTTTCTTTTGAGTACCCCAAGGGGCCCCCCAAAGGGCACTTTTCTTTAAAAAAATTCCAGGGGGTTTCCGAAAAGGATTTGAAAATGCCCAGGGTCCCAGCTGGAACCCCAAACAGTCGGGGAATTTCCCCCCTTTTTTACTATACCAGGGGGGGTTCAAAAAAAATTTTCCCAAAAAACCCCTTTCCTTCCCCTTGTTAACCCAAATTTTTGGGTTTTTATGGCGGATTTTCCCCTTTTTTGAAAAATTTAAAAATTTTTTCCATTGGTTTCCCTGTTGGGAAAACCCCCAAAGTCAAAGGTTTTTTAAATGGTTCACCCTAGGAATTCCAAGGCAAAGGGTTGTTTTGCCCACAATCTTAAGGGACCTGTTAAATTTTAAAGGTTACAAATGCTTATTTTTCCAAACTTTCATTTGGGGAAGGGGGAAATTGTTAAATTTTCCTGAAAATTTTTAGTGGGAAAAGTTTTTGTTTGGCTTCTAACAAAAATTTTTTTTGGGCTGGTGGTTTCCCCCAAGGACGTTTAAAATTTTTTCGGGGTACAAACCCCCCTTTTTTTCCAAATTTTAGATCCCTTTTTTAAAAACACCCCTTTTTCCCGTTAAAGGGGCCCGATTAGAACATTGCTTGGTAAACCAAAAATTTTTCCGCTGGGTTTTTTTGACGGAAATGGAATTTGATTGGTTTAATTTTGGTGATTACTTTTGGACCCAATCATCCACTACCCCAAATGGGTGTTTCTCAAAACCTTTAGCCATTTTAACCAAAATTTATTTTCTTTCCGAAAACAGACCTTTTTCCAAAAAAAGGTCTTCTTAAAAGCCCCCTTCCCCCAAACTGGCCCCAGGTTTCCCAACCCCTAGCCGTTCTTTTTTCCTTGTTTTTCTTATTTCAAGGGGCCCTCTCCCCCCCCCCCATTTTTTAAGGCCCTTTTTGCCTCGGGGCAAGGACCCCGAATTTGGTTTTCCGTACAAAAGATTATTTTTTGGGCTGAAGCAATTTTAAGCCAAAAAAGAAAAAAAAATTTTTTTTTTAAAACTTTTTCAAAACCTGGGGAAAAAAGGGGAAAACCCCGGAACTTAAAAAAAAGGCTTTAAAAAATCTTCAAATTTGGGAAAAATTTAACCCCCCCCAAATTTAGTAAATAAAATTTTGTTAAATTAAGTTGGCCCTTGTTTAAAATTTTCCCTTTTTAAAATTAAGTCGATTTAGTTTAATGAGAGCCACTATGGGAAATACCTCCATTTATACCTCTAAGACTCCCAAATTATTTTTCCACTCATGGACCCCTTGCAGGTCATCATAGACCCTGGGGGTCTATATAGACCCTTTGGGAATCACTGCTCTAAGCTAAAAGGGAAAGGGATTATACGAAAATTTCTTTTTAAAAACCAGAATCAATCATATCAACATAATTTTAATATTATTTCAAGCATTCATATAACATATAAACAGAGTGACATGTTTTACATTTTACAGATTTGTATGAAATAAACAGATTCAAGAATAACAAGGGTTTTTTATTAAAGGTTTTTAAATAATATATTAAAAGAATAATGTACAAGAAAGCACAAATGAATTCATACAGCATAATCAATATTATATTTCCATTCAAAGTTACATTTAATAAAAAGAATAATTTCTATTAAAACTGTAAATTTTCTGTAATAATCATCAAATTCCTTGATATTCATATGAATGACATTCTGAAATATTTCTATATAAAACAAATTGGAGCATAGTAAACAAGGTAAGAGATTTTGCTGATACTTATATGAAATTTCAAGTTGTGTCCCTTGTAACAATCTTTCTATCTAACAAATATTATAAATACTCTTTACACACACATAAACAATATGTTTAAAGATTTCTTCACTAATATAACCAAGTAATAAAGATTTAAATTTTGGGTATGTGGATCGTACAGATTAGTGTTTCTTTTTTATTCCTTTAAAAATGTTTCAAGATGAATATTGTTACGTAGATCCGAGGGTTCGGGGATTTTATGCAAAGCAATCACAAAGAAAATAAACAGTTCTTTAAGAGCGATGCGAATTTATTATCAAAAATCCAATCCTTTAAATACAGGATTCGGCAGCGATATTCAGAGTAAATATCCAAAGGTCTTCACACCTTCAACAGCAATAACAGTGTTTAAAAAATACACGTAAGTAAAGATTATTCACAAGCACAGTCGAGCTAAATCGCTAGTCAAAACAATCCTCACTACTCGCTGGTTTAATCCAGACTCATCGCCGAAACGAAACGAAAATTAGATGAGGCGGGTCCCAGCGAATGAACGCTTATACCCAAATTCACGGAAGAAGTGTGAAAAGAAAGACCAATATCAGACAACCCCCACCGCGGTGGGAGGACACAACGGCCGAGACGAAACGAAAGTGACGTCACGAGGCAGCGAAAAAAATTGGCAGAGCGCGGGGAAAGGGAAACTGGCAAAATGCCAAAACGAGAATGCGAAACGCAAAAAAGGGGGGTACTACCGCGGAAACAGCTTAAACACTGAAACCAAGTTCAGATGAGGAGCTAAAGGCATTTGAATGTTGTAGAATGTAGAAATTAAGTAAATTTGTTGTGATTACGGCGGCTTTAAGGCCAAATTCCACTTGGATGTCTTGTAAGCAAAATTAAGCTTAGTATGTGGATACGTGAACAGTGTTTGTGCTTTAATAATTGGGTTTTTGTGATTCTGAATAAAATAAAAAAATTTCTAGAACTTCTAGTGATGTAATTATCTATCGGCTCCATTTGTAGGTCGTGGTGTATGACACTATTTCTAACGTACCAAGGTGCGTTAGTGATAATGCGTAGAATTTTGTTTTGAATTACTTGAATGCGTTTGGTGTGAGTCGGGGCCGCGGCTCCCCAAATTGGTGAGCCGTACGTGATCACTGGGCGCAAAACTTGCTTGTAAAGTATAACTTTATTTTCAAGGGAGAGAGGAGAGCTTCTTCCAATAAGGGAGATAGCTAACGCAATTCTACCCCAGAATTTGTCAGCAAGATAATCTATGTGTTTCTTGTATGTTAAACGATTATCCATGTGTAAGCCCAGGTAACGAACGACCGAGACCCACTGAATGTTGTCATCAAAAAGTGTGAGTTCGCAATGGGGGTCAATGACACCCCATTTTCTGAAAACGATAGCTTGTGATTTTTCAACATTATTAGAGCTATTCTCCAATCAGTTAACCATTTCTCAAGAATGTCGAGGTAATTTTGCATGGTTTTTAATAGAGTATTCGAGATGGACACCCTGGGTCAATGCTGCTGAGTCATCTGCGAATAAGCAAATGCTGACGTTGGAGTGATCTGGAAAGTCATGTGTAAATATGTTGTACAAGTACGGACTGAGGACCGAACCCTGCGGCGTTCCACTTTGACAAAAGCCCGTTTCAGAAAAAGTGTTATTTACACGGACCCGAAAGGATCTGACTCATCGCCGTTCAGGCGAGCATCTTATTTATAGGCGCGACAGAAACTTCCAGAAATATAACAGCTCGTGTCATTGAACGTGACACTAGTGGAGAGATTCTACTTTTAGAAGATTCCAGGGGGTTTCCCGAACTCCAATTTGGCCCCAAAAATGATCTACCGCCAAGATTTCGCCAAGTTCTCATTGAATCGCCATTATAACGTAAGGGGCGGCATTGCTTGTGAGTAGCATATTTTTAACATGAAGTAAATATAACATAGAGTAATATAAATGCATTAAACACTCAAGTACAAATTATTTACACAAATTCGTAACAATATAAATTATATTCATTAGCATAATAATAAATTTTGGAATAGAAGAGGTTGTGCACTTTTAAAGCAATTCATAAATATACTATCATCAAAGTTTTGAAATCAAAAAGTAAACCATAAACTTATTAAAAAATTTTTTGTTTAATATGGAAAAAATTATAGCACAATATTATATTGTGTGTGTGCAAATAAATATGCAATCAAAATTTTAAAACAAAATTATTAATATATAAAGTTTTTGAGAAACAAATTAGATCTATCATAAAATTTTAAAGATATAGCTTTAATAAACATAAATTTAAGATGGAAGAGCAAATGGAAATTTTTAAAGTACTAATTTTCTGAGATTCTTTATCTTATTATTTGAATCTCGGCCAAAGATCTTCAAACAAATAACTAAAATTGTTGAAACTTAGAGAGTTTAAATTTTTAACAGTAAAAATATTGTATTCAAATAATTTAAAACATTTCTGAATACAAAAAAGAAAAAAACGTTCGCCAAAATAATATATAACCAAGGTTACTGTAAATAAATTTCAAAAGATGGTTTCTGAAATATATTCAATTTTATCTAAATATTCCTGACGAAACGTAAGTAATTAGCTAGTATCACTTACTTTGCATGAACTCTGATTGATTTATGCTGGAAAAAAGTCTTATTACCAAATCTTCAATTTTTAAATTAAAGAATCTTTTGTGATCTATGCTTTGTACTTTGAGAGGTGAGTAAATAAGACGGTTTTAAAAGTTTATTTTCTGATTTTTGTACCACATTTTGTGTAATACTTGTAAAAAAAAGGCATCGCCTTTCAAGCGAGAAAAGTTTTATTAAGATAAGCATTTTAAAAAAATAAATGAAAATTTAGCTACTTCTAGTTAGGAACATATACAAAGCTGCAAAGTTTTTGCTATGACCAGAAGATACTATTTTGCACCCATAGTAAAGCTTTACTGTAGAACTAACTATTTTTTTAACATTTATCTGTTTCACTTGAATAATGTACAAGCATATCAGATAGTTTGTCATAATGCAACCAGAAAAATATATTTTATTTATGCTGTAACTTTAAAAATTCTTCCATTTCCTTTTATTGCATTATTAAATCTAAAATAAATAAATTGAAAATAAATGATGGTTATATATATAAATGAATAATTATGGATCAAATTTTTAAGTTAGAAAAACAAATTATTTTCAAAGAAAAATTATATATAAAGTTTGTAAAATACTAGTTTGAGATTTTTATGGTGTAACTAATAATGACTAACACAGTAACTAAGATATTTCTTAATCCTGTATACTTAATTCTCTTATTAAAAATTTTCCCCCAGGGTTTTGTTATATTTGTATGTTTATATTAGGCTTAGCAATAAGTTGTTTGCTTAGTACTGATTTTTCATGTAATGATTTAAATTTCATGTAAATAGGTTCTCAGATATTTTAATGCAGCAAAACTTTCTGTTTATCTTTCTAAAGAGAAATGTTCTGAATTTAAGTAATATTTTATGGATGACTTCAATTTGTTTTAATTAATAATTTTAAATACTCTATAAAGCTAAAGAAAGCAAAGTGTTGGTATCTTTCCATTTGCTCACCAACTCTTTAAGGCCTTTGGGTAATACCCCTTACAGAACTTTTGCTAAATTTAACACATGGATGATATGAACTCGGGGCATCTTAGGATACCTACTTTGGTTGAAAATAGCAGAAGTGCAAAATGTACTAAGAACCAAGAATGAAATACTGTGAAAGCCATTTGAAGCACAAAAAAGAGCATCCATCCTTGATTTCCTGATTCGTAAATATTTTCATTGATGTATTTAAATTTCTTCATTATGTATTATTCATGAATATTTGAGAGAAATTTAATATGGAAAAATTTTCTTAGTTCAGCTGGCTGAAGGATATCAAGCAGATGAATCTGAAGAATCGGTAGTAATGACGAGAGAGGTAAGATAATTATTATCTAATTAGAATAAATTTTTCTTGTGATGCAAATAAACATTTTCTTTATTATCAAATAGTGTAAGTATATCATGGTGAAATGCTATATATAGTCATATTGGACATAACTACATAAGTCAGCTGTAAGTACTCTGATTTTCGATAAAAATTATTTTCAATTCATGTGTTGTGAAAGTTATTGCATTTATTATGAATAGATATTTAGAAAAATCAGTAAATTTTTCATCAAAGTATTGTATGCTCCTAATTTTTTTTTTTTCCCATTCATAATTTTATTTGGAAGAAAAGGAAATAAAACTTAAAGAATTATCACCTATAGAAAGTTTGCTCTAATATCATAAATTTTGGTACCATGTTAGGCTATTCCTTGAGCAGTCATATGTTCAAATTAGCATTTAAAAATAATTTTTTCTATAAGGACTTTTCAAATTTTTCTAAAGTTTTAATTGAAAAGATGCATTTATAAACTTTTAAATTAATTAAAAATATGGCCAAGACTATTTACAAAAATAACAGAATTTAAAATAAAATTTCTGTCTCTTAGGAAGTGTCCATATCAAAATTACTAAAAATATTATTTTCTAGTGTTTTAGAACATTAATTGTTTCTCCCATTTGTGGCAGTAATTGGCTCACATTTATCATGTAAGCATATTCTTGCAAATAAATTAACTTTTTTGACACAATAATTGTGAATTATAGGCTTTCCAAATTAAAAAGGGAAATATGCAAAAGGTTTTGAAAACAATATCAAAGCGTATAAGAACTGGCAATAAAACCCAAAGATACCTTACATAATGACATCAGAAATGTGAATACTTATATCGTGCATAATTAAAACTCCTGGCTTTGTTTTTTACATTATGCAATCTGTCATTGTAGAAAAACTGATATACAGCTGATTTGCCTTACCATCCTATCTGCTGAAACATATGTAGAATTCTAATCAGGTGAATCAACAAACGAATGTGAACTGTGTCTTACAGCAGATTGTATGAATAGTTAAGGAAAGGGTTTTCTTGGAGGTCCCAAAATCAACCACTCTTGCCTTTCTGCAGAATAAAAAGGAAGCTTTTATGCCATAATATCTGAGATAACAATTTAACAATAACTGGCTGAAAACGGATTGCACGCAACATCCTTTACAAAGACATAGATAGGAAAAATTGCATCACTGTAAAGACCACTTTGACAACAATTATGCTATGTTATGTTCAGCAATGAGTCTGTTCTGTTTTTCATATGCCTGTCACCAGGTATAGAAATAAAATTTTCAACTATTTTTGAACACTGCACCATGCATCAATGGGGCATGGTTTATCATGTCATCAGGCACAGCAGTTGACAATTTGTGATATATGCATTGGGCACAGTGATATATTGGTGAACTGCTGCAACCAATTGTGCTGCCTTACATTCAGCAACTGCTAATATATTGGTATTTCCTGTAGAACATTTTGTGAGAGCACATGTCATTCAGTAGCTAACAGGCCTTGTAGTGTGTCCAGTTGCTTCCTGTACTTTCACCAATTCAGCAGGTCTACTTGATTCGATGTGATTTACATGTCCTGTCCAAGCCTCAAAATATAAAGGATAGTTGAAATCATATGGGATTCCATCCCTCAAATTCATAAGTTAATTGAATCTACTTCACAGGTTATCTGTTTATATTGGAAATATATTGGTTGTCCAATATCTTTCAGATCCCCTACATATTTTTCTACATATGTACATGTTCAGCACATTCTATTTTTTCTTTCAATGTGTTTCTTCTGTATTAGACAATGTATATGAAAGTGATGCAATTTATTTTAATACTAAACATCTTTTGTGTGAAAAAGAAAGAAAATTGTATCGAATCGTTTTTCAAGTAATATCGTTTACAATTTGAATAACTCAAGTATAAAATATTTTTAAAAATTGTACTCATTTGTTTTTATAAAGTAATATTATATAAGAAAAATAAATTCCAAGGATATTTAAATGTTTATAAACTCTTAAATGAGGAAATGTATTTTAATTTAGTATAATTTCTTTACAGGAAATAAATAACTATATGAAGCAAAAGATGAGAGAATATTCCGAAGATCCTGAGATTAATAAGCTTATAAATGTAAAGGAACAAATACAGGGAAAAGTTAGATGTGCTTAAAAATATAGAACAAAAATTGCTCAATGAGCGAGTTGGGGTTAGTAGAAATTCTTTTTTGCTGTGATTTTAGTTATATGTATGCTTTTAAATGCTATTTTTAATTTTTAGATTCTTATAATTTTTAGATTAAAATTGCACTCAAATTGTACCTCGCAAGATGAGATCAAAAGGCCATATTTATCTTGTATAGAATTATTTTAATTACAACGCCCTGCCACGTTGTATGGCTCAGTGTGGTTAAAAAAAAAAAGAAAAAGCTTTTTTTTTGAAATGTTAGTAGATCCGGGGTTCAGGATTTTATGCAAAACAAATACAAAGAAAATAAAAGTTTTTTTTAGAGCGATGCGAATTTATATAAAAACCCAACCTTTAAATACAGGATTCAGCAGCAATATTCACAGAGTAAAATATCCAAGGTCTTACACCTTAAACAGCAATCAAACACAATAACCAGTGTTTAAAAATACACGAAAATTATTCACAACACAGCCGAGCAACGCAGTCAAACAACCTCACTACTGCGGGTTTTAACCCCGACTCCCGCCCGGCGAGATCTTTTTTATAGGGGGACAAACCCAGAAAATAGGAGGAAAAAGGGGGAGAGATCCCTCCCGGAAGATTCCGAGGGTTTCCCGAACCGCCAACATGGTCGCCAATGTCCCAAAAAATGATGCCAACTTGGCTCTACCGCCAAAAATTTCGCAAGTTCTCATTAACGCCTTTTTAACGTAAGGGGGGGATTGCTTTTGAATGGTACTTTTAAAATGCAAAACATAACATAGAGTAATATAAAAAGCATTAAACACCGAATACAAATTATTTACAAAAATTTTCCCTAACACTGCCCCCTTTTAGAACCCCGTTCCGGCATAAATCCTGAGTAAGAGGGGATCTATTTACAGGCAAACTACTCACATAATAATCACCTATAAAGTAACAAATTTATTCAACAGCATATACAAAGAATATACTCGACAATTCGTAACAGTATGTTTAAACCTTTGCATTTGAGGTATGATTTTTTATAATAAAAAATTATAAATGTAATTGTTGTTTGTAATGCCACTTGTTTGACAGTGTCGTCGAGGCCCAGAATTTTATTGAGGCATAGGGCTAAATGTATGCCTTTATTAGCTGTACTTTAATCATTAGGGGACAAAAATTTGGCTTGGTTCCACCCCAATTTTTTTTTTAGGAAACATCCGGAGGGGATCAGAGGCCTCCCCCCCTCTTCCCTTCCACCAACCCCCATGAGAGGACTTGCAGTTGTTTTTCAGAGTATCCCAATGCCGCAAAGGACTTACATTACAAACATCCATGCTTTCTGCGGTTTGAACTCAGGCCCCCCCAACACAGCAGTCAGCATCACTTACTATACCAGATGGGGGCAAAAAATATCTACACAAAACCCCTTTACTTGTTAACCAAATATTTAAAGTTATTTGGCTGATTTTTTATTCTTATGTTATAAACCTAAAATTTTTTTGTTCCATAGTGGAAACTTTAAACTCAAAGGGTAATTTTTAAAGGGGGCTATCAGTTCCCCCCAAGGGGAAGGGTTAGTTATACAATGCTTATGGGTATCTCTGTTAAATCAGAGGTGTGTTTACAAATGCTTATTTTTCCAAACAATGTCAGTTGGAAGCATGAATTGTACTTCTGAATGTTATGCGGGAAATGTTTTGATTCTGCCGTATATCTGGCAAGCAAAATTTTTAATGGGTCTGGTGGTCCTCCAAGTTGAGGCAGTTTAATTTTTTCAGTGGTACAAAACATTCCTTTTTTTCTCCCTTAAATTTCAGAGTCTTGTAATAATGACACACTTCAGTTATTGTGCTGATGAGAACATGCTGGCTCAACCAATAATCTTTCGCTGGGTTGTACTGGAATGCAATGTGACTGTTATCGCATGATTACTCGCCACCAAGTCATGTTTGACGATGAAATGGTGTGTTTCTCGTTGACATCTTTCAGCCATTTGTAACCTATTGTATTACTTTTGTTGCAAACAGAGCAGACCTGATGTTGCAAAAAGCAGATACTGTGCTTTCAAATGTGCATCCTCAAGTCTGGCTGCATATTGCTCTGCTGCGTCCTCAGCATGTGTCTTCGTCTGTTTTTCTCATTTGCTGTGCAATTACTCATTGCAATACTTTTGCCTAGCCAATACGACAACCTGAATTTGATTCCCTACAAAGCATTATTTTTATGTACTAAAGTCAATTGAATGCATTTAAAAAGAAAATAAAAGTTAAAACAAATACATAAAATTTGAAAACGTTGAAAAAAGGAAAAATCAGGAACGAAAAGAAAAGGCGAAATAAAAAATACTCTCTCAATTGAAACATTTAACTTCAAATGTACATCAATCAACACAGCTCAATTCCAACGCAGTGAGAAACAGAATATTTCATTCCACTCCAACAAATCACTCTGAAGATGTCAATTTTACTATATAATTTGAATTCAAATGAAATTTAATTGACAGTGCTCAATTCCAGCCAAATGATGTGAGAAGTAAAGAGGAAAAACTAAATGAAAAACAATGGGGAAAAAATTAAATTCACTCATATAAATTCAACTCTATAGTAAATGACAGCTTAATATCAATGCAATGTAGAAAAAAATAATTAAGGTGATTGTCTACGTTAAAAATGTCATTAATACTCGGAAGTATCAATGACATGAGCAACATGTGACAACAAAATCAAATTTTTATGCATTGTTTGCAATTATATATTGAATGTGCCTGCTTTTCTACATCTACAATAAAGTTAGGGGAGAAATATAAACCATACATGTGTGTGTGGCTGAACATATTTGCAGCAGAATACGCAAAGAAAATTCAAATATGAATATGGATTTCGCAGCAAAATATGTATGATGAAGTGTTGATAATGATTGATAATTCTTGCAATTTACAATTCAATAAGCATTAGCAATTGTTATCAACAAATTTAAGGGCCTATCTTTATAACAGAGCGGCTTATATCTATAGACACAGACTGCTTTTTCACATGGACAATTATTATTTGTTGTGTGGGTACTTGCATATTAGCATCACCACCAGCCAAATTGTCACCATGTGAATCACACTATTTTCCACCCAAATCTGACTGCTTGGTTCTTTTTCATATAAAAAATGTTAGAATCTAAGTTGTTTCAAAATCAAGAAGTGATTTGCGTGGCACCAATTTTGCTATGGTGATGCTAATATACAAATATCTTAGTGTGTTCTAGAGCAGAAGTCACAAATATATTGATGGTACGTAAGAAATTTTGGATCCACAGAGAAAAATTGGGACATTTTGTACTTTTATGATATACTCACACAAAATCAACACTACCATTAAAGACACAGCTCACACAACAGGAATGCAATTTATCAAAAAATAATTAAGGTGACTGCCTACATTCAAAATGTAACAGACACTGGAAGCTGATTGACTTAAAAATATGAAGATTAAATTTAAAACATATAAAATTGCAAAATATTAAAAAGGGAAAAAAATAAAAATGTTGACAAAATATTTAACTTAAAATGTAAATCGATTAACATAGCTGAATTCTGATGCAACAGGAGACATAATAATTCATTCCACTTGAACAAATAACTCCAAAGAGGCCAATTTCACTATGATTTGAAATGAAACTTAATTGACAGAACAGAATTCTCACCAATTGCACTGAGAAATAAGAAAAACAATTAAAAAACTAAATGAAGAGCAATGACAAAATAAACTATACTCACACAAAATTGACACTATCGTAAAAGACACAGCTCAATAGCAATGTGATACATCACAAAATAATTAAGGTGACTGCCTACATTCAAAATGTATCCAATTGTGAACTTATTTATGTACTTTAAAATTATTTTGGTGCTTGCTTATTATCGCAACCTATTGGCAACATTATATGAAATGAAGCACCTAGTTGCCAATTCAGCGCGTACAACACATAAAAACCAGGGAGCCAACTTGACGAGTTATTAATAGACTTGATGATTGTTGCAATAATACGTAAGTACCCTTTCTTTTATTTGTTTGAATTATTGTGTATTATTACTTACTTTAGTAAGCCTCATAGAATACTTATGGTACACCAGTCTCTTAAAGCTGACTTAGCTGCAGCAACATGTAGCTGGGTACAGCTAGTTATAACATAAAATTAAATCTTAAAAAGGCAAAAATAAAAAATGGCTCAATATTTTAATTAAATCAATATAAACAGTTTCATACAAACACAATATATACATTATAAAATCTTTATTTTGCCATTCGTATTTCAGACAGACATCAAACGAAATTTAAAAAATTGTCAAAAACAGATAAAAAACATATTTAAGAAAAATCCCACCGATTAATTTTGCCAATTTTTAATTAATTTTTTTCGCGATGTGCAAAAAAATATTTGCCTTACATAATTGGCAGAAAAAAAAATGTAAGTACTAAAATATAAAAAAAATAATAATTATATATTGAATTAATTAAGGATTACTGGAGAGAAAGATAAAACAGGCTAAAATCTACTCATAATATTAATTTCATATTGGTAGGCAACTCGTTTTTTGCATGATTTTGAAATCACGCCAAATTGGTAAATTGTGGCCAGTCTAATGTTACAGTAATGCACAAAATTAAAGGCACTTATGTATTATCGCAACCTATTGGTGACATTATAGGAAATGAAGCACATGATTGCCAATTCAGCATAAGAAATTGGGATTGCCAAAGTGGCGAATTATCTTCAACGCTTGCGATTGCGTAATAATACATAAGTACAAAATTAAAATTAGTACTTTATATAAAAAATGATCTAAAGTATATATCCCAAGCATAAAAATAAATTGAAAAACGAAATACAATACTAACATTAACTGACAGAAAAAGAACTGAACTATATTTATCAATACGAAGACACAATTTGAAAAAATAAGGTACTTATGCATAACTGCAACCTATTGGTGACACGATATGAAATGAAGCACATGATTACCGATCCAGCACATACATGACATTCGAGAATGGGTTGCCAACTTGGCAAGTTATTTTGAACGTTGGCGAATTGTTGCGATAGTACATAAGTAAAAACAATAATTACAATCTTATGACCACCTGCTTCCTTAACAGGTATTTGAGTATTTTGTCTGTTTTGCTTGTTCTTTGATGCCTATTCCAGTTTGATATGTAATTACTACCAACACTGCTTTTGCTTGGCCAGTATGATGACCTAAGTTTGATTTTCTGCAAGGCAATTTTCTGCGCTGAAGCAGGTTGTATACACTTAAAAAGGTTCAAATAAAAATATATGAAATTGCAAAACAGTTCTGGTGGGCACTGTATCAAAATTCTTTTGTGAGCTGTTTTAGAAATGAGCATCATGTTAGTGACTGTAATTACACGTATTGGGACTGCTGTAGCTTAGGGGCCTTGTATCATTGGTATGGCTGATAGAGCGGTAGCTATGTCCCTTACAAAGCAAACCGGTACTTACGCATTATCTCAACCTATTGGGGACATTATATGAAATGAAGCAATGGGTTGCCAATTCAACACATAGGAAAACAGGGTTGCCAACTACTAATATTCATGATATTAATTTCGAACTACCCTTATTAGTATGAAGTTTTAATTTGTAAAAATAATATAATGTTTGACTAATAAAGAAATAAATTCTGCTGGAAATTTCTGAAAAAGCAAGTTGTAATGTAAGCAAAATCACACACACATAAACATCGCGCGATAATACTATCCCATTGTTGCCAAAACTACAAAACAAAATTTTGATTGCTAAAAGTATAATCATTAAAAAATGATACTTAATTAGGGTTATTTTTCGAATAAATCAAAGAACAGAAAAATTTGATAAATATTCCAACCGCTAAACATAACTATAGTAAAAATATGTAATAATCTAGAAAAACCATGTATAAAGTATAAATTTTCACATTTAGTGAGAGACGTGACATCATGTGAGGTTATAACACTGAAAAATCACTTAAAAATTAAATTTTAAAAAATTTAGAAAGAATTGCAAAATAATAAATGCATATGAACTGTCCGGATTCAAATGTAACGTTACATCAAAATTTCAAAGGATATGGTCCAGTAGTTTCGGAGATTAGTGGCTTTGAACAAACACACATTACATTTTTATTTATATAGATTTGGTTTGTATAAATTTCATTGATTTATTAGTAAAGTCTCGAAAATGGTTTTTGTTTCTCATGTTGTGTAGTATGAAACTATGTCATAAATGATGTTGATGAGAAAAGTTATTTGACACCCTCTCGGCACAAATGTACAGAGCAGCTGTCCTTTACCTCTTTTTTGCTCAGCATATGAATGAAAACCACCCATTGCAAAAATAAATTCAGTAAATTTTAGTGCCTATCCAAATTTAATAAATTGACTCATAGTTGCATAAAAGAACACATCTTCTACAACAATTTATTATGCTCTATAAATGTTAATTTAAAGAAGTGAAACATCAGGTTATTTTGTTTTCTTATTTTCTTGAGTATTGTATTTGAAAATATTACTCTAAATATTTTCTAACGATTATGATATTCTTATGAGAAACATCTAGTCTAACAAATAGCAAAAAATATATTGGTTATTTTATCCACCCTTAGTACTTTATTTTTGGTGTTGTTGGGTGTAAATTTGTATTTATTTTTAAGGTAATGAATTAAAACTATTTACAGCAGTAGAATTGAGCTTTTTCGATTTGTTTTATGTATTATAATAGAAAGATTTATTTTTTATCATCTTTTAAAGTGTCATACTTCATAAAATTTCCATCATGCAGGAAAAATTATCTTTTGCGTGTTTTGCAAAAATAAATTATTGTCTTCCTTCTTTCCTTAGCTTTTCAACCATATTTTCATTATTTTTTCCTTCTATGTGAAAAACGGGAATGTATGCAGTCCATTCACCAAATTTGATGAGGGCCGTTCTTGGTCCCTCCCCTCCTTTTTGATGATTGTCTAAAATCTACCGCTAAGGATAGATGGAATAAGAATGTTGTTTAATTTGCATATAAAATGGAGAGGATTTAATGGTTCTGTGCCATCATCTCATTTTGCACATCTATTTTAGTAAATTAAAATTGACTGGCACTATATAACATGTTTTCATCATTCATTTTGGATCGGAAAATAAGTTCATATACATAATCAAATATACAAAGAGGAAAAGAACTCCTTGCAGGGCTTGTAACGTCAAAATGTACTAATAAATTAAATTCTTAAGATTTCTGTGTAATAAAATTCCTAAATTAATAAAGTATATATTGAGCTCCTTATTATTTGTAAGTGCTCAGTCATTTCTATTGTATAAAGTTTATAATGAATAAGTAGATTCTCTACCTCTCTGTTCATTCATTTTAAAAGGCTGATTATGCTTTATTCAGTAAAAAGTTTTATTGATATGTCTTTTTTTAAACTTGTTAATTATTGCTTGTGAAATATAAGTTAACGTCAATTCTGTTGCAATTAAAAAACAGTGGTATAATTTAGATAATGTATCAATAGTTTCATTATAAGTAAGGTAAGATTTTTTTAACATTTTTGGTTAAGTTCAATTATTATAAACAAGCAGGCATATATATGTGCAGCTCCAATTAGTTTTGTAGTAACAAATAAAAAGGTTTTGTCATGAAATAAATTTATTCTAGCTGTGCACATTGCACAGGCTTTTTCTACTTTTATAAATTTTCCCTTTCCTTCACAAAATCAGCACTTCTAATACTCTTTTTCAAAATGATTCCCCCCTTCCGCGTTGCTCAGGCTTTTACCAAGTGTATAACTTAAAATTCCCTGTTTCGAAATTTTTTCGCTTTTCTTGTCAGGCAGATTTATCCCCCACCCGCGTTGTATGACATTTTTAAATGCACAACATATTGTCATGGAAATTCCCCTTCCCCTCTCGCTATCAAAGCTCTCGAGTAAGTGAACAGTGGGACTTTAATATCATTCACTCACTTTGCAACTTTTTAGGCCTCGGAAACGAAAATGTAACTTTATAAAAATAGTTGTATGTTGAAAAAGTAGAAATTTTTATAATAAAAATTTCACAACTGTATTAAATGTTGAATTAAAATTGTAAACATTTTTTGAAATGTTCGATAGGCAAAAAAAAGTTTCATACAATTATTTGTATAAGTAAAAAATTAAACAAAAATAATGCTTAAATATTTTCGCATAAAGGGAAAAAAACGAAAAACACATTTTTTTAAATTGTAATTTTTAAGCAATTTTTTCAATCTTTGTACAGATTACGGATAATATCATTCTACACATAGAAAAAAGTTTAGTGAGATTATTTTTATAAATAAAGAAGTTATTAAGTATTCAATAAAATTTGAGTATTTTTTTAAAAATCGTAAAAAAAAAGTTTTTGACGTTTAATTTTTTAAATGACTGATTCTAAAAGAGAAAAGCATGAATTTTTTTAGTGTGAAATATCTTTTCATTAACATGAAAGAAAATGCAAGCCGAACAATTTAGAAATCAAAACGGATTCCTCGGATCATTCCCGAACTTTAGGTACCTTCGGCGAGTTTCTGCCTCATGCGGTTCATGAGAAGATACACTTAGTCATATAGATACGTTTGTTTACCTTCGAATTTTAATAGTGTAGATGATAATTATAATTCATTTGCTTAAATATTTATATTAAAAATTCAATGCATTGAAGGTAGAAAGTTTGAAAATGTCTTTCTGTGTGAATATTTTTAGAAAATTCCTCTTCTATTTATGGATATTATCAATAGTTAAATCTAGATTATTCGAAATATGTATAAGAATTTTTTATTTCTCCATTAAACTGTAATTTGAAGGTTTGTATCAAAAGTAGTGAGTGTAAAATTATTAACTATCTCACAGAATGTATAGATTTTGATTATTTAACACTAGAACGTCCGGGATTTCGATTACCCTTAAACGTCCACTTGTGTCATTTTGACACCATACCATAACATATATATAAAATAATTATAAACTACTATAATTATAAACTATTGCAGGACTACTGTTCAGTAGGGTTTAGTTTTTAAGACTTTTTAATATTATTTCATGTCATTAACATATTTTTATGACTCTTTATATATGATAAAAAACTGATGTTAACATTATGTTTCTCGAAGCTTGTTGGACCACTGCTTTGTCGCAAAATCTGCCAGGAATATTACTATTATGTGGTATCCATTCTGTGCCATCCCTAGCGATATATATATCAGGATTTACTGGAATATAATCAATTGTATTATATCATATTTTTCTTCAGATTCTTTGCAGTCACCTTCACTCAATCTTATGTCTTCATTGGAATCTAAATTAGAGCTGATTATATATATATATATATATATATATATATATATATATATTATCAGAAATCTCTCGCAATAAATTAGCTGTTTCATCAGGGCTTAGATCTTTTCTATAAGCCATCCTCTCAGGGTGTTAGCTCTGCACAAGGTTCGAAAATCGAATGATTTTTTTTTATGAGAAAATCAAATGCTATGTAACGAAACACTAAAGACTCAACAATTTTAGAAAAATAAGATTCGTTTCCACTGTTAACCCAATAACACTGCATTAAAGGTCAAATAAATGTCTGATAGTACTTTGGAAAGTTTGTTTAACTAATAGTAATAATGAACAACTACTATTTATGATGATGAATTTCCTTGGTGTCGAAATGACACCAGCGAGCGTTCTAGGTATTTTTAGTAGTAAAATTTCTCCTAATTAACCTATAACCACAAAAACTTTTTCTGTGTAATTACCATGGAAAATAATTAAAAGTCATGAAAAATTTTCAAATTCCCTGCAAAAATGGAAAGGAGAACATACTGAACAGGCTCCGGTGTCAAATTGACACCGATGGATGTTCTAATGTTAAACTGAGAATGACTTCTAAAAAAATTTTTATTAATTGTTGTGTACATGGCTTACATGAAATTTTAAATTCATTGTATATTTCTTAATACGTATCCATGGAAAAGATTTGGATGGTCATAATGTTCTAACTTCTCAATTTTTGAATTAAATGGCTTCAGAAAATTATATATTTTTTATTACATATTAGAAGTCTTCATATACTACATACATTTAAGATTTAAAAATGCAGCATTTTTTTTTTGTGCTACAAAGATTTTTTAAATATTGATTTAGATTGTAATATATGTTTAGAAATAAAATTGTAGATGTAATGATATAAAGACAGAATTCAAAAATTGTGATTATATTTCTATTTTTTTTGTATATAAATATATATATATATATATGATCGGACCTCTATATAACAAAGTTGCTAAATCCCGAAAAAAAGCCTGTTACATGGAAAATTTATTATATAGAAGCTTATCATTTAATTTTCTTTATAAACCATATAAAACAAATTTTAAACTTATGAACAGTATACATTAGAACGTCGTTTATCCGAATCAATTGGGACCGGACACTATTCAAATATGCAGTTGTTCGGGTAACCGAAACCCGAATACAATCCATGCAGTATATGAAACTGGACACTATACGAATATTGAAAATCATCACATGTGGGAAACGTGCTTAAAGAGAAAGCAAAATAGGTGCAAAATGTTGCAATTTTACCTTTATTGTGGAAAATAATCACTTATTTTTCGCTGTACCATTCTACACTTTCGTTTTTTTTGCTGCAAGGTCTCTGATTCTCTTGAGAAGCAGCAGTAGTTGAATAAAACAGCACTCTGATTGTTGTTTGTACCACTCCATGGCTGTCTTTAATGCAGAAAGCGTGTCTGCATATGATGGACCCTTGCTTCTCGTTGTGTTGTCCTCGTCTTCATCCCTTTCATCATCGACAGGGTCGGATTCTTCTTCCACTGAAGTCACAATCTCATCATCATTTAACATTTGAAATCCACAATCTTCTGCATTGCATGCCATCCAGGTTTCTACATCTTCATCGCATTCTTAAAATCCTGGTATCGATTGGACAAAGTTGGTAATCTCCTTCCTGTAGTCGTCATTGACCATTTGATTACCAAATCACACAACTGAAATTCCCCTAACATCCCTGACCTTGGGTTTTCCCGTCACTTTTGGCCTCACGCGAAACAACTGTTGAGCATTGCACTTTTCGAAACATATTCATATACAGTACATGTAGTTGACAAACAAAAAATAACTGGTCCTGGATATTTGACACTTCGGATAATAAACGTTCAGATAAACAACGTTCTACTCTATATTAAAAAGTAATTATTCACACCTTTTTGTAAATTAATATATATTTATTTCAAATATAACTTATATATCAAAAAGAAAAGAAAGGAAATCTGAAAGGGAAGTTTTGTGACGCTTTTATCCACTTTCAGAAGAATTAATTTTGTTTCTTTGATGCTCAAGCACTTATGCTTTGACGTTTTCAAGCCAGAAGAAACGAAGTTGCCAGTACGACTGATCAACACTACAAGTGAACACTGTTCAAGGACACAAGACAACTTCACAGAGGGTGAAAGGGGACAGTGAGTTTCAAAGGTTGCACATCTTGGATGAAATGACCAGAATTCTATTGCTCGGCGAGTTAAGCACCTAATAAAACCAGTTCAAAATTTATAACCACCATAAAATGAGCTAAAAGAGAGAATAACTTGAAATGTCCAGAAATACTTTCAAAATAGGGAGATAAAAATTGAGTCACTAGAGAAAATGTTTGTTATGTAGAAAATAGACTTCGCTATTGGGAGGTTATTTTACGAAAAAAATTGTGAAATGTTCTTCGTTCCAGGGAAAAGTTTATAACATGGAGGTTTGACTGCATATAAATATTGATAACATTCACACAAATTAAGTAAGAAATTACACTAGTTGCGATAAATTTCAAAATGAGATTTAATGCAAAGCCCTACTTGACATGCTTTTCACTAAATTAGTTTCTTTCTGAATTTAGAAAACTACCAAGAAGCTTTTATTATTGTTATTTTATCAGGCAATTTCAATTTGATTAATTTTTATCCCAAAAGTTTATCATTAGAACAAGGTATTCCTATTTTAAAAGTTGATTCTCCATTTTGAGGCTGCTGTAGCCTAGTGGTCCAGGTAACGAACTCATGGCTGACATGTCATGAGTTCCAGCCCATTACCACTAACGACCCGCCATGTAGGGCAGTGATGCACGTTAAATCTGTCGATTGCTCAAACATCCTCCCTTTGGTGTGGTGTGGTAGTAAGAAGTGGTGGTGCCAGCTCGGGTGTCATCCTCGTCACTTAACCATGGTTCAAAATTATTGAGGTCTGTAGCCAAAAGCCCTCATGTAGCTGAACAGTGCGACATTAATATTCACTCACTTCCATTTTAATATTGGTGGTTACTTCCTCAGTCATTTGTCTTCAAAACTCCAGAAGCTTAATCTTTTGCATTGGTGTATTCTTTTTATAAAGTACTTAAACATTCCACAGAGATTGATGCAAGAAATCTCTAAAGAATTTCATATATTTTCTTATCTTTTTGCTCCATTACCAAATATTTTAAATGTTTGGTTGATCATTTTTTGATCATTTGCTTTCTAGAGAAAAAAATCCAATGGTTAATTATCATTATTACAGTTACTCAGTTCAAAATTGCAAAAAATACTTTCTGAATCCGAAATTTCACAAAAAATAGGATCTGTGATTTTCGAACTATTTCATCATGAGAACATGAGATCTGATGCATGAACTTTGTGCAAATATGTAAAAAAAACCACTTTTAAAGTCTTTACTCCCATTATGGCACTTATGTACACCTTTCCAAAGTTTGATCTTTGCATTATATTGCTGTCATTTAACCCCTTAACTGCGGAGGAAAAGTTAGAAATTCCCCCGGTTATATCGTTTTCCCAACGGGCACTCATTGTTACGCGGTTTGTTGAGAGAAAAGAAAATGCAGGTTTTTCCACCTAAAAATTGTTTACTTTTACTTTAAAAAAGAAAGAGAAGGATAAAAAATTTAATCTCCAGAGTTAACAATATTATAAAAAATAAATTATAACTTATGTGTTCTGTAATATATACTGAAACATGGTTGAACACATAAACCAGTATCACATTCAATGTATTCGCACAAAAATAATTAAAAAGCTCCTATTATACATGGTAAGTGAAAATGACAGTAAATGAAGAATAGAAAATAGCAAACTAAAAAACAAAAAAATCTTAGCTATGAATTTCATCGCCCCAGAATATATCCTTTCAAATTCGATCCCCACCCTGTTCTCTGAAATAAGTAAATTCTTTAGAAGCTCAGTGAATGTCATGTTATTGTATTCCAAAGCCGTGGGACTAGTTTTAAACAGAGGAGCACAATACTAAAAGTCCTCCTTTGAAGGACAAGTGTACATGTCCTGGGCACTAAAGGTACCAGCTCAGCAGGATGTGTATACATGCTCGTGGCACTTAAGAGATTAAACTATTCCCATGGCTTTGAAATGCATTAAAATTACCTTGACAGTGTTTGTGAAGGATTTACTTATTTATGCTTTTTCTTTCTCCTCAATACACTGCATGATTACCCATGCCTTTGTGAAAAACGGTTTGACATTAGAGCGATTAACGTCATTTTTCTTCAGCAGATAATGGGTTAAATGTGGGTCTTGTACCTGTGACCTGCTGAAGGCATTGTAGTATCCTCACATTTGTGTTTGAGGCAGTTTCACGAAGAATGGTCTTGTCAGCATTTTGTTATAAAAAACCTTTTTTTCACTTATTCTTGACATTTAAATCATTTCACAGATATGTTTGATATCCATTTCAGATAAAATATCTGAAAAAAATGAAGAAAGTTTCATTGTATTTTAGATATTTTTAAAAATTAAAAATGACCATAATTCTCGACAATTTCCAGAAAAAATGGTGGATTCTTATTTCTAACAGAATATCAATCTTTCAACAATACTACATCTAAGGTGACCTTGAGCATGCCGCTACTATAGAAAATAGGGGAATAAATGAGCAAAATTATATTCTCATAATGTTACAAGCAGTTGTCAAAAATACGGATAGTTCTAAGCATCCTGTTTGGTTGGTAATAAGTACGATTTCTACAGTTGATTTTAAGCTAGATTACTTACTCATTCCACATCAAATCCAGAAGCGCTAATGGTTTTTTTTAATGAGGCCACAATGGCAAGCCTTAGTAACAAAAAAATAGAAGTAAAAGTGCAATTTTATCAAAAGAAGTGATCAAATCATTTTTTAACTTAAGAGTAATGCAGTGATGGAAGAATACTACCTTATGGGAGGACTGTGATACTAAGCACAGTAGGAAGTTTTCAACATTAGAAGGACATTTTCAAAATGATTAAGTAAGTGAATTAAAATCAAAGCTAAACTAGCAGCAATCGTTTTTCACTGAAGAGAATACAGAATCTGGAAAACCATGCTTGTTTTAGCTACGTGATGGCAGAAAATATTGCTTGGAGAACCCTTTGCTGATTGAGAGTTTTTAAACAAATGTCTTCAGAGTACAATTGATGTGCTTTCTCCGTCACTGACTCTAACCATACAGAATATTATCGTGTCTGGTGTAACAGTAGCGAGACATGTGGAGGATCACGCAACAGATGTATTCAATAAATTATAATCCAAATGCGCACTATTGGAATTTTATTCTGTAGTGATGGATGAATCAACTGATGCAACATATACTGCACAAGTAGCCATTTTTATTCGGAACATTGATAAAGACTTCACAATTGTAGAGGAATTAGCCAGTATCATTACACTAAAAAGTATAACACAAGGAACAGATTAGTATTCGAGTCTGATACAAACTTCAGATGAATCTGAGTTACACTTCAGCAGTATATCTGCTATAACCACTGATGGTTCTAAAATTATAACTGGAGGTAAAATAAGAGTAAACACATTACTCATATCTGATGTGAAGGCAAGAAGAAATAATACTTTAATGACTTTCCGCTGTATTATCCACCAAGAAAGTTTGTGCAAGAATTCTTCTCAAACTTTTGAACATGTGAAGACTGTTTTGCAAAAGTTGTTAATTTTATTTAGTCTAAAACACACAATTTCGTTCTCTAATTATTTGGAAGCTGAATATGGCATTGTTGTGTATTTCGCAGAAATATGTTGACTAAGTCAAAGAAAAATACTTCAGTGTCAGTTTTCTTTGAAGAGCGAAATTCAACAATTCATGGAATCTAAAGGGAAATCTATTCATAAGTTCAATCATGAAAACTGTTTGAGAAATTTTATATTTCTTGAGGATATTATTGGGGTCATCTCAATTATTTGAACTTTAGCTTACTGGGAAAAAGGTCTGCCTGCTCATAACTGTCATGACTTTATGAAAACTTTTGAGGTATAATTAGTCCTATGGGAAAGTGAGTTGCTAATAAAAGTTCCATTCATTTTCCAAACTTGATGGAGTGTGTGAAAAACTCATAACATGGAATTCAAATGATTGTCTACAGTGCATTTCAAATCTTGAAAAGGAATTTTTTTTTAAAAGCTGATTTTCCAATTTTCATGAGAATGAAATTTTTATGGAGAATGTTCTCATCATTTTCAGTAGATATTGGAAGTGTTCCACCTGAACTTAAATTAGAATTTTTATATTTGCTGTGTGACTTTTCAGTAAAATGCAAGTTTCTTGAAAATCCTACATTAGTCGAATTTTATTTAAAGTATGTGACCAAAGACGAGTATTCAGGAATTCGTAAACATGGATTATTCGTGTCTTCATTCTTTGGCTGTACCTACATATGTGGATAACTTTTCAGTAAAATGCAGAACATAAAATCAAAAACAAGAATATGGCTGGCAGACAGATTTAGAGGCAAACTTGACGAATTGCAATAACATAACTTGAACCGAAATTGAAGCTTTAAGTAAGATAAAAACAATGTTAAGTTTCACTGTAAGATTAAAAGTAACTACCATCTCTCGCCAATAATGTAAATTCTTTTATTGTAAATGTATTTTGTAACATTCTGTACAATCACCTTCATTTTTTTCATAACTGAAAAAAATTACAAATTATTTTAATTTGATTTTCTTTTAACTTTTTTTATACCAATATATAAATACAAATCTGTAACATCACATCTCTTCTCCTAGACTCGACTGTAGTCTTGTGAAACAAACCTCCCTTTTTTATATAAACTTTTTGATTACACAATTTTTTGACACACGTGTGGTCTGTGGTTCTTTGTGAATTTATAGATGTGGCCTTGAACATGATAGGTTGAAAACTCTTAGGTTAAACAAGGATCAAAGAGTATTACTGAAATTTTTAAACTTTTAAACCATGTTAAATGTATTTAAATATAATTAAAATAAAAACATATCCTACTGATATTACAAGATGAGCATATTTCGTTACATTTCAATATTTTTATTTAAAAATTATTTATTATATTGGAAACCTAAAGTTTAGAAGCTTTCTGTTTTAATATGTAGTTATTATTATTATTATTTTCATTTCTATTGCTTCAACCTCTGTAAAAAGCTATTTCAAAATTTTGGTGCCCTTTTATTTATTTATTTTTTTGAATTTTATAATGTTATAATCGAAATGATTTGATAAAAACATTATATTTTAACTATGTTTTTGTTTTTTTTAATTTAGTATGTCGATATGCTCGATGATCAGATGAAGCTTCTTCAACATGCTGGGGAACTGCCAAAGGTAATTTTTTTAATTATACATTTTTTTATTATAAATCAATTGTTCTTCAAAAGATGTAGTATTGACCTCTTAAAACTGATGTTGCATGTGTGTTTTAATAAAGAACCTCAACATAGCATACCAATATAAAATAACTTAATTTTGTTTTGATATTTTAAATTAAAAATATCACATGAATAAATTTGATGTGAGCAAGTAACTTTTATTATTTATTGAATTCAGTTATTTAACATGTAAGTTTAGTTGATATACATTTGATTTTAGTTTTCGTTGATTCAAAAAATGGTAATTCTAATAATAAATTAAATATTTATGTATAATACCATTCATATTATTCAGTAAGTTAGGTGGTGTTAGTTTAAATGCAAAAAGAATGTTAGTTACTTCTAATCATTTCTCAAGTATAAATATTTTTGTTCATACTGCCATCTGTCATAATAGAAAATAATGAGGAACTTTGTAAGAAAATCATTTTTGCACTAACCTGTCAGAATTTATTACAATGAACTGTTTGTTTTTCGTTCGTAGATTAGTATTTAATACTCAAATGATTCAGAATATAATGAAACTGTGATTCATTTCATGTGTTAAATAGTCGATTTATTTTTTTACACTTCATTTAGTACATATTGTTTGTCACCTTTGATATATTTTATTGAATATATGCCTAAAAGTAGAATGTGTTTGTACACAGTGCTTGAATCTGTATATACTGTAGTATTTCCTTACTTGTAATTTCTTAAAATTGAAATTGTATAAAATCTATTCCAAAGAATGCATCACATTACAGATAATACAAAGAATAAATTTTGCATATTTGACCCAAACCAGGCACAGAAACCTAACTATTAATAACTTCTATTTTAATGTTACTTTAGAACAATTTTTCTTCACAGATTCTTGTAACTTACGCTTCTGACCGAAAGTATAAATTAAATTATTGAAAGAAAAGTATTTGTTTATTTTATGTTGAATTCACATATTTAATTGGGCCAAAGTATTTAAACTTTATGTGGCTCAGTTCAGTGAAATTGATATGAAATGAAGCATTTTAAATCAGTTTACTGTTGTGTAAATCTGAAATTCTTATTAAAGGCAGTAAAAAGTTCATATAAATATTAAGTATACCATATAATAATAAAATTGCAATTGTGTTAAAATTCATGTGTGTATCATTTAAAATAGAAATATGGGATGTAGTTGACTGGATTATATTATTGCAAGGAATCATGTTTCATACTTGCCAACTATTATGATCTGTGTGTGTAAATCTAGACTTTTCAGTCTCTCATTATTCTGTGCCTAGGTCATTCACTTTTACGCATTTTTTCAAAATTTCTGTCATTCGACATTCGGAAAAGAAATAGAATTAATCGCCTTAGGCTTTAAAAAACATTCTTTAATTTATCATTTCTTCTACATATATTTTGTTAATTATTGGTTCTTAATTCATTCGTAAGTGTCGTTTATTTAAACACAAGGCATTCATATTTTTTAACTCCTCTGTAGCAACTTTCTGTAACTTAGCATCATGCTTTGTACATGCTTAGTATTTCATATGCCTCATATTGCTGAACATTTATTTTCGTCATTTCTTCTGTTCATCATGATGTTTAATAAAATAGAAATATATTTGCAAATGCGTATGCATATACTGAATGTTATGAAAAGAAAGCGATTGCATTGCCACATCCCAAAAAGTGGGAGAATGCATACTTTTTTATGTATGGTATACTGATATATTCATTTCTCACAGTGGTCTATGTGCATTACCCCTTATGTGAAAACTCCAAAGCTTGTCACACACAAATGAGAAGTCAAGTAGCATCAATGGTTTTTCAGAGACAATCTCTCTCCAAATGTAATCAGGGTTGATGTTTTGTGTACATCTTTTCTTATAGAACACATTTCTTTTTATTGTATCTCATAATACCAATTCTCTTTTTGGAAAATGTTTCCAAAATCTTGGCAGGGTTCATGAAGTACACTTGTGTAAATACTAAAACATACAAATATGGTTTCCCTCGTATCAGCATCCGATGACAGCAATGATATGTACTGTAAATTATATCGGATTGTGGTCATTTACTTTGATCCTGCAAAATGATTAATACAAAATTGTTTTTGTTCTTTTCAAATTTAATTGGGGATTCCTCTGGAGAAAACATCTGATTCATTATGGATCCAATTATTAAAGAAATAGGGGAGGATGCCTTTTGAAAATTTAGTTTCGTTTGTGGCTGATACTGCTGTAGTAATACAAAGGGAAAATGAGTTAACTAGATTTTTTTTTCTTTAAAAAAAAACCTACTTATGGATTGTTGATGTTATTTATTAAGTTCGCCATCAGAAAAGTGTGCTCTTTCTTAAAATTTGATGTGATGCTCGGAGATACATTTTAATGTGTACAAAGAAGGGCCAAAAGTAAACAGATAACACGAAGTTTTTAAGGTTTAGTCAATTGGAAGCCTTAACAATTTTAAATCATTTATGCACTTGATGGTTATCTCTTGCTTGTAGCCTTTTGAGATTTACAGAAAAGTGGAATCCATTGTAAAGTTACTTTTAAGGTTGTGTAACATCACAAACATCAGAAATGTCTTCTAATCTTTCTTCATTTCAAATACGTCTCGAGTTCCATTAATGAACATGAAAATAATGTGAAATTTGACAGTGGAAAGAAATTTAAAATTATTGTTTCGATGTAAAGAAAATGTAATGAACTTGACACCAGATCAAACATTTGAAATTACAGTAGAACCTGTTTTTGTGTGGACCTTTTTTTATGCTGTATATGAATTTCAACGTTTTTGGCACCACTGTAATGCTTTCTATCAATGTACCAGTGGTGTAACAGAGAATGTTAGGGTCCCCCCTGCAAAGTCAGGTTTTGCCTTTAATATTTTATAAATTAGGTAAACATGTACAAGGCGTCAGTCATGCCTTGGGCCCCCTCGAATCCCAGGGTTGCAGGGTGTACGTTACGTCACTGCAATGTACATATATACACTTTAAGACGCTCTCTACATTTGTTATTAACAGTCTCTTGGCAATGCACGTTCAGTTGCTTTCTCTCA
The DNA here is from genome assembly GCA_019973955.1 of Trichonephila inaurata madagascariensis. NCBI lineage: Eukaryota > Metazoa > Arthropoda > Arachnida > Araneae > Nephilidae > Trichonephila > Trichonephila inaurata. The sequence continues at coordinate 104,620 of BMAV01026098.1, read as the reverse complement.
ACGAGTGCCAACAGCCCACGTTTGATTGAAGACGAAACTTTAAATGACTATGGCATTATCAATAATTTGATAGATTATGTAGACAGACAAGAACTAGATTCTTTTGAGAGCAGATGAAATATATGCAGGGATACAGCTTTCTAACAAATTGGGAAAGCATTTTCTTAAAACAGTTACCAATTCGAAAGAGGTGTGAAATTTCAAAAAGAGCTTCAATCACGCATATCTGGTTATCATGACATTTACAAGCAACTGACCTTTGTCACAAAAACTTATCTCTTACTTTATGATGCCAAAAAATAAATCAATTGAAATTGTATTTTCAAGTGACGAAAGTGATTTTTTGAACTAATTCATCACAAGAAGATGAGTGCTTTGGATTACGATGAGTAGCAGTGATTTGTGTATGTGCATTTTGAAAACTTCTCCATGTATACAATGTGAAACTAAATGTTTTAAAAATGTTTCCATGTGTAATTTAATTATTTATTTTGTCATGGAAGTACTTTCTCATAAATTTCGTAAATGATTGGCATATTTTCTAAGTGTGGATTTTTATGCAGTCCCTCCCCACCACATAAAAATAAAATTTGTAGTATTTCGACAAATTTGTTTATTATATGTAAGAATTTATAAAATTTTCAAATATTTTTTTGTGCAGTTATTTTTATGTGGTCTCTATCTACCTCACCAAAACAGGTTCTACTGTATAAACGAAACTTTGTGGTCAAGGGTTCCTTACATGCATAGATTGAGGTAAATTTACCTTCATTAATTAAAGGATGTATTTTATATATTTTTGAGCGATCTACTGTAAAAAGTAAAGAACTAATTTATGTAAATCACCTTGTTAAAGAAAATCAGAGGTGAGTGATCTTGTTTTGGTCTTCAAAGCTAATGCAATTGTACAACATTTTAATTAAAGAAAAAATTATATTTTAATAATATCCTTAATTTTTGTATTTGACTTGACTCTAAAGCAAATTTCACCAATTAATGGAGACATTTTTAATAAATGCTGAAATATCAAACTTAAAACAAAGATCGTTTCTGTTAAATTTAGTGGTATAAAATATTTCATTTCATTTCTAGCATACCTTAAGTAATAATTGAAAATGAATTGTTTAATGATGATCTTGACAGACTTAAAAATTTATTATGTTCTTTGGAAGTAGAGCATCTATCTGCTGTTTTAGGAAATATTAAATGTATCGAAGCTCAATAGTTTTATGTTTGAAATTTCAAACAAAGACAAAATGGGTTTTTTAAAGTATGAAATTTTATCTTGAATAATGTTATCAATTTTGATTATTTCTCAGTAGTGCAGAAGAGAGAATAAGTATTGTGAAAACAATAGAAACAGGTGTGTTTCTGGAAAATATATTAATTTTGATGCCATGCTCTGAACAAGAATGTAGCTCAGATTTTCTAAAAAGCGAAAAGAATCTACTTTTGTTTTTGTTTTGAAATCAGTTTGTGTGTGTTTATTTTCTCGTAAAAGCTGTTTTATCTAAAAAACTTTGAACCATTCTCTGAAAGATTTTTTAATTATTGAACTTTGTATATGTAAGAATTCTTTATAAATGTGATTTAAAAGTTGAATAATTCTCTAATTTTTTTTTTCTTTTATAAAAGTCTTTGTTGTATGTCATTACTTTTTTGTATTTAAGTATGTAATTCCCTTTACATTTAGCTTAGTGTATGAGTTTTTATAAAGAAAGTTATTTTTTTATAATTTAAGTCTATATTGTGTCATTTTGTTTATCAAAATATCATTAATGGTAAATTTTCTTTGCTTTTGTAAAAAGTGTTTTATAAAATTTTGATCTTGGCTATATATATATATATAATAAAAATTTTCTTGAAGTGTCTTTCTCATATTATTTTACACTTTGTCTTTTTCAAGAGATGACCAGTATGATGTTTTATAATTATACATTGAATATTTTCATTTAAATAAATTTGATATTTTGTATTTTTCTTTATTAATGAATGATTTTCTTTTTTCTGTTCTTGTTCTAAAAAGAAGTAATGTATTGAAGCAATATTTTTATCTCTAATTGGGCACAGTTGTAATCTTAACTTGACATTTTATTCTGTAGGCAGAAACAAGAAATGCTAGTGCTTATGTAGATTTTCCTATTCTACCCGAAGAATTTCCACCTGTTGAATTGTTGAAGGTAAGCTTGAAGATGCTGAGTAATTACATTTAAAAGTTTGTTTTGTAATGTTGTTGAAGTGTATTTAATCTGTTGATAAATAGTGCTAGAATGAAATAACGATTCGGAAAATATATATTTAAAACTCTTAGAAAACATAAAATGTGTAATTCGTGTAATATTTTGATAAATAAGATTAAATGAGAGATGCGAATAACTCTATAGTTCCTTACTTTACTAACCTCTGTACTTGAAAAATTGAAGATTTTATAGCTAGATTGAATTTCAATGAGCTCGGTTTTCTATAAATATCTCCCTTATGAAACTGTTGGAAAAAGTATTGTGAATAGTATGAGGTAAAGATTTTCCTAAACATGATGGGAGTCTTAATTTGGAAATGGGAAGGAGTGAATTTGATATATTTTACTTTTGGAATACATAATGAGTTTTTGTTGTTGGTGGTGGTTATGAAATTTAAATTATATGAGAAGATTTAAGGATAAATTGTTTATCTGTAGCAAAGTCTTACTCTTTATAAATGATCATCACAGGTTTGCTATTACGGTATGAAGCTATTTATAATGGCAGTAAATAGTTTTGTGACGGTTGAGATGGAAAGCAACAATCCTTTTGTGGGAAATGTTTTATTGCTAACTATGCAATCATACTTACTTGGCATTTTATGGCTCTTGTGTGTTCCTTACTGAGAGAGAAAAAAAGCTGAATAAAAGTTAAAACATGTTGTCCACTTTGTTGTGGTATTTAGAAATCCATGAACGTATTAATATTAAACACACAGAAACATAAATGAAATTTTTGAATTAACAAAAGGAGGGCACAACTAAGGAAATTCATTTGGGGTTGAGACTTGGTGTAATAGTAGTACTCCTTTAGGGTGTTCAACCCTCAATGTAATTCTGCCGAATGGCCAGTCAATTCAGAGAAAATAGCCTTAAAAATTCATACTTAGCTTTTATACAGTTAAATTTTAATTTTCTGCAACGAGTTCGTAGCCTAGTTGGAAGATTGTCTGCTTACTATGCCGGAGGTTAGGGTTCGATTCCTGTGAGAGGAAGTTTTTTTCAATTCATTTAATTATTTTTTTTAATTAAATAAACTTATATTTATGAAAGGCAAATTAAATATTAAATGATATTTTATATGTAGTTATTTTTATTTTATTAAGTTAAAAAAAATAAATTATTATTTAAATTATTTATTATTAAAATTGTTTAAAATTATTATTAATTAAAATTATTAATGTAAGTTATTTTCTATTTTGTTAAGTAAAAAAATTACTGTAATCACATAAATATTTATATTAAATTTTATAAATATATTTTTATATTAATAAATATTTATATAATAAAATAAATAATAAATATTAAATGATATTTTACATAAAAATTAGTTAAATAGTTTTATAATGTGAAAATACAATATACTATAAAAATGTTATATAAAATATAAAATAATTTATAAAATGTATTATTATTGTTAAATTAATTGTTTTATATTTTTATAAAAACATTTAATAAGTCCATTTTAAATAAATTTATTTATTTTTAAAAAATAATTAAATGAATTGAAAAAAAAACTTCCTCTCAGGAATCAAACCCTAACCTCTGGCATAGTAAGCAAACGATCTTCCAACCAGGCTACAAAACTCATTGGAGGAAATTGAAATTTAATTGTATAAAAGCTAAGCATGAATTTCGAATGCTATTTTCTCTGAATTGACTGGCCATTCGGCGGAATTACATTGAGGGTTGAACATCCTAAAGGAGTACTACTATTACACCATGTCTTGACCCCAAATGAATTTCCTTAGTCGTGCCCTCCCCTTGTATAAGTAAATATTTGTAACACAAACAATTTAACATGTTTCCATTTAAAAATGTAGAGCTGCAAATCGAAAATGGCATATAAACTGAAATTCAGATTGATAGTGGGCACATTTTTGTTTAGTTTACATTAAATATGTCATCTGATGTGTTGATAGTTAGATCCCTGCAAAAGAGACTATACCTACTAGTCCAGAATGCAATTGTACAATTTGATCCTTTTTTCATTATGTTGCAGAAGAAAGTTATTTGATAACTTTTTGAGAGAATCGTTGAAATTAGACTTGCGAATACTTGTCGGTAACTTTCCAGTAATGACCAGGCATTATGGCTGATAAATCATTTAGATTAGTATATACTGTCAGTTCTGGTTTTCATTAAGCAAACCTCTATTTGAATTAGAACGGTTTCTAATTCTTCGTTTGTTACTTTCACTTCACCAAGAATGCATTTTAGACGTTATTTTAATTTTATGCCGACTTCCCAGAGACCATGCTTTCCAAGCCATTCAAATTGAATGAGTTTGTGTTTGTTTTTCCAACTACGCTGAAACTGCAATAGCTGTATTTATCACTACATTTCTTTTAAATGAATACAAACCTGTTAAGAGGTGCAACAAATGCATCTGCTGAATGATGAGTTCACCTGTTCTAGATGAATAAAACTTTAAAAATACAGATGTGTGCGTACATGCGCTTTGAATTATTTAGAATCGTGACCTTGGATCACTTTATAAACTAGCACAGTCTACTCCACAATGCATATATTATTTGATTAGTGACTAATGCTCTAATTCTACAGCACTATGATCGTTTTCATATGAAATGTTTGATGATATATCTGGCATTTATTCAGTATTTTTCTTCAATAAAAGGTAGCACAAGCTGTGTACCAACATACAAGAGAATTTTTTTACTGTTTTAAAAATGAAATCAGTTAAAATAAACTTTTTTTAAAGTAACATGGGGTGTTTGTGGCTGAATGTGCATTTCCAAGTTGCATGTAACTGTCCACCTTTAGAATATCTGACTTATCTAAAAATGGATTTTTACATAAAATTTTTCTACTTGAACATGGTTGGTTTCTATTTAAAGCATTGGTCTCATAAAAAAAACTCAATCTTTAGCACTAATTTAATTAATTGAATGCATATTATTAGTAGCTCAAAATTTATTTTAAACAAACTACTGTTACACATTTCAGCTTTTGGAAAAGATAATTTTTGAAGTAAATCTTTGCCATCATGGAAATGATTTCTGTAATAGCTTACAAATCATGTGTTTTAGAAAGATTTTGATGTTTTGATAGATGGCCCTGCCTTGTAAATGGGATACTTTTGTTTTATAATTAACCAGCCATTACCCACCCATTTCGCTGGAAATTTAATGATGTTATATGAATATATTTTGTGCATTGTGCTTCCACACCACAGGTTCAAGGTTCAAACCCCAGGCTGGGCAAGGTTGACTCAGCCTTTCATCCCTTCAGTGGGTTGATAAATGAGTACCAAGCTTGCTTGGGAACTTAACACTGGAGATTTCCCGTCAGACTGACCACCTGACCGAAACATCTGCTCATGCACCTCAGGGCCCAAGGTCATGTATACTGAATTGGGCACAGTAGGCCTTGGCCCTCATGGGCTGTTGCACCGAGTTAAGTTGTATAAATATATACTGTTTATATATATATTTATAAATAATTGATAAATCTCTTAGCTTTAAGAATTCGATTGTATTGGAAAATATTCATATAATCTCGCCTCTTCATTTAAAGAAGATAGAGGTTTTAAATAATTTCTGAAATTGAAGTGGAATTTTCTTTTATGCTCTCATAACCCCCTCGTCCAAAGTGGATTTCTGCCAAACCCATTTTTAGTGAATCTCTACTCAATAAAATAAACATGCTAGCCGAATTTAAAGTCTAAATCTAGAAGTTCAAAAACAGAATGTTTTTTTATCAATAACCCCCATTGAGAGGATTTCCATTCGATCCGTTCTTAGCGAGTCTTCATTTCAACAAAAGAAACATGCATACCAAATTTCCATTATTGCAGATCTAGTAGTTCGAAAAAGGGAATTTTTTTCATCAATACACCTCAATAACTCCCCACCACCAGAGAAGTCGATTTCCGTATAAAACATTCTTAGTGGAATATACGTACGAAATTTCAAGTATTTAGGTCGAACATTTCAAAAAAAGGAATTCCTTATTCCCTTTGAATTGAATCTCAAAACACTTTTGTAGTGAATCTGTACTCTGTGAAAGAAATGAGCCTACCAAATTTAAAATCTGTAGGTCTAATAGTCCAACAATGGGAGTATATTTATGTATATTCCCCTTAAGCCTTCAGAACACCCCTTTGGGATCGATTTTTCTTAAACCCTTTTTATAGTGGACATCTTCATGAAAGGAAAGTGCCCACCAAATTTCAATTTTGTAGATCAAGTAGTTCAAAAACGGGAATATTTTTCTATATTGCCCCTTAAACCCCTGCAACTTTCACAAAACCCCTTTTGTGGAGGACATCTACTCTATGAAAGGAACGTGTCTACCAAATATCAAGTTTGAGGTCTGACAGTTCAAAAAAGAGAATGTCTATCTATAATGCCCCTTAAGCCCTCGCCCCTTGGGGTTTGATTTTAGCAAAATCCGTTCTTGCAGATGTCTACTATGCCTACCAAATTTAAAGTCTGTAGATGTAATAGTTCGGGAGTCATTGTGATGAGGAAGTGAGTTGCTTTTTTCCTATATATAATAGATTTTGTTCATTAAAGTTTTTTGTTTTTAAACAATATTGTTTTTATTTAGTTAAATGCTGAGTTTTTTGGTGTAACTAATATTTTATTACAAATTAAGCATACAGAAACAACCTTATGATAAATCTTATGCAGCCGATTACATTGTCTGTATTCAGGAATAAATGTTGTTGTTGATTTAATTTTTCTTATTGACTCAGCCTAAGTAAAAAAAAATTAAATTATCTGTTTGTTTCTAAAAAGCTATATACTGCTTATTCTAAAATTGTTTAATTTTGAAAACAATATAAAAGTTTTTATTATGACTGAGGGAAAAATATTTTCTGTATTCTCTTCAAAGCAAGCAATGACATTTTCATGCATTGTGTTAAAAATTCTGAAATACACAATATTTGCTACCAAATTATATAAACAAGAAAAATATAATTTTTTAAATATATGAAAACATGAAATGAGTTTTGTTGCAAATTCTTAATACTTGCAAAGTGTGTAAATTCGTGTTGTTTGTGTTTAATTATATAGATGAGATGCCTTGATTAGTCCTGCTGGCCAAAAATTTGACAATAACTCTTAGTGTTTGGTTGTGCAATTTTTAAAAATTTTATTGATATATTTTATTGAAAACGTTTACTTGAAATATTTAAATTTGATTTAAAGTACCTATATGGTAAATCTTGGTTTTAACATTTTAAAATATTAGAATGGTTTTTGCCAACTCTTTTTTTTATCTCCATTTAATTTAATACTTATTTTAAGTATGTTTTACATGAAAGGTATTATAAAATTCAATTAGCAATTCTGTTGCAGTCCTGGAAGTTTTCCTCTTAGAAATATTTATTAAATTTTTCATCAAAAATACAATTTACATGCATTAAAATTTGTTTTTCTAATTGAGTGCAGGTGTATTATTCCTCTTGCATGTAATGATAAAATATTATCTGCATTTTAAAACAGATAAGTAAAAGCTGCTAATTTAATACATAATTTTTCAACTGTATATGTCAAGAACAATGTAGATTCTGATGTTTGAAAATATTCGTTATTTTTCTTTTTATTATTTTTATATTATGTGATCAAAATCAAGGTACTTTTCATTACTAAAGTAGTTATTTAATATTGTTTATAAAAAAAAATTCTGGTTGTGAACTATTGAACTTTTTTACTGGAATTACTATTATTATTACTTATTATTACTATTCAATACTTTTGATTATTTCAGTATGGGTGGTGAATATTTTGTTGATGATATTCCCAGTTGTAAAATATTAAGACCATCTGCCAAAGCATCAACAAAATCAGATTCTGCTTTTAAAAAATCTACAAATACAGAGGAATTGGAACTGATTCCAAAAGTCGAATGTATCGACATAAGTAATGATACACCTATAAAATCAACTAATGATGCATGTATTCAGCCAACTCGTGATGCACCTGCACAATCAACTTCTAAAGCAACTTCAAGAAGACGAGCAAAATCATCCCGTATTGCACCTGCAATGTTAACTTATACTGAGCCAACTGCTAGTACATCTGCGAATTCAGGTTCAAGTAAAAAATTATTTTCTCTGCATATATCAGAAACCTTTTTAAATGCTATTTTTGTGTTTTTTAAAATAAGTACGGTCATATAGATTTTTTTAAACAATGTTTTGTAAATTTTTTTCAATCGTGATTTGTTACCCATCTTAGTTTTATTTTTGTATTTTTTATGTTTTATAATATTTTTCTTAAATGTAGAAATGTGTTTCATTCCTTTAAAAAAACAACAGTTTTAATCCTTTTTGTGATAAATTGGAATCATAATTATTGCACAATTATGAGTAATTTAAACAATTGTTAAAATTAATCATCAAACATTTAGATTTAAAGATTGACTCTTTTAGTGAAAGACTAATTTTCTGTAGGTAGATACTTATGACTAAAATAAAAGGGCAAAAACACTGAATTCTAACTTTGTAAATTGATTGAATATTTGTTTAAATGACTTCATTATCCTTTATAAACATCTTTTCCTTCTGTTTGCTTTTTATAAAATACATTATTGGTAGTTAATGGTTTTCATGTCTGATGAATTCCTGGTGCATGTACAGAAGCAAAAATGTAATGAATTAAAAAACATTTTTTAAACTCAAAAACCTTCTGTATCAGTATATGAAGTTTTCAGTGAAATGTAGCAACTTAAATGTAAGCAATTCATTTATAAGAAATAATAAAGTAGCAATATAACTGCTAAAAACTGTTACAAAATTGAGTACATGTAAAACAAAGTTATTGCAAATTTATTGTGATTTTGCTTTGCAATTTTTCTGAATAACATGAAACATGGTTTAATGAACATTATGTAGAGTTGGGATCTTCAACCTTTCATGCTCACGGGCCACATGACTCAAAATAAATATTGTAGTCAAGAAATTTGGATAAAAAAGGGAGGTTTTTATTTTACAATACTACAACTGATTGTAAGGGAAATGGTGCTGTTTGCATATGTATATCAGTTTCAAAAAAAGTTAAATGGAAGTCAAATTATAAAATACTTTGGAAACCTGTTAAAGATAAGAATCCACCTTTTTCAAAAAATTTGTGAAGTTTTTTGCGAAGTCAGACTTTTTATATTTAAAATTATTTAAGATGCTATGAAATTTTTAAAAAATTTGTCATTTTGGGAAAATTTTATCTCAAATGGATATGAAGCAAATCAGTGAAATGTTTCAAACATCAAGGTTAACAGGAAAAGTGCGTTTTTAAGACAAAAAGCAGATAAGTATATTTTGGAGGGGAGTGAAATTGCTTCATATTTAAATGAGAGCCACTGAAATGCTTTTCGTAGACCATGGGTTGAAGACCTCTAATGTATGGCTAGGTTATTTGGTCAGAACTCTGTTGTTTATCCAAGATGCAGCTACCAAAATTTTTTTTACATAGCTGTTTGATTCGAAGCATTTCTTTCTTGGAACTTCCAATATCTTACTTCCTTTATTTTTGTATACAATGTTTTTTTAAATTTCTACACATATTATTTCTTATCAGATTTTTCCTCTTTTATAACTGGAATTTTTCAACTTGTTTTTCTACGTCCAATTTCCAGTTTTGTTTTTACTATTTTTATTACAGGTGCCACTGGAGGTGCCCCTGAAATGGTAAGTTCCTTAATTTATTTGACTGTTTAATGTATTATGTAAACAAAATCTACATTTATACCAAAATTTTAAGTACTGTATTATTTTTTTCTCTCTCATAACCTCTTGTTACTTAAATACAATTTTAATTATCTCAAATCTCCTTGTTGATATTTAATGTCTTCTAAATTTTTTGTTTCCAACATAGTTGATATGCTGGTTGAAAGCCTTAGGAATCCTTTTCCAATTTTTAACTTTCTTTTTTGTCATTCCATGCTTCTTTTTTTGCATTTAGTTTCATCTAAGTAGTAAATATGTTTTTTCATGAATTTTTAATGTTTGTTGCAGTTTAACCAAATGTAGTCACTGTATTTATAAAATCAAAAATGGCTAGCCTATTAATTTCAAACCAAACTTATACAAATAGGAAGCACAAAGCCTTGGCTAGAATAAAAATTCTTTAAGCAATCATGGTCCATTATTTCATCAGTTCATTCTGAAGTTGTAATACATACTGGAATCTAAATTTTGATTCATTATTTATGATGGTTTTTCCTTCCAGTTACATTAGATTTATCAGCTAAATAAAAATACCACCTTATTCGGACTTATTAAACATACAGTCGACTTTCAATAATTCGAAGTTGAAAGGACCAATGAAAGTCTTCGAATTATCAAGAGGGTCGGGAAAACTCTCAGAATACATGAAAAGTTTTTTTCTAATACATTTAAATTTAAACTATGTTATAAAGCAGCAGTTGTACATATGTTTAAAATTATTTTTAAAAAGTACTTATTATACAGTATAGAAGCTAAAAATCATGTGTTAAAAGAATACACTTACGTATTTGAAACAACTATTAAAAGAATACATACTGTACATAATTAATTTTTTTGACGAAAAAAATCTGTTATCTCTTTTTGTTTTATTGCATTCAATCTTGCTTTGTCAATTGATTTTTCTAGAATAAATGAAGCTTGAAAAACGTTCGCATCAACATGGTTCTGAAAGTAAAGTTGCGTAGTTTGTTTAGTGACTTTTAAGCTTTTGTCAAAGTTATTGGAGTTAACTCCTCGGATTGGTCTTCATCACTTTCTCTGTTATATTGGTCAAAAGCCACAATTTCAGCATCAGATAGGGTTCCGTCTACAATGATGTCCGAGTCATCCAGTACATATTCGTCAAATCATTCTCTGGAAGAGCCAAAGGTATGGTTGATCTTTACATTCCATGAGTGTATGTACACATCAACGAGATTCGATGTGGAGAAGCTCAACTTTTTGAAGCAGTTGTGAATTGTTAATAGAGTGACAGATCTCCAAGCCTTGTCATCTTGATCAAAGCCGTTTAAATAGAAATAGTTACATTCTGCTGATTTTCGAGGTTATCCAAAATCTTTAATGCCTTCACACCGATAAAAAGTTTTTAAATTATGTGTGATGCCTTGGTTTAGTGGCTGAAGTTTTGAGGTTGAGTTTGGAGCGAAAAATTGAAGTTTCACATTTGATAAAGGTGGTGTGTTATTATGCACAGTACAGTTGTCTAAAAATAAGAGAATATGCCTTCTCTAGCTTTTCATTTTTGTGTTCAATGAGACCAACCATTCATTAAAGTTCATGTTTACAACCAGTAAAACAGTTAACCTCTCCTTGCTATGTTTTCCTCCATGGCATTTTTCTTAGAATGTAAATGTTTTTTCTGGCATACATTTAAAAAAGAGTCCAGTTTCTTCAGTGATGAAAATGTTATGTGGATCGCATTCCTTAATTAAATCTGAATGCAAGTTCTGCCACTTATAGCAAACATTAATGTCGACACCCAAGCTTTCGCCGCTCATTTTTTTGAAAACTTGCCCATTCCTTTTCTTAAAATTTGTAAGCCATCCCTTGCTAGCCGAAAACTCTCCTAATTTTTTGGCGATTGCTTTAGCATTTTCCTTCTATAAAGAACCACCCACCGGAATATTCTGTCCTCGACACTCACTGAACAAGGCGTGGAAAATTACCTTTACAAACGATTTTCTCTTTATTTAGAATAGTAGAGAGTGAGCTCAGTAAGATATCAAATGCTTTTGCTACATCGACCTTCCTCTCACCTTTTTCTATTGATTCTATCACTTTTTACTTTTCAGAAATTGTTAAGCATTTGTACTTTTTAAAAGAAGACATGACGTTCCCTTCGTGTGATAAGGCGACACTAAGGTGGGGTGTAAAGTAGTCGCCAAGGTCTATCAAAATTAACAGATGACAAACATGAATCGCCACAACTTTAGTAAAATAACATTTTTAATTTAAAATTTGGAATCTAAAATTAACACTATGCGTATTCACAGTTTCACACTCAGCTACGGAGTATGCTTAATATCAGGGTTCGTTAACATGTGGCACTCTACCGCTATTCAAAATTATAAGATAAAGTTAAATTGTTGTCGCCGCCTCCCACATTATTATATAAAAGGTATTTTTCACTTTCAAATCTCTACCATAAAACAATTCTTCTGGATCAGCTTGCATGTAGTTTGAGTGCTTCATGTAAAAGAAAACATCTTCTGTTTAAATGTGACTCATTTTTAGTGTTAAATATTCAACGCAAATCAAAATTATTGTGTAATGCTTGTAAAATAAAGAATCACTCATTGTTACACAGTGAATAAAAAAAGAAAGTAGTTTGTCCTTTACCCACCAAAAAGCTTGGGCATCGACAGAGAAAACAAACGCTTAGGAATAAATCAGCATTCTGCTTAGCAAACGTTTTGCACCTGAAATATAATAAATAAAAATAGTTATTCTATCAACATGCATAATTTGAACTGAAAATAAGTTCAGTGAAAAACCGCTCGTGGAATAATTAGGTACGGGAAGTGAATCTACTTTCATAATGTCCTTTAAAATAGATATTAAGAGCAACCTGCAACTTTTTAAGTGTTGTGTTAAAGAAGTCATAATTATTTCTTTTTATACTTTTGGTGCTAATCAAACTAATAGATAAGGATATTAAAGCACAATTTTATTATTATGTTTTATTATTTTTCCTTCATTCTCATTCTTGTTCTCTTGTCAATTTTTGAGTGGATGGAAGTTAATAATTTTGAAACGGAATTTATTGTACTAACAACTTCACAATTATGGAAAGAAAAATTTATGGAAATATCTGAAAGATAATTCTAATCCACATCTATTTTAAACTGCTGGATGTAATTGTCGGAGCAATTTAATTGTTTGAAGAAAATAGTACATGCTCTACATTCCACTTTTGGTTCTGCATATCTAAATGAACAAATTTTTTCTCATATGAATTTATTTTGAGTCCACAGAAAATTGTTTCCCAGCTGAACATTTAGAATCATTTGTCAAATTGAAAGTCACAAATGATACCCTTGATATTGAGATATTAAGTAGAGCTTTGCAGGGACAAGTTTGCATTAAATTTAAAATTTTTTATTTAACTGTGTTTGCATGATCACTTATAATTTATGTTGTTCACTTCTTATTTTTATAAATATTTTTAAAAATGCATAATATATGTACAATTAAGTTTTTTTATGTTTATATTGAAGAATAATCAGATTTTATGTTTATTTCTTATTTTAATAAATATTCTTAAAAGATAGATATTTATGTATACAGTTTTAATTTATGTTGAAGAAAGAATTTTATGTTGTTTATTTTTATGTCTATTAATATCTTTAAGGATGCATATTTAGTTACATAATAAAACTCTTAATTCTGTATTTTTGACTTCTGTTACCTGACTGCATGCATTCCCACAGAGCTCGAATTGTTTCAAATATTTTTTTTTCATTTATTATTTGTGGCACACTGAACCATATTGGCAGATTGGTTTGGCACACCACAGCTATAAGGTTGCCTACCCCTGTTTAATAGTATCGACGTTGTGTAGGCTCTTCTTTCCTAATCAGTCTGCCAAAATATTCTACCAGTTTTTTTTTACCACACCTCTCCTTTCACTTTCCACTTCGTCTTTAATAACCTCTTTAACAGGTCTCTTTCACGCCCCTCGAAATTTCTTCCATTCCCCATTGGAAATGAAATCGTTTCGCACCCAGTTCTGTCGGACACTATCCTCAACACCATTGGTTCACAGCATGGTTCAGTCCAACCCATGCCTTATTTGGTGCCCCATGTTTAAGTTACACAGATGAGCCATAAATCATCATGTCAGTCCAATGCAAAATACACAATCCTACGCATCTCTTCACAATTGGGGACCATCCTTTCTGAGCACGTGTAGAAAAGCTGCATGTTAAACGAAGGATACAGGCGGCTGACAACAGATGCTGCCTGTCTCTTGTCCACTTGAAGAATGAAAGTGACTTTTTGCCTGAGGAACTGGGAAACACAAGCAAGAGGTAGCAGACATATCGTCATTAAAACGACTACATTACAGGGGAGACACACAGAGATAATACAAAACAAAGCATGTAAGCTCCAACCACTTTGCTACAGGACTTAACATGGTAGTGAGTGTTGGAGTTGTTGAGAGTTTTATGATATAACTTTGAATTATTGTGTGTTGTAGTCTGGCCAACCACAGATTTTACTCGAAATATTAGGAGTTTTCCAGGGCCTGAGCAAATACTTTGAATTAGCAAAAGGTTCGTATTATCAAATTTTTGAATTAGCGAGAGTCGACTGTATTTGGTTACGTCAAATAATAAGTTAAAAATAAAATAGTTTATTTTTTTATGTGAAATGTTTTAAAGTTATTAATTTTAAATTGTAGGGGAATTTTCTTTTTATTTATTTTTATATCTGTTGTGCTTTCCTTACTATTTAGATTATAATAATAAGTTTTTGCTTGAAGATAATCATTAATTTTGTTTAGAGCAGGGGTGTCCAACCCAAATGACCTTGTGGGCCACTTCAGTAAAAACATTATAATCTTGCGGGCCGCACATAAAAATATGTACATTTATATCAGATTTGGAAACATTGGAGTGAAAATTTAAAACAAAATGAATTATTATCATTATTGTTTTCATTCTTTTTCATGTATACAGACATAGATAATATAATAATGTTTATATAATATAATAATAAAATGATAAAATAATGTTTAAACTATTACAGTTGTCATTTTCTTGAAAATTACGGTGTTCCTTTTGAATTGATCTTTCGTTACTCATTGTTGAAATTTGATTGTGCTGTCATTCTCAAACAATTAAGTATACATTGCCATTTATCTTAACTGTCCTGAATAATTTTTTTGAATTTTAAAAAACATCTCTGACTGCCTGTTGCTTTTTGAGCACTCACAAATA
Source organism: Trichonephila inaurata madagascariensis (assembly GCA_019973955.1). Classification (NCBI taxonomy): domain Eukaryota; kingdom Metazoa; phylum Arthropoda; class Arachnida; order Araneae; family Nephilidae; genus Trichonephila; species Trichonephila inaurata. The sequence continues at coordinate 89,463 of BMAV01026098.1, read as the reverse complement.
GAAAAGGAGGAGAAATGAAAGTCGCATACTGAGAAAATCATGTACCATCCATAGTAAAGGATATGCATAATGCAATTCGGAATTTATTAAAAAAGTAACTTATTATAGTAAAATCAACGCAACTGTTTGATAAAATATAAATCTATTTTAATCTAAAAAACCTTTCTATTATCAAAAAGGATTTATTTTAAAACAAGAACAGTTAACAGGCAAATACATTGTAGATTTATATATACTAAATATATAAATCTCTCCTTAAATAAATTTTAAAATGAAAAAACTTTAAAAACCTGATATTTAAAAATTTTTTAAAAAGAGTCGGCGGACCGCAACTTACGTACTGGCGGGCCGCGTGTTGGACACCTCTGGTTTAGAGTATAAATTGTATTTATGTATGTTTCTGTTTCTTTAGAAGGGACCATCTGCACCTTTGGTTTTAAGACCATCTGCTCCTTTGGTTTTAAGACCATCTGCTCCTTTGGTTTTAAGACCATCTGCGCCTTTGGTTTTAAGACCATCTGCGCCTTTGGTTTTAAGACCATATACTGCTCATATCATTACCCTGCCAAATTTGCCACCAAAGCCTTGTCTTGGTATATGCAATGGAGAGGGAGGTATGTGTATTAATGTTTAAACTTTTGACAATTTGAGGAGTATTATTCTTAATGAATGTTGCTCATTTTAATATTAAATCTTTTGTGTTTAATATTTTAGTCCTGAACTTTTAAAATATTTAGTCTTCAAAAAATAAAGTAGTTAGGAAAGTAATTAAAGAAAGCAGAAAAAAATTCCTATTTTATATAAGGTTTGCCGAAAATCAAAGGGGATAGTAGTTATTTGTAAAAAAATATTGATCTTGTACATTAATTACCATAGACTTTGAAGCAATGATTCCAACATGTAGAAAAGGAGTGGATAGTTTCTCGCCTGTGGCGGAGTGGTGCTGGCAAGTAATCTAAGGAAAGGAAAAGAGCCCCGAGAAATAGCGTGCAAGTGCTTTTAAAGCGCATTACTTCCAAAAGAATACGCTGCGAATTTATTACTCTCCCAATACACCACTCTGATTTGCCCAATGGCTACTCACAGTCCGCGTAAGAATACAACCTTGTCAACTAGAGAATGCAATGAATTGGGAACGTCACCCACGTTCTTTACTAATCCCTGTTTCCTGTAAACAGGGCAGATGCAAAATTAAAATTGTATCTCAGGGACCAGAACTCGGCCTCCCATCAGTTACAAAATCGCTTCAATACCAGTTGAGTTGTTTCATTTATTATTATACACTTCTTGAAACTTTAAAAAAAATTTTAAATTTATATATTAAATTACATCTTGTGGTTATGATAAGAATATTTGTTAAATTCGCGACACTCCTACCTTTTGATTTTACATGGATATAACAAAATCAAAACATTTTTTTTTTCATATTAATAAATTTAAGTTGATAAAAAGTGTACCACATTAATTATATTGTTTGAGTTTTATAACTTTTCTATATATACCACATTTAGTTTTGATTTTTAAATTTACATTATCGTTTTGGTTATTACAATTACTAAACTTTGAGGGATTGTCTTTTACATTTTTAAACAGTTCACTGTTATAAATTTTACTATCACTGTTAAGTTCTAGAGCAGGGATGGCGAACCAATGGCACGTTGCACAATATTTTGATCATGCCACCGCTAAAAACTATTTGCATTTTAATTCAAAATAATGAAGTACAGTAGAACGTTGTTTATCCGGAGCGTCAAATATCCAAACTAGTTTTTTCAGAGACCTTGCAGCGAAAAATAAGTGATTGTTTTCCACAATAAAGGTAAAATTGTGACATTTTGCACCTATTTTGCTTTTTCTTTAAGCAGGTTTTTCGCATGTGATGCTTTTCAATATTTGTATAGTGTCCAGTTTCATATACTGCATGAATCGCATTCGGTTATCCGAATGGTGTCCGGTCCCTATTGATTCGGATAAACGACGTTCTACTGTATTACGAACAGAAACGAGTGATCGGTCGCAGTTTTCGACGATGTTTTCTCTATTCAAAGAATTATCGGAAACGCTGAAGTTTTTTATGTAACTTTATTTAAAAAAACTGAACTTACCCCAATTCGATTGGTTGGAATTTGAAATGTAACTGATTGATTTTCAATCTATAGTTTAATATGGATCTAAAAATTTGTTGAAAAAAGGAGAAAGTTGGAATTAATTGAAATAGAAAGATTTACTAAGCAATATAAGTAAAAGTGCTAGTAATGAAATTTTGAAAACATGGAATTATATAGATTCCAGATATATTTAACTATTTGAAGAAGCTGAACCGTGCTATTTTAACCATATTTTCATCTACCTATGCCTGCGAGTCATTATTTTCAGAGATGAATAACATTAAAGACTCGCATTCTCATTTTCATTTTTTTTTTCATTATTACATTCTCGTTCCTGTCTTGGTAGACTCCACACGCAGTTTTCCTGACATAGACTGCGACCCTACTTTTCAAACGTCTCGCCCCAAGTTGGATTTTGGATCTGTTTGCATCCGTGCAATTCTTTAGTTAAAGTCACTTTTTGGCCTTGTTCATTTATAACCCATTGTGGTTATTTTCTGCAAGTTTTTTCAAACTTTACCGATTTTTTATCGGAGTTTGACTCCCCACGCGGTATGTGTTAGGCCTAGCGCCGCACTTGGATTTCAACCGGACTTGTGTTTTTTATTTCAGTTATTTGGATTACCCTTTGGATATGTCCGCTTCCAGGACAGATGTAGCCTTATCAATCGTAGCTCTAGTAAGGATGGTGACGGCTTTACTGTGGTAGGCCGCAAAGGCAGACGCATTGCGCCCATTGTGATCGATTCACAGCGCAATGCAACCGAGCTCCTCGACCAGCTAGGTAAATTTTGTGATACACCTTTAGAGGGTCGATATGAAAATGGAAAGCTCCGAGTCTTTCCAGTTTCTGCTGAAGAGCACCGTCTTATTCAGAAGTACATCTCGGACAATAAATTGCGGTCCCACACATTTGAGATGGCCCACAACAAGCAACTGAAAGTTGTGATTAGAGGGTTACCAACAGATTTTGACCAAGAACTCTTGTCAGAGTTACACGCATTTGGTTTCAAACCCAACCATATTTCCTTGTTGAGAAACAGGAAAACCAATACAAACATGCCACTATTCCTGGTAACCCTCCCCAAATGCCCTGAAAACCAGGACATATTTAACATAAAACAATTGGATTTTTTAGAGTTGTGGTTGAACCCCTCAATAAATCTACTATGCCTCCTCAGTGTTATCGCTGTCAGGAGTTTTTTCATCACTCTCGGTTTTGCTCTAGAGCACCGAAGTGTTTGAAATGTTCAGGTGGCCATCTCACCTCAGAATGCACAGTCAGCCAAGACCCAGACCAAGTGTGCAAATTGCAGCGGGCCGCACCCTGCAAACTTCTCCGAATGCCCCAGAAATCCCATCAACACGAAATCAAACAAAAATAAACCGACGAAGAACGTCTGGCAAGAGCGAGCGGCTGCGCGCAAGGATAAAATCACACAGCAAAAACCTACTTTCTCGGAAGTTAAAGACAAGCACAGAACAACGAGTCACTGGATGCCAAATCTGTCATGTCACAAATGGCCCAGATTATGACGTAGTGGGGACAAATGCTGTCCATTCTTCAGTCCAAACTTTAAATTTAATGTTCAATAATAATAATAGAGTAATAATTCTCTCAGGTTCTTTAGTTGGAATGCTAACGGTTTAAGAAATAGTTTAGAAGAATTAAAAGAATGCATTATTGATTACTACCCCGACATAATCGGGATACAGGAAACACACCTTCGTCCAGCGGACAGGGTTAGCATTCCAAATTACACTTGTCACAGAAGTGACCGAACAACACATAGTAATGGCCTCCTCTTCGTTAAAAATTCTATCAAACACCACACCATTCTAAATATCTCAAAACACCTTTGAAAATTCATCGGTTATCATTCAGTTAGGAAACAACAGTAAAATTACTGTGGCGTGCATTTATAGACCTCCACACGGCTCCATTAATACTACGGAACTTGACGCAATTCTCAACCACAGCAACAAAGCCTTTCTTTTCGGCGATTTTAATGCAAGACATCTTAGCTGGAATCCAAGCAGGGTGAATACAAACGGTAATATCTTGTGTAATTGGGCCGTAGGGTCGGCACTTGATATTCTTGCCCCCGACACTCCCACACATTTCAACACTTATCGCTCCAACGCTATTCTTGACATAGGCTTTGCAGTTAATTTATCTCACACTGAAGTTTTTACTAGTAATGAACTTAGCAGTGATCACAATCCAGTTATTTTTGATTTTATAACTAATAATGTGCTACCACCAATACTTCATACTTTAAAAACTACGGACTAAATTCCAGGAAATAATTTATCACAATATTCCCGAAAATCCTCAGATAGATGACTTGGACCTAGCCGTTCAAAATTTCACCAGCAATATATCGAATGCTATTTCTGCTTCCACTACCACAAAATTAGTCAACACTCCACACCTCCGCCTTCCTGTAAACATTAGAGAGCTTATCAGAGCTAAAAACAGATTTCGAAAACTCTGGAATAATACCAGGTACCCTCCATACAAACGCGAAGTTAATGCTCTCATTAGACAGATCAGGAGCGAAATCAAACAACATAAAAACAGGACCTGGAAAGAATTTCTTTTAACTTTAAATCCAGAGGACAATTCTTTGTACAATTTACATAAGAAATTTTCTAAAAGGCATACCCCCATTCCACCTCTTCATGGTCCGGGTGAAATGGCCTATTTGGATTTCGAAAAGGCGGAGGCTTTCAAAGAAACACTTGAAGTCACATTTTAGGAAAACGAAGAACCCTATTGTGTGTGTGTGTGATGACAAGATCGAAAATTTAGTAAATCACTATTTCGACAACTTCAGAACAAACATTCCCCCTCTCACTTCCCCTAAGGAAGTTCGAGGCATTATTAAAAAGTTGCAGAATAGAAAAGCTGTAGGCCCCGATCAGATTCCAAATATAGCTCTTAAATATTTAACGTTAAATGCAATTACTCATTTAACTAAAATTTACAATCAATGCCTCATTAAAAATCACTTTCCTACACTGTGGAAGCAAGCAAACGTTATCATGCTGGCCAAAACAAATCAGAATAGGACCTTCCACAAGGCTACAGACCCATTAGCTTAATTAATGCCACTGCTAAGATTTATGAAAGAATTATCTTAACTAGAATAAAATCCCACTGCAAAGCCATAGATTGTATTCCCCCGGAACAATGCGGGTTCCGGGAGGGCCATTTAACGCTACTCCAATTAATACGAGTTACAAATATTATAAATGAAGGGTTCGCTCACAAATTTTACACTGTCGGTGTCTTTTTAGATGTTAAAAGGGCATTTGATAAAATGTGGCAATGATGGCCTCACGTACAAGCACTAAACTGCAGTTCCCTGACTACTTAGTTAAAATTATACATAATTTTTTACACAATAGAACTTTTAGAGTTCGTGTAAACAATTCATACTCTAACTCTGGATCTTGCCTTTCTGGCGTTCCTCAGGGCTCTGTACTTTCACCTTACTTGTACAACATTTACACTCACGACTTCCCACAACACTCCACCGTCAGTACTTGCCTGTTTGCGGAGGATTCCGTTGTGTTGTCGCAAGGAGTCCAGCTTAAATACACTATTAAAGCTATACAAAACTTTCTAGACAAACTTGAAATTTGGCTTACACACTGGATAATTGCAATAAATGTTGATAAATCACAAGTAATAATATTTAGGAAATGGGGGTCATTGACCCACCTTTCCAGCTCACACTCTTTGATGACAACATCCAGTGGGTTTCGGTAGTGAAATATCTGGGCCTACACATCGATAGTCGCCTAACGTTCAAAAAACACATCGACTATCTCTCTGAAAAATTCTGGGGTAGAATTCATCTAGCCATCTCCCTGGTCGGGAGAAGGTCACCTCTATCTCTAGAAAATAAAGTCATTATTTACAAACAAGTCTTGGGCCCAGTGATCACGTACGCTGCCCCGGTCTGGGGAGCGGCAGCTACCACCCACATGAAAAAAATTCAAGTAATTCAAAACAAAATACTCCGCGTCATGACAAACGCACCTTGGTACGTTCGGAATGACGTTATACACAACGACCTACATATGGAGCCGATTTCTAATTACATCACTAAACTTTCTAGAAATGTTTTTAAATCTATAGAATCTCATGACAATCCAATTATCAAAGCACAAACATTGTTTACGTATCCTCATCCTAAAATTAAATATGCATACTCTTCAACGAAGTGGAGAAACCCGCTTCGTCCCCCATAACACAACAATTTCACTCTTTTCACACTCTTGAACAACACAAGCAGTCTCGCTACATAGCATCATTCTTTTTGGGTTCATTTGGTGAACTATCATCGATTTGATTGACTGCCTCGGCCGTCCCGTTTTCCTTCCTGCGTTTCTCCCCTTCGCCCCACCGGCGTTCTGTTTCGATAGAACGTTGTGCTTGGCGGCACGTTCATCCCTCCCCATTCGGGTGAGTTCTCTTGATTTGACATTCCTCCTTCACATGGTTTTTCTTTTTCTTCCATCCTTCTGGGAATAGGCGTCGGCGCCCGTGATCATCTAATTTTAGTTAGTTAGACTCGCTTGGAGACCGTTTGGCAGATGACTCCACTTCAGCATGTATTCTGCTAAAAGTAACATCATACCCAATCCTTATAAAAGTTATTCGTCATCTACCTACAACAACAGAACTCACACTAATGTTACTTTATATAATTTGAATTACACGTTTAACTAAAACATTTGCAGCTATACAGTTCAATAGGTATTTTTTCGTTGTAAATAAAGAGTTTTGTGTTCTTGGTATTTAGTTTTATTTTTTTCTCAATAATCACAAGTCAAAATTATTTGATGGCATGTCTATACCTCATTAAATATTTCATAGAAAAAATTGGTACGTTGATCCATAAAGGTTCGCCACCTCTGTTCTAGTAATACAACCGTTTTACTAGACGTATCAATTCTCTCGTACGAGTTTGACTTTTACAACTCTAACCTAATTGTCCTTTCCTGTAAACACCTCCACTACCAGTCCCATAGGCCAATGTAGTCTCTTCTTGTTATCGCAACCAACGAGCATCTCATCTCCAACCCTCACTTGTTTCGAACCAGTTTTATTGATCTGTTGATGAACGAGAAGACTCAAGTATTCATCTCATAAGTATATCCCTTTAGATCGTTTCTCAATCTTTGCTGATACCTGAGTCTCTTGGTGAGATTAATATTATCAATGTGTGTTGCCCGGATCTGGTACTCCCACCGTTGAATATCTTTAAGGAACATCGAGGGTGTGAGAGGTGTTAAGTCATATGGATCTTCAGATAAATAATTGAGTGGTCTTGAATTAATAACTGCGTATGAGCATCTCTCAAATTGTATTTAATTCTTCGAAATTTATTGTTGCTCTTCCCAAATTCTCCCTAAGATTCTTTTCGCCATTTGGCCCATGCGTTCCCAGAAACCTCCCACCAAGAAGCAGTGGGAGGATTGAAACTCCATTGAATTCTCAAAATTGAGGTCTCTTGAGTAATCTTTTTTCCAGTCAAGGGAAGCCATTAAATTATCGGCTCCTATGAAATTAGTCACTATGCATTTTACTCGGCCGATTTCGTCTTGCTATGAATCTTCTCAACAATAACAAGTATCCATCAGTTGAGAGACTTTGTATCAGTTCTAAGTATATAGCACGGTAAACCGCGTGTAAACTGTACTGTCCATTCTTTAAATAAAGTGGACCTGCTAAACCCACACCGGTCACTTCAAAAACTAGCGTATCTCCGACTATCCTCAGGTAGTGGAGCAGGTACCTTTTTAATTTTTTTCGAGATGAATATCTTACAGCGAATGCATTGGCTTATAACTCTTTGAGCAATCTTTCTGCGACGTGAAATCCAGAATTGTTGTCGTAGATTTGATAGAACAACCCGTGTTCAACTGTGGCAGGAATTTGTATGATTTTCGAAGATTAGTCGTTCCACAAGTAGACGATTTGATGGTTAATCTGAATAGGACATCTGAAGTTTTCATCATCTTTTCTTCTCACTATTTCTTCTTCAATCTCATTAGACCTTCATTGCCAATAAAAAATTTGAGACTTTTTAATTTATTTTGTGTAACTGAGTCAGTAGCGCACACAGTAATTTTCAAGGGGGGGTCATGGGTCGAAAGTCCACCATTCTTGTATCATGCTCCTTTTGATTTTGTCGATTTAGTGAAAAAAACAGTAAAAAACTAATTATTGAATAAATAATTAACATTAATTAATAAAATTAATCATTAATAACAAATATTTAATTAAATTTTACGTACTATATACTTAGAATTATAATCAATCGGGAAAAAAATCAAGGACTTTGGGAGGGGTCCGGACCCCTAGGACACCCCTTGTGTGCGCCACTGAACTGAGTCATCAAAACTTTCCTTGCTGCACGTTTTAGAAGTTTCTTCTCCACAATTTGAATTTCACCTACAGTTAACTCCCTCTCGGTTGCTGTTGTGATATTGTAACCAAATCGAAGAATCCATGTTACTAATTTCAATATTCTTGAATATTTTGAAAATCGAGTCAAATACCAAACTGTTTTACTGGAGGATATATTGACTGATGACACTCCCGTCCTTTTCTTTTGAGACTTCTTTGTTAATTTGTGTTTCGGAATCAGGCCAGTCTTTTGCAGGAAGTCTAAGCCACTACAGACCCCCGCAATCTTGAATCCAAAAGTGTCTTCAAGGTGTAACCTCTTGAAGGAAGATCGCGGGATTACATTGCCCAGGAACATGCTTCCACATTTCTGCTGTAGACAGTTGATTTATCTCTTTTACTGACGAATGTTCCCCACTTCTCTTTGTTCTTGATCCGATAGAGAACAGTCGTCGAGTCTGTTCAAAAGAATCTTGACACATCTTCCAACGTCATTGCTTCCTTCATTGCATAAGCAAGACGAGCACCAATCACCAAGAAGCAATTCTAGTTGAGGAACGGTTGTGGAGCAACTCATGATTTAGCCTGCAGCAGTTGCGTGCTCACGCCACCTTTACCTTCTGTTCTCAAGTAAACCACACATGCATAGCTTGATGAACTGGCGTCTCAAAAGGTATGCATGCTGTAATATCCTCTGAATTCTATGGGGATTATACGTCACGGAATTTTTATGATATTTAGATTAGCCAAGTCCTTTAACCACTGCATCATTTTCTTCTCTGCATTCATCGGTAGTCGTTCATCCCAGTCTAACTTTTTCTCCATGTTTCTTGCAACAATAATTTAGGAACAATAGTTACTGGGCATGTGAATCCAATAGGATCAAAAACTTTTGAAGCAAGATAACACATTCCTTCTAGACATACACTGACAGGCAGTGTCTCTATGACTAGTGTCCCAAAATATAGATCTTTTTTTCGCTCCCATAAAAGTTACTAGAATATGAGATGGTACTGAATAAGCATCCTTTGAAGTATTTTCCATCTTCTAAGTTCAAAACTCCTAATTCCATCAATTCTGTAACTTCATTTACAAACTCAGAGAGTTCACTTCTGTGTCAGGGGACGTTACACAATTGTCCACGTAGAAACATTTTTTTTCCCACAATTTTGGCAATAACACGATATTCTGGAGGACAATTTTCTAAAAGGTAGTTGATCACAGCTCCAAGCAGAATGACTACAGCTCAGTCTAAAAACAAGTCTTCTGTGACGATAAATCTTCATTTTACTTTTCTCATAATTCTTCCACCAGAAAAGTCTTAAGAAATCTGTCTTCTGGATATCTGTAAAAATGCCTTCTTTATGTCAGAAATTATTCCAATTTTCTTCTGTCTAAATTTCATCAATATTGAAGGAATTGTGTTCAAAAGATTCAATCCCTTTTCTAGGCAGTCAATGAGAGAAAATTTGCCCTTTTCTTTAAATGCAACATCAAATACTGGTCTGAGTTGCGTTGTCGAACATTCTTTAAAAACTCCATGATGAGGAAGATAATGACACCTTCCTTCTCTTCCACCTTCAAAATCCTCTTCAATGATCTGCTCATTTTCCTAACTTTCAAGAACAGAACTGTAATCAGAATATCTTCCTGACGTATGAGTGAGTGAATATTAACGTCGCACTGTTCAGCTACATTAGGGCTTTTGGCGACGGACCTCGTAATTTTGAACCACGGTCAAGTGACGAGGACGACACCTGAACTAGCACCTCCTCTCCTAACTACCACACCACACGAATGTGATGACGTTTAAGCTCTTGATGGATTTAACGTGCATCTCTCCCCTACACGGCGGGTCTTGTCTTTAGTGGTACTGGGTTCGAACTAATGACATGCCTGCCATGATCCGATACCTTGACAACTGGGCTATCGCAGCCCTCTCATTATCAGAGCTCTCGAATAAGTGAACAGTGAGACTTTAATACTCACTCACTTTGCAACTTTTTAGGCCCCGAAAATGAAAATGTACCTTTATAAAAATAGTTGTATGTTGAAAAAAGTAGAAATTTTTGTAATTACAAAATTTCACAACTGTATTAAATGTTGAATTAAAATTGTGAGCATTTTTTGAAATGTTCGATACACGAAAAAAGTTTCATACAATTATTTTTATAAATGAAATAACTTAGAATAATAAGTAGTTATTAAATATTTAAAATGTGAGTATTTTTTAAAAATTCGTAAAAAAAAAAGTTTTCGGCATTTTGTTTTTTAAATCAGTAACTTTAAGAGATCAAAGTATGAGTTTTTAAAAATCATTTCTAAATAAACGCATGGATATTGATTCAGTATCTTAAATTATATAAAATATCGTTGTTTTGTACAAAAAAAATAAAAGAAAAAAGAAAAAAACTGTATGACGAAATAAATTATTTTTCCAATTACAAACTTGCTAGCGAAGTTTTTAAATGCGCGAATAAAATTTAGAGTATTTTTAAAAAAAAATCATAGAAATTAAGCGATAATGCTGTTTCGAACCCGGGTCCAAAAGTTAGTAATGAAGCGCTTTAAACAGAAATAAATCATCGGGAAAAAGAAGTAATCAGACCTTCAAAATAAAAGGAAAAGTTATTCCTATAGTAAAAATGCTTTATTTGTTAAAGTTTTAATTTTTTTTCGGGCTTCATTTTTAAGTTAATGCCTTCATATGTCGTGCAAACAACAGTAATTTTTTAACAAAAATAATTCTTAAATATTTCTCGCAAAAAGGGAAAAAAACAAAAAAACAATTTTTTCAAAAAAAACCGTGATTTTTTATATAAGTAATTTTTTCAATCTTTGTAGAGATTATGGATAATATCGTTCTACACACAGAAAAAAAGTTTCTTTGGATTATTTTAATAAATAAAGAAATTAAGTATTTAAATAAAATTTTTTAAGTATTTTTTGAAAAATCGTAAATGAAAAAGATTTTGATATTCAATTTCACCAAATCTAATGATTTTCAATATTTATAGGAGCACTTTCTTTTCTCTAGTGTAACCTTTCATCAAACGTAACTGTTAAACATGTGTACATGAAGCAGTGTGATAAGCAGTTATTATAAAATTGCCTCCACGGTAAGACACAAATACAAATGCATCATTTAACGCCTGTTTGTGACAAATCGTTTCGAAAAAACTTTATCGAGCTAAAAGCATTTTCTTTGGGTACCCATATTGCAGTCATTATTTTTAAAAAAGCTTTTATTGATTTGTTAGGTATTTTGAAAGCTTTTGACATAAATGCAGGGAATTATAGACTGCGTGATGAGAGATTTGTTGACATTTTTCGAGTCGGTGACTCGAAACAACATTCTTTGTCTTTCTTAAAATCAACCAGAAACTAAAAGGGGGCCCAAAGAAAGAAAAAAATTAACAAAATACCAAAGAATGGAAGTGTTAAATATAAATCATTAGAGTTTTAGTAATATACTTGTCATATTTTGTTTTGAAATTGCTTTTATAAAGTTTAAATGCATTTTTCTCAAAACTATTTTTTTGTAAATTTCATGATATTTCAAACATGATATCTAAAAAACTATTAGAGATACTTGTATGAAATTTTACACTAATGTTATTAATTGTATTATCTATAGAGAATGGCCTACAAGCTAAGAAATTGAACAATTTTTAATTATTTTATAGTTGTATTTTTTTCTGGAATTTTTTCGATAATTTGATTGAATTTCCCAGTTCGCTAGCTCGACTGGCTATAAATTTTGATTCAAAAGAAATAATTTAACACTTGTAGGTCATTCTCTAGAAATGTGCTTAAAAAATGTGTTGCAGCAATATTTTATGGAAAATATAAAATATTTTAAAAAATAGTTTGAAAAAATTCCAAAATTTCATTAAAATTTCTTTAAAAATTTAAGTTTTTGCAAATTTTTATGTACATATATTATTTCTAACTGTATTTTCTATTATTGTGTATAAAAGTGAAACTAAAAATGTAAAAATATTAGGGATTTTTAGAAAACTTAAAAAAAAAAAGTCTCCGAACGTAGTCGGATACCTTAAGTAAAATTTTTCATTGATTTTTTGAATTCTATTTCGATATATATTTTTATATGAATGTCTTCTGTGAGGTAATCCAGTCAATGTAAACATTAGACTCCATGACCGATCTTGCGAGATTATCCAACTGCTCATTCCAATTAATTTTCGAATGTCCCGGAATCCAAAGCAGAATTAACTGATTAATGTAGTTAGATAGCATGTAAATTTTGTTAGCGGGTCTATGAATTGCCTTATGCGATTTGGTCGAGTAATTTTGAAGTGCAGAAAGAACAGAAAGACTATCCGACAAAATAAGTAAATTTACATTGAATTCCACCAGATCATCTAAAGCCTTACAAATAGCCAAAGCTTCTGCAGTAAAAACGGAGTTATGATGGTTGATTCTGTAAGCAAATGAAGATTTTTTTTATATACCTGCTATCGAAGTAATTTGGTGATGTTTTGAAGCATCAGTAGCTATAACGAAAAATTTTTGAAATTCATGTTCGATCGTTTCATCAAATAATACTCTTATTGCAGGAATCGGTAGATTTTTATCTTGAAATTTAAACCTATTGCTATAAATTTTACATGGAAGGTCTAAAAAGGTAATTAATCTGGGAATTGAAATAATTTGATCACCACCAACATTTAAATCATGCAGTACACTAATGATATTATTTTTATCTTCTTCCAAAACATTAAGATTCATTGTCTCGGGGCTATTGTAATAAAGAGGAGAAAAATCACTATTAGAGATTTGAGTAATAAAAAACTTGTTTGCCAATCTTCTAATTTTATCTGACAAAATTTCTTGACCAGCTAATTTTAGTAGCACAATATTTGGGGTCCATTGAGGGAGACCTAAGGCTATTCGGAGGGCTTTAGTTTGAATAACATTGAAAGGTTTTAATTGATTTTCAGACCATTTATTTATTATGTGATAAATGTAATAAAAAATACTGTGCATATGCTATTATTAACTAAATTAATGAGATCTCTTGATCTCGGCCCGTAATGTTTATATGACATACCCTTCAGTGCATTGATCCTTTTTGCTTTACTACTTAGTTGATTCTTAATATAAAAATTTTGACAACGCTTAGAAAAAAAACTCCTAAGTATTTAATAGAAGTTTGCCATTGTATAGGGAAATCCAGCCAACAAAATATTAGGAAGAGTGTAATTTCTTTTATTTGATAATTCAGCTATTGTACATTTCTCTGGGATTAAATTCAGTTTCCAATATTTACACCACTGGGAAATCCTTTCCAGAATATTTTGTATTTTTTTGCAAATAACATCAAGGGATTTATGAGAGCAAAATATAAAAATGTCGTCGGCATAAACTAGGCATTCAACTTCCGACTCTAAGGTTTCAAATATATCATGCATGTAAATAGTATACAAAATAGGAGATAGGACACTACCTTGGGCTAGGCCCTGCGGAACGGGCTTTTTGGGAGAAAAATATCCCCTCCATTTTATTTGTAATGTTCGAGATGTGAGAAATTTATGTATCCAATTTGCTATGTTTCCTGCTATACCAATTTGTAAACATTTATAAATAAGACCATCCACGTAAACAGTCTTATGCACTTTTAATGTCTAACCTTATTCCTACGAAAATTTTTTTTGTAATTTTGCATTCATTATTGCCTTATGTACAAGATAAGTAGCTCTTCTGCTATCTTTGAAAGAAACGAAACCATAATGTTGGGGATGAAGTTTTCGTTCTTTAGTTAAATAGTAAGAAATCCGATTTGCTAAAATTCTCTAAAAAGTTTTTGATAATACAGAAGTCAGAGCTATTGGTCTGTAGGAAGACATCTTAGTTTTATCTTTACACGATTTTGGAATCGGGAGAATGATTGCATGCTTCCAAGAATCTGGAACGATTGCATTATCAAATAATTTTTGAAAGTATCTTAAAAATACATCAGGGTGACACTGATCAAGATTTTTAAAAAAAAGTTGCCGTAACACGATCAGCCCCAGGAGTTGTGTTTTTTGAATTTTTGATTGCACTATGCAATTCAAACATATGGAATGGTTTATTAAGAAGGTTATTTTTGTCGTAGAGAAAATCCAAAGGAAGCGGTTCATGATAGGCATTTTTAGATGCAAAATAATCTGCAAGCATATTTGCTTGCAATTGAGGATGAGAGATAAACCTATTATTAAGCTGAAGAATATTAAGTTTTTGATCGGTGTCAGTAACTGTGGAAAATTTTTTCAGAATATTAAAAAACATCTTGGGGTTAGAAACATTATTTAACATTATGTACATTCTTTTGGCACTTTTAATGTAGAATCTAAGTTTGCTTGCAAATTGTTTATATCTGATCCATAATTCAGGAGAAATTTCTCTAATAGTTCTTTTCCTAAATATTTTTTTAAGCTTATAGAATTTATAACAGGTACTATTCCACCATGTGGTGGGAAGGATCTGTTCGAAACTTTAATTTCCTAATATTATTAGCAATGACTTGCGATATTTTATCGGAAAGATTCTCAGAATTAATTTCTGGATTATTTAAAATAAAATGCGTTTGGTTCATAACTGCTTGCCAGTTTACTTTTTAAAAATTCGCTTATTTGAATGGAGGAGAGAAAGCTCTGTAATATAATTGGACTATGATCACTTTCGAAAGAGCAGTCTAAAACATAACTATTGCAGTATCCAGATAAGCTTTGAAGAACAAACTGTGATATCTGTCAATGATGCTGCACCTGCCGAACTTCTATATGTGGGAACAGTCGTGTTAAGAAGAATCAAATTAGAATCAGTAATCCATTCGACAAAGTCATTACTATACCTTGAAATGTGATCCGATCCCCACACACATTGGGTGATGAAGATTAAAATCACCAAACATGAACATCGGAGCCGATAGGGATTCAATAAAAGATTTAATTAGCATGATATTAAATCCCCGTGGAGCGTAAATGTTTACAATATACAATGAAATATTTCGAACATCAATTTTAATTGCGAGGATTTCTAAATCTCTGATTTGTTGAATCTGTATAGGAATCTGTTGTGCAGAAATATTTGAAGGAACAGTTATTGCTAAACCACCACCTGATCTGTCTTCTCTGTCTTTTCTGAAAATGGTTTTATTTGGAAAATTTATATTATCATGAATTGATAGAAAGGTTTCTTGAAAAATCCAGATATCTGCTTCAGAAAAGGGAGGGATATTTAACCATATGAATTTATTTTTGAGGCCTCTATAATTCCATTGAATTATATTCATAAATACTTAAGAAAAAAAAATTAACTAGTAAAAACTATCCTCCCTTTGAGGAAAGAAAAACAAACTAATGAAGACAATATTTGCTCCCAAAACAAAACTCGAAAAAAAAAAGGGAAAGTATTTACAAAAAAACATCATAATTCCGTAATTATCCCATGTCTATGTTATTGGATGCGTCACTTTCACTAGATGCACAGGTTTTATGGATTGAGGATTTGTTATACCTACACAGCCTTTTCTTCCGCAATGGGGGAAAGACTGATTTCCCATTTCAAAACCTTGTAAAGGGGAGAAAGTACAGACTCCATTGTTTTTTGAAAAGTTTCCATAATTAAAGAGGTTTGCTTTTCTAATATTGCTTGAAAAGATGTCACAGCATGTTTTGAAGTTTTTTTCTAGATAGTCTTGCATATCTGGATTAACTGCATTAGTTTGGATTACTGTAGAATAAGATGCTCTTTTATTGTCACGGAATCTTCTTCGCGCTTCTCCCAATGTAAGATGTTGCTCACATTTCAATTCTAATATATTTTTTTTTCTTTTATATATTCGGAGCAAATTAATGAGTTAGCAGGGTGATCACCTTTGCAATTTATGCATTTTGAGTTACTAGAGCATTGTCCAGAATGTGTAACTCCACAGTTAATACATATTGCAGTTTTTTAGCAGAATGTATAAAACTAAAACATGTTTTACATTGTCTGGGTTTATCTATGAAATTTTGTATTCGATGGTTGATGAACCATAATTTTACAGTTTCTGGTAAAGTTGTCCCGAGTATAGTAATTAATATTGGTGAGAATTTTTGCTGAGTACCAGTTTTAATAAATCTTCTCATCTCTATTATTTCAAAGTCATTTGTTTCTTGTAATTCCTTTGCTATCTCATTCAGAGATATATCAAGCAGAATTTCGTAAATAAGGAATCTAGATGTGATTCCCTCCCAAAGAATATTCGTCTTTAACCGACACATTTAAAATTTTCTCAAGAGATAGTATTTGAGCTGCACATACTGGGTCTAGCGTAGAGAATCTTATCTTTCCATTACGAGTAAAAGACATACTTTTTATGTTCTCATGACGAAAATTTTTTTTCTTTATTTTTGCATGTAAAAGCTGTGGGTTGGGTTTTGGAATCTGAGAGGATCCTTGACTATATATTTTCTACTAATATATTGATTTCGGTTATGATTCTTTGTCCAGCTCGTAAAATAATTTCCGCATCCCTCACAGAAGATCTGAAGAATTTTGAAAAATTTGATTCCATTGTTAAATTATTGATAACTAAGGGTCGCTCCTCAACATCGGAGACGATAAATCTAGAATGACTCAGCTTGAATCTTTTTCAAATTAAACCAGAGAAAAATAGAAATTGGAAAATTACCAAAAAACCAAATCAAAGGGAGGAGACAAAAATCCCTCTTACTCTGAAAAGGGAACCAAATAAATAAATAAATAAATAAGATACAACCTTTTAAGACTTGAGGAAAATAACACACCACCTTCAACCTTTCAACCTACCGCCTCGTTGCACGTTAACAATCCACTTCTCACAAACAATCACATAAGCAGCAAACACCATCAAGAAATTAAGTATCTGATTTGTTTTGATAATAAAACTCAAAATGTTGCCGATATTTGTAACTAAGTAGTAATAATCAAGAGAAAAAAAGGAATTTTGATTAGTACAGAGCTAAGTATAACAACTTTTATATATTGCTCTCCTTTTTGCAACCTATCGATAAAATTCAATGGTACTTTATATATAGAACCTAGATATTACATATGACAATTGAATGTGGTATGCTATAAATGATATTTTTTACAGTAAAAAAAAGTTTACCAATAAAATGTTTTATATATATATATATATATAATCACTTTTTAAAACAAAATCACTATTTTTTTTACTACTTATTTTTATTTTAAGTTCTGAAATTAACCAAATGCTATTAATATTTTTATTGGCAATGGTCTTTAAGAAAAATTAAATTTTATGCTATCACTTTTTAAAAATTAACTATAATCTCTGAAAAAATCTAAATCGTGTTAATTAAAACATTAATTTTTGTTTTGCAAAAGGAAAAAAGTTAACACACACATTAAGACAAAGTTAAACACATTATTTTGAGGGCTGCGGTAGCCCAGTGGTTAAGGTATCGGACCATGGCAGGCATGTCATGAGTTCGAGCCCTTACCAAAGACCCCCCGTGTAGGGCAGCGATGCACGTTAAATCTGTCGGAGCTGAAACGTCCTCCGTTGGTGTGGTGGTAGTTAGGAGGGGTGCCAGCTCAGGTGTCGTCCACGTCACTTGACCATGGTTCAAAATTACGTGGTCCGTCGCCAAAAGCCCTCGTGTAGCTGAACAGTGCGACGTTAATATTCACTCACTCACTCAACACATTATTTTTTCCAACATTTTCACACTCTAAAATTTCGCAGTTGATATAATGTTCAACCTTTAGTAATAATAAAAAATATTCTTAAAATAGTTTTTGAGATTTAAAATTTTTTAAATATTTATTAAGACTTTTATAAAAGAGAGAAAACAATGAATTAAGAAGCACACATACATTTTGACACTTAATCACTCAATGAATGCAAATTCCATTTTAATGTTTACATGAATATTTAAACTATGTCAATTATAATTTTTAGTATAATTGTGTAGTTGTACATGGTTCAAATACAGAAATATAAATTGTTCTAAACAGAAACCACTCTTTTTCATTGAAAAGAATGCTTACATCTTATACTTGCTTCGAAAACAATTTTGCACATAAAATCTTACTGTGTACATAAAATTTTATGTAGACAGATGTACATAAAAGTGTCTTATTAAATAATTCAAGAGCTTTAATAAGGTTTTTCTTAAGTTGATACAATAATAAAAACCATGTAGGATTATAAGGAACAACGAAATTTCACACACAAAAAAACATTAGCAAATTCTAGTTTTTTTTGTTCAATTTATTTTTTTGAAAAATGCTAAAATTTTCATATGTTAATTTGATAAATAAATATATTTATATTTCCTGTTCAGTCAAGTGGTGCAGATAAGATATCATTTTACAATCACCCCTTTCAATATATCCGATGTTCTAAGAGTCGTGATGTTTCGGTTGTTAAGAATTCTATAGATTTTGTACGTGGATAATTCAGGATTTATTTTCATCACATTTACTTAAAGAATTTTATTATTTGGAGCAGAAATGAATTTTCTTACATTATTCACTGTCATGTAATATCAAAAATATTTTATAAATTTTATTTTTTCGAAAATCTATAAGCGAAAGAAGAAAAAATTAATGAAAATTGTAAAATATAAAATACACTATTGCAAGTATATATTCGCTTCCAAATTATATCTTTTAACTATTATATCGAAAAAAAACTCAATAGGAAATAATCTTTGTTGAGTATAATAAATCAGCTCTGAATAAATATAATGGAGGAAAATTCAGTAAAGTATTTGAATATTTCGAAAAAACATGAGTGTGATTATCTCCTTTAAAAATTAAGATAATGATAGAAATAAAACAAATAACAGATTTAGAATAATAGATATAGGAAATTTCTGGGTTAGATAAATAATTACTTTTTTTCCTTAGAACCGGCAAAAAATTAAAACTACTTATAATTTGACATTTATGTCTTGTATTTGTAAAATTAATGTAATTTACCTTCGTATTTAAATAATAATTCTTTGCTTTCAAAAAAATAAAAAAATCTGAAAAATTTAACTTAATTGAGGAAAATTTGATTAAATCTGATTTTAAATAAGAAAGTTTTTCAAAGTGAATTCGAGAAATCGTTGAAACTACTGCTGAACACTGGTAATATTTCCAGAGAACATGAGCTTTAAACGATTATCAGAAATGCAGTGTATTACTACGTGAAGCTTATCCTACGAGGAGAGACAAATCGCATATGGTTACTGCAAACCGTTTCCTCTGAAGTTCACGCCTTGGCCATCCACCTTTGGCTAGAAAAGAGGATTTGGTGGCTGAGAAACTCAGCCCACGTTATTGAAGTTTTCCCAGGAATACCAGGAAGGAATTGCTTCCTCTGTAGGTTTTTTAAGATGTAATGTAAGATTTTTCATGGAGCTTGAAGTTTACCTTCAAGTATAAAAGTTTATAAAAAAAATGAAAAAATTGAAAATAATATAAACTTTTCAATAAGCTAAGCTCGTAACATTATACAAACAACGGGAATCTGCTACAAGTTGCAAATTACTTTCAACTGAGTTGTTATAAATATAGTTGAGTTTCAACTTTTAGAAATCATCGCAAGTTCGGCTTCCTTGGTGGTCAGTGTTCGAGGGCCCCCCTGAGCTTGAGGGCCCCGGTGTACGGCACCGCCTAGCCCATAGGTAGCTACGCCACTATTTACAGCCTACCCATAAGTAATACAGTCGGTCGAAAAAATAGTTGAGCACCGTGACGCTTTCAAAAAATGATTGGAAATTGAAAACGACCTTTTTTGAAACGAAACCCATCTCATTCGAAACCATGTCATTTGAAGCGAAAACCATCTCAACCCCATATTGTACATCCATCCTTTCTTTTCAAACGGCTCCTTTTATATGAGTATTGTCCATTTTCACCTTCTTTTTGCCCAAAAGTTGCATGTAGGGTCTCGATTCATGTTTGAAGCAAAGTATGAACAGCAGTTAAAATGTACGAAAGACAAAATTTTCAAATGTCTCCCAAAAATAATTTTTATGGCCGAGAGAAAATGTTTCATTCCACCCCAAGATTGAAACATGGGTCAAATGAGGCATCATGGCGGGGTCAAATGAAATTCTTGGCATGTCAAATGAAATTCTGGGCATGTCAAATGAAATTCTGGGCATGTCAAATGAAACTCTGGGCATGTCGAATGAAATTGAGGGGTGAGAAAAAAGGGAACAAGCCAACTCTTTGGTGTGAACGTCCATTTCAACTTCCCTCCAATCTTGGTGAAAGATTGGAGGGCCGTTAAATTAACACTTATTAACAGATAATGTAAAAAAGATGCATTCCCAAACTTGGGGGATTTATGGATCCGAAAAAGGGGGGCCGAGTCGACCGATCCCCCCAAATTTTTGACTTGAAATTAGGCTAAAACATTTACCGTTAAGAATGCCAGAATTTGAGATGAAACATCACTTCAAATCCTGACAGTCTTAAAAAACATTTAGCATACGCCATGAAAAATGTGACTGGCTGCTGCCCTTTTATACTCTTATGGGGTCACGTGAAACAATTCCTATTGGTTGACGCACATTGAAACTCATGCAGCGTAAGTTTTAAAAGAGATACCTTCCAACGCGTTGGCATAGTGTGTGTCTTGAAAAAAAGGGGACCGAGTCGACTCTTGTGTCGACTCGATCCCCCTTTTTACGGTAAATTTTTTTTCACTCACTCTATTAGATTGGTCGTTTGTTTTTTACATTCTGCCTCCAGAGTTTGTTAAAGTGCTGCAGGTATCGTGCAAACCCGTAACTTTTCACTATGGTACACTCGGATATATCAGAATACTCGAGCACCTCTTCGTGCAGGTGGTCAGGCAGGGTGCGATCATTCAAATCCCGGAAATGGGCAGTGTTTCCAAGTTGATTGTAAAAAGTCCCAACGTTTCAAAAATTTTTCTCTGATCCGCTCCTTTGACGACGATGAGGCCTCGGTTTCCTTGGGCCAAGTGACAAAATTTACCCCTGACGCAGAAAGACAGGTATTCCAGGGGCACGGATCCAGGCAGGTGGTTTTTCAGATGGATCCTTACGTTTATGTAGTGGTTGGCCCGGCTATCTTTGAGGGTCGTGAGTAGGTTCGAGTGGTCCACCGTGAAACAAATCACTTCTGGATCTTTGCCATCCTCTGGAATGCTGGCAATAGACAATTCGATGGGACAGGTTGGCCACCATGGTGAAACACGTTGGCATGGGTGAAAAAGGCTAGAGGAGACATGTTGCTTCAGAGTGAGAATGTCTCTGGAGGGCTGAGCGCTGGCCTTTTATACTCTGCTGGGTCGCTTGAATCGATTGGCTGAGAATCACCCGACATTTATTGTGATACCTTGAAAAAAAGGTTTTTGTAAGAGGCCACTGCCAGGGGAATCCATTCAGCCCAAGACATTCCAATCTTGGTATACTATTTGACCCGAAAAAAGAGGGACCGAGTCAACTCGACTCGATCCCCCTTTATCCGATCCAATTTTTTTTTACAAAACTGAAACTTTATGGCTCCATACCGCCTGCAGCTTGTTAAACTGCTGCAGGTATTTAGCAAATTGGTAAGATTTTACCATGAAGCAGTACGAAACGTCCTCATGCAAGGAGTTGGGAAAGATTTCGTCGCAAATGTCTTTGAATTTGAGCAGCGTCTCCAGGGACATGGGAAACTCTGCCAGGTCATGGAAAATTTTTTGTTGTTCCGTTCCTTTGACCGCCATGAGGTTTCCTCGGCCCAGCTGGCTCAACTTGCCCATCACGCAAAAGGTTACGTATTCCACGGGTACATTCTTGGGTAACGGGTGGTGTACCAGACGAAGATGTTCATTCTCGTGGCTGTGGGATCGCAATTCTTTGGGCGTGGAGGTGAGCCCGGCATGATTTACCGTGATACCATCACTTTGGGACCGCTGCCATCGCTGGGAATCGTGGCAATGGAAAGTTCGATGGACACTGGCTTGCCCTCGTTATGAAACACGTTGGCATGAGCAAAACAGGCGGGTTGACTCGACTTGTTGCTTTATCTGAGAGAGAAGGGCAACTTGCTTTATATATGCTCAAGTAGCGTGACCTCAGATGGCATCCCATGGGTCAAAGCCTGATGCGAGCGTTCCACATGTTTTTCCAAAGCCCGTTTCCAAGATTGGGGACACACCATACGCCAAGGTAGGTGTTGCCACTCATGTTATATGTCGCACTTCCTGTTGTCTTTTCTATTTATGTAACTTGTTATTGAGCAAGCGGAATTGGCAATGGATTAAGAATTAGAATAAAAGCAGAATTTAATCCATGTTTACGTTTTTTGATATAGTTCCCCGTACATAATGTAAATAAAATAGTATATAGATAAAAGATCGTCTTCATTCATAATAAATTGGCGTCCATGACAGGACAGAAAAAAAATTCTGCTTTCGAAAAATTCAGAACTATAAAACGTACAGGGATGAATAAGTTAGATTACTCCTTATGAGTTACGGTATTCTGTTTATGATGCTTACGAGAGAGAGTGATTTACGTTTAAGAAAGCATACTCAGTGTATTTTCTTCTTTATAAACAGACATTAAGAATTCATTACGAATCATTTCAAGTAACCGCATTAAGTTTGCGTATAAATATGGATGCTTTGGAAATAAAACGGAAGTCGTTAAGAACTTCGTTTACGGCTACGGCGAATAAGTTGAAAGAATATTTGGCGACGAAAGAAGACGCCAAGGATGGCGATAATCTGTCCGCATTGAACTCTCAGTTACAAGATAAATTTTTACGTTTAGATGAGGTTCAGAATAAAATTTCTGATTTACTTTTAGAAAATACTGCTACTGCTGCCGAATACGAAGCTGATTTTGAGGGGGCAGAGGATTATAGAGATAATTTTTTTGAGCTTAAATCAAAGATAGAAACGCTATTAAATAAAGATTCTGGATCTCTTTTAGAAAGTTCTTCCGAGAGTGTGTGATGTGGTAAAATTAAAATTACCTAAATTTGAATTAAAAGATGTTTTCGGTGACCCCAAGGAATATTTGACATTTTGGGTATTTTAAAAAATTCATGACTCAGGGGAACTGTTTTAACAAAATTTTCGCAACCACCAGGGAACCCTGTTTCCCAAAGCCTAGATTAATATCGAGTTTCCCAATAACAGCTGAAAATTATCCAAAGACCGTCCAAACAGTTTAAATTGGGATTTGGTGGGGAAAATCTCTTTGCAAATATATGTCCGTGATTTTTTTCATTTGGTTCTAAAAAATGCTACACGGCAAAGAAGCCCCTGATTTACCCAAAACCCTTTTACGAAAAGTTAGAAACAAAATTAAGAGCATTAAAAAGTTTGGGGCGCAAAAAAAAAAAAATTTGCTAAATTTCTTGAGCCATTGGTGGAGTCTTTGTTTGCCAAAAAAAATGTTCTGGAGCGTGGAAAGGAGAAGAATTTAGAAAGTACTGATGATGCTACAAGTCAGAGACCCCTCGAAAACTGATGGGGTTTTTTTAGCCATGAAGCCGAATCGGAAGAAATGATACGTTTAGCTCGTGAAGGATTGGTAAAGATAGGGGGGGTATACAAAAAATTTCAGAGATCGGTCCACAAAGAAAACCCCCAATTTGCGATTTAACTTTAAATTTCAGGGTACAACTGGCAAAAATTAAATTGTTTTTTTCTGTGACCCCCCTCATCTAAGTCAAGACCGTAAAAAGTTATCTATATGAGTTATGAGGACAGAAAATCCCAAGTTATAAAAACGATGCTGTCCCCCTTTGCCTTAAGGTTGACATTTAGCAAAAGTTTCATAGTAGAGTGAGATGCAAGGAAACGGAGACATTATTCATTACTTTGCCCAGATTTATGAAAGGGAAAAAGGAAACTAATTTTTCGTCTAAGGACAGAACAACCGATAATGAGCGGGAAATTTCCCCCAAGAAACTTTTTTTTCCCAAATTTTTTCCCGGGAAAATGAAATATACCTCAAAACTATTATTCAGATTAAAAAAGGGGAAAAGGGGAAGTCGGCCTTTTTGGGATTTTTGGATCCCAGGGTCCAAATTTTGAAAAAAAAATTTAGCTGAGAACTATTCCTTTCTCCATCTAGAAGTTATTTTCTCAAACTATTTGGCGGGGGAAATTTTCCCCCTGCTTCTGAGCATAAGAGATACATGGTAAACGTGGAAAGTTTAAATCACAAATATAAAACGCCTTTCCCCCTTTTCCCTCGAGCAAAAGGGATATGCTCAACCATAAAGAATACATGATGGGAAAAAAGCTTTCGAGCTTGCCCCCGAGGAAAAAAACCCTTAAAGATTTTGGGAAGGGGATTCACCCCTACCTATACAAAAGGTTTTTTTCTGGGAGCGGGGATATACTTGGAAGCATTTTGACTGCAGTTTAGGGGGGTATTATCTTCAGGAGATTGCAGTTGAGACCTTGCTGGGTTGGACAATTTTAGGACTGGGAAAGAAAAGGGAAGTTGTTAATCTAGTCACATTGAGCTTGCAAAATATGGACGTGCCTAAAATGTGGGATTTAGAAGTTTTGAGTATTACAGATCCCATAGAGAAGAAAAAATAAAAAGCCTTTTAAAAGAAGAAATTTTGGGCCTTTTTTAAGGAAAACAATTGGGATCTGTGAAGATCAAAGATAGGTGGTTTTCCCCATGGCTAGCTGGACATCCTGCTCTTTTGATAAATACGAGGGCAGCAGAATACAGATTTTCATACAGAAACCAAGCGTTTGATAAACAAAAATTTACTTTGAAGCCTACGATAAGTATTTTAAACAGGGGTAGAAAATTATAGAAGCGCCCCAATAGATTACCCCAAGGGAAGTCCATTTTTACCTCACAGACCCGTCATTTAAACCTTCAAGCAATACCAAAAAGGTCCGCCGAGTTTTCGACGCTTCGTTCAAAAAAACCGGGATTTGCCTCTTTAATAAAATGCAAGGTTCCCGTCTTATACAAAAAAATCCCGCCTTTACTTTTAAAGGTTTCCCTTTTTTGGTGCCATGGTGAAATTTGCAGATGTGAAACAGGCATTTCTACAGATACGTTTGAGAACTGTGATGCCCTTTTAGATTTTTCTGGGGGAAAAAATGCTGAATCTGAAAATAAGAATTTATCGTCATTGTCGAGTAAGTTCGGCGTTTCCCCCGGGCCCCTTTTTCGTTGAATGCCACTTTTAAAGTTACCATCTAGAACGAAAAAAATTCCAGACAGAGAGCCTCAGGAAGACAATTGGTCATTTAAAAGAAGGATTCTACGGGGAAAAGGTTAGAGTGTTAATGACGTTACAAAATTTGGGAAACAACTAAAACCAACCATAGAAAAAATGAAAGAAGGTGCATTTGAATTGCGCTGTTGGGCCCTAATGAATCAAAAAGGGCAAGATATGCAAATGGTACTTGGCCTGAGTTGGGTGTAGTCAGCGACGAATTTTTCGGAATTTAAATTTCAAATTTTAGTTTTTGAAACCCTAGAAAGCCCCCAAAGTTAAAAAAAGGGTACTGCTATCTTTGACCCGGTGCTATTGGGATCCGATTGGTTTTACGGCTCCAGCTTTATTGTTACCAAAGTTGCTTATGCAAGAAGTTTAAAAAAGGAAAAAAAAGGGGGACGAGGTGTTGCCTGTAGAACTTGAACATAAATATAGATTTTGGGAAAAAAACCAAATGCATCTCATGCCCCAAATGTACAATACCTGGGAAGTTTTTGTTGAAAAACTACGATGACTTCACCCCTGCATATCTTCATAGATGCTTTCTGCCTATGCTTACGCTACATGTGCCTTTCTGCGATGTGAATTAAAAGGGACAAATTACGGTAAAAACTCATAGCAGCTAAAGCTCCCCCTTACTCCAATGAAAAATCCACAATCCCACTACTTAAAAATTGTTGGGAGCAGCTCGGGGGTGCCAAAGCAAAAAAAACCATTCTATCCTACGAACTGTTTCTAAAACCTACTTTGGGTCCAATTCAATGGGGGTTTTAAGCGGGAAATTAAAAAAAAAGAGCCATGGAACAACCCCTTTGGGAAAATTAAAAGTGAAGGAAATCGGGGATTTGACCAATATAGATGACTGGAGACATTTTCCCGGAGAAGTCAATCCTGCTGTTTCAAGCTACCCGATGCTGTGATTGGTGGGATTTCCGAAAAGCAAATGGTGGGAGGGCCCCGGCTGGATGATAGGGGATGAAGAATTTTGGGCCCAAAAGTTCTGAGGCCCTAGAGACCCAAAATGAAGCATTTTAAAGCGGGTAAGAAAAAGTTGTGACAAATTTAGCCACAGGAAACGAAGTTAGATTTGGAGATAGATTCCTGTACTTTTTGAGCTATAAAAAAATTTTAAAACTGCTTATATTCTCAGATTCTGCAACAATATTAAGAAAAACCCCCAAGTTAGTTAATTCATTTTTATGTGAAGAGTTTCCAAAAGGGGAGGAGATTTGTGAAAATGGTCGTTCTATGGCGACCATATTTTTTGATTGTCAGCGTGAATTAGAGGTGGGGATTCTCGAAATGAATCGACTTTTTAAAAAATTTTAATATGATTTTTATTAAGAATATAATTAAATTTCTAATAAATTAGATAAACTTATATTTTAGAGAATAAACCAGACACAAAACCCCGAATTTAAAACCTGATCGGTAACTTTGATCATTTTATCTAAATAATTATATTATCACCTACTTTTGATTCTGATAATATTAAAAAGTTCTAATATCAAATAATCAGTCCAAATTTTGAACCCGTTTATGGTTCAATCACTTTCAGAGAGACTTTAAGGCACGCGTGTTATAGTATGCCCCTTTTGTAGTAAGGGGGGCTAGAAACCTTGTAATTTTTTGGATAGGTCAATTCATATTTTCTATCTCTTCTAAACAAAACCCCTTTCAAAATTGCCATCCCGCTTACAAAAAACTTCTGTTTTTTTTAAAGGCTATCTTATTTGTTTTTTGAAAATTTGCATTTCCCTTTTTGTTTTTGGGTTTGGGAAAAAAGATTTGCCATTAATCTTGGCCGTCAAAAAACCCCAGAGGTTATGTTAAAAAAGACGGGGTGAGCCCGTCACAACCCTCCAAGAAGAAAAAACGAGATTTTTTCCCGGAAGGGTTTTTAAGGGCCCTTAAGAAATTAGGGCCTAAATTTTTTATTTTTGAATCTCCTTACTTTCCAAGTTTTATTTAAAAAAACCCCGAATCTTCATTAAAACCCTATTAATTTTCAATTTTAAAATTTTAAAACTGTAATTTTCATTATTTTTTTTAAAATTTTTTAATTTTTTATTATTAGGGCCTTTTTAATTTTAAAAACTCTTGACAGCCAACAAATTTTTAAATAAATTTAATTAGACCAACATCAACAGCCATGATTTCAATTATGGTAGATTCCCCCTTTTACAACAAATGGGGTAAAAATATTAACCGGGTAGGTTTTAAAAAAAAAATTTGATTTATTTAAAAATTTTTCTTCTTTTTAAACATTTTTATATCCATTATGTTACAATTTAAAAATTTCAACCCTTTTATTAAAATTTTGGGTCTGTCCCCTAAAAATAAAAAACTTTTAAGTTACTTGGCAAAAAACTATATTCACATAATACCAGTATGTTTTACAATTTTACATTTATATCATTTTTTAAAATTTCAACAAATTTTTATCTAAAACACTTCCCTCTGGGGTTTTTCCATAAAAATTTCCATCGTCGCGCTGGGGCCGTTAATGTTTATTGTTATTGTTAGAATCCTGTCTACGCCACGCTTCCCTTTAACCAAAATGTACATTAATATGAAACAATATAACAATATATATATATAAAAACACAGAAAATTTCAAACATTTTTCAAAAAAAATCATTAAAACAAATAACCAAAGGAATTGTCGCATCTCCGAAGTCATACATCGAAGTAAAAAAATGCATGATTACAATTGTTTTCTCCATCAATTGAGAAAAAAAATTAAAAACAAAAGTTCAAAAAATATACACCTTTATTGTAGTGTCAACTTTTTTCTTGGGTTATTTTTTTAAACACCGCCCGAGACCCTTTTTTGCAAAATTCCCTTTCCACCACTTGTTGGAAAGAAAATAAAAGGGAAAAAATACAAAAAAGATTTTTGGGGGTTTGTCTCCTTTCTTTGGACTTCCCGGAAAAGGGGCTGTTCTTTTCGCCCCCCTCTTCTCATTTTTCCGGGGGGGTCTTTTTATCCCGTTGTTGCCCGGGGTGTAGGGCCGTAGTTTTCTTCGGCTTTTCCCGCTTTGATTTGACTTCCCCCCATTTCCGGTCGGGGGCCCTGGTCCTTTTTTCTTGCGTGGTTTTGGAGATTATACTTTTCGCCATCTTGGGAAACCCCTACTTTCCCTTTCCCTTTTGGTTCCTTCTTCCACTTATATAAATATTATCTGATGACAATGGTGTTTTTTTTTATTTTATTGGGACACGTTTCTTTTCAACTTTCTTTGTGGTCCACGACCAAGATCCATGCGATCGTTTATATCCCAACTTTTCCTGTCGCTTTTTTTAATTTTTTTTCTTATTACTAGAAAAAAAAGCTTTGGTAGTAATCTTTTTTTAAATGATCCGCGCTTATCAGCCCCATCTGTGTGTTTCTCACATTGATTTGACTTTAAAATTTATCCCTTTTTCCTCTAACTCACGCTTTTACTTAGACCCTTTTTTCTACCATATTGCGACTCATTTTTTCTTCGTTGTAAGTTTTCCAAACTACTGTTTCCCGACGGGCCTAATGTTATCCGAGCTACCTATTCCTTTTTCTCAAACTCGGGCACATTTCCTAACGAAAATTCTCACTTGATCAACATTGACGGTTAACCTTTTTTCCCGACCTCCATATTATAACATTATTTTTTCTTACTTTTTTTAAAACTCTTTTAGGACCTTTTAAATTTTTTTTTAAAAAATTTTGGGGAAAATTTTTTTTGCCGGGGAAAATTAAAGGGTGTGTTTCTAACAAGACCCAGTCATCCACCTTTTAATTTGGGGTACATCACGCCTGCGTCGATTATAATATTTTTTCCCCTCTGAATGTTTATTTTTGTGTTTCGCCCCCCTTCATCAAACAGTTTTTAAATATCTCTTTCTGCAAATTCAGTTCCGTCCGAAAAACCCTGACTAATTTTTTTAAAAAGGGGAATCAACTTTCGACCCAAAAAAAAAAATTCCACAAAATTTTTTTTTTCCCTGTTTCCCTTCCCCTTGCGAACGAATAGCATAACAAATTCCCCAAAAATTTTGGGCCCGGATCGGGTTTATCATTTACATAATTGGCAAAACATTTAAAAAAGGGTCGGTTTTTCGCGTTCGGTTCTATTTTTCCTGGGGGTCTATATTCAAAGTCTTCACAAGCCTTTTTGCCTAATCTTTTACCCCCTTTAAAAGTTCAAAAAAATTTTTTATATAAAATTTTACCCAATTTTTTTGGAATAAAAAAGTTAAAAATTTTTAAAAAATTTTCCCCATTAAAGGCCCTTTTAAAGGATAACGGGGCCCCTTTGGAAAAAGCAATTTCCAAATCCACCCTTTAGGGGCCTGGAATAATTTGGAAATTTTTCCCAACCCGGGTTTAACGACCAGCTGGTAACGCGTTTTTATAATTATTAACTTGGCCCTATGGCATGTAAAACATATTGATCAATAATTTTTCTCATATACGGGAAAAAAACGTCCCTTTTATTATAAGAAACGGCCAAAATGACCCCCGTTATTGGCTTGACATGTTCTCGTAAGATTTTTATTTCTTGGGGCTTTGGGAAAATAACCATTTCACCTAACGACGTTGCGTATTTCGCATAAAAAAACAAGACTTCACTAGACGGGTCGCGGGGCCACCCCCACATATCGTCGCATTAACAAAAGTTATCTTCCGGGTTTTTAAATATCTATAGCTAATGAACCCAATTTTTGGGGCATTCTTTTTCTCTTTATTTTCTGTTCCCCGCAAAGTAAGTACTAGATCTCTGGGTTATTGCACAATTAATTTTTCTCCCATTATACTTTTTTAACCGGGGGTTTTTGGGTAAAACATCCGCCACCGCAAATTTTTAATTCCGCCTTTTGTTTCCATTCTATATTAAATTCCGCTAATTTTGCGTGCCCACCGATCATCCTACTCGACGAATTTTTCCATGAGAAAAAGTGTTAAAGCAGCTTGATCTGTAATAACTTTTTAAAAGGCAGTGATCCTAAATATGTTCTGAATTTATTCAGCGCCCACACCAATGCTAGACATTCTTTCGGTTACCGTATAATTCTTCTCAGCGTTGTTTTAGAGTAAGGAAGCAAAATAACTGGTCTTTTTTTTTTGATTTTTGAATTTTCCCCAAAACCCATTGAACTTTGGGAAACCGTAAAAACTCGGGAAAAGGGTTTTTAACCCGGAATTTTAAAAATGGCGCCTTTTTTAGGCCGCCTTGACCGCGTCGAATGCCTTCTCATCAATGGGGTTAGAAGAATATTTTTTTAAATTTTTGTTTAAGATTATAAAGGGGGTCACAAAGATCAGCATAATTTTTTAAAAAATTTCGGTACCACTGGGAAAATACCGAGAAACTTGATACCTCCCCTTTTAATTCCGTGGTGGTTTCATCTCGAGTATTGCTTGAACCTTTGTCTCATCCCCTTTGATTCTCCCCAAAAAAATTAATCTTAAATACTTCCCAAATTTATCGCACCCAAATTTAAAAATTTTTCCTTATTTAATGTCACACAATCCCGCATCTTTTCAATAACGAAAAAAACCCCCCTTTAAATGCTCAAAAATGGCGAGTGAACGATGGAGACGCAATAAACGTTTTCCATGTAAACATCACAAACTTCCCCATCACCGGGGGTTCCCGGGTTTTTAATTGCCTTCTGAAAAAATTTGGGGGCCGCCCCGATAAGCCTTGGCATACGCCGAAATGGGGGGCTTTTCTTTTACTACGAATGCGGTCTTAAGAATATCACTGGGGTTTACTGCCAAGGGAAAATATCCACCTTTGATCAAGAGATGACATTATTGTCGTGTAGGGGTATTCGTTTTTAAAACATCTATTAACGGTAAGGGGTAGCGTGGATACCCGTGATCGAATTTAGTTTTTTATAGTCAACCGCAAATCTATATGTTTCCGGGTTTTTCCGCGGTGTTAACCCATTATTTTTCTTACATAACACAACCGGTGATGCGTACGGGGATTGAATTGGGAAAAATGGTTTTTTGCTCGTAAAATTTTTTTTTTACATGATAAAAGAAATATCGCTTTTTTTGCCGATCATATTTTTTTGGCCTGGTACTGTTGACTATCTGCCGTATAAATTTTTTGGGGGATTTCATGAGTAAGACCCCGGTTTTTCTAAGAATAATACCTTAAAAATACTAAAACAAATTTTGTAATTCCTGTTTTTTCTTTTTTCCTCCAACTTTGTCTTTTGACAGATCTATTTTTAACATTTTCATCCTCAACTGTTTTAAACCACCCTCTCCTGGGGGAATCGGGGAAACTTCGACGATTTTTGATCAAAGTCTAAAAAAAATTTTGATCCATTTATGAAATCAACTCCAAGAATACATGGGTATGCCAAATCCGTCAACGCATGAAACAAACCAAAGTTTTTCAAACTCCCCAATTCGAATATTCCAACCTCCAACCCCATATTTTGACATTTCGCTCCGTTGTGATTCCTTTAGCTCACGATTTTTTCCTACTTATAAAAAAAAAATTTTTTTATTTTCCCCCGATATAAATAAATTTCTCCACCCGGTGTCCCATAACTGCTTTCAAAAAAATGTCATTTAATAGAATAGGGAAAAATATGGAAGATCCGCTCGAGATATAATTTTCGCAAAAAGTTTAATCGGTATATTCACTGCCGAAAAATTTTTATTACTTTTAACCTCATTAACTTTCAAAAAAATTCAACCCCCCCTTTATCCTATCACCTCGACTGAAATTCTCACTCGAACCCCTATTTCTGGGTCCCCCATTAAAAAATTTTCATTTTGATCTTCTTTTTGAAATTGGTACCCCCTTTTGTTGAATTGGGTCAAAATTCTGGGAAAACTTTCCTTTCTCGAACCACTTAATTTCTTTTTACGGGCCCTTTTCATAATTACCTTTAGAATCATTTCTCCCTTATTTGGTCTACGCCCAACCCTTTAGAATTTCTCCAGTTTTTGCGATTATCATCAAAATTAGACATCCTATACGCTTTTGACCCGTCTTTCCAAATTATCACTATTCTGCAAACCCCCTTTTAATTTGTAAGAATACCTCTTTCAAATTTAGCAAAGATTTCAAAAAGTTGTACCGTGTTTTGTGGATTTTGGACCTCCACATAGTCCTGGACTTGTGATTCGAGTCTAAAAAAAAATGTGATCTACCAAGTCCCCCATCGACATGCTTAGTTCTAAATTTTTGTGATTTTAACAAATCGTAAACAAAATAAGTTGGCTCCTGATTCCTTCCCTTATGTGATGCATAAAACCTTGCTTCTAAATCTTTCTTATTTTTTATCGATGGGAATGCTTTCGCTAATTCTGCTTTTAGGTGCGCGAAATCCGTGGCGGTATCCTGCACTAACACTGATCCGAATATCTGATCCCAAACCTTGGGCCCCTTCCCCGAGATGACCTTTCAAATAAACATGCTAAATCACTAGATATTTCTAGTAATTTTATTCGATTGTCTATGGCCTCCAGGAATTCCGTCACGTTCTCTGACCCGGAAAAGCACATTTCTGGTAATATACTCAACCCACTTGAGTTTCCTACCCCAGGGTCATATAAATTAAATTTGTTCGGGCGCCATTGTGATATGGTCTTTCTATGGCGACCATATCTTTGATTGTCAGCGTCATTTAGAGGTGTGGGATTCTCGAAATGAATCGACATTTTAAAATTCTTAATATGGCTTTATTAAGAAAATAACTTAAATTTCTAATAAATTAAATAAACTTATATTGTGAGAATAAACCAGACACATAGCTGTAGTTAAACCTGATCGCGTAACTTTGATCACTTTTCAACATAATTATATTATCCGCCTACTTTCGATTCTGATAATATAACGTTCTAATATCAAATAATCAGTCCTACCTTGAATCAAGCTATGGTTCAATCACTTTCAGAGAGACTTTTAGGCACGCGTGCAATAGTATGCACCTTGTAGTAATGGCTAGAAGCCTTGTAATCTTTGATAGGCCGTCAATTCACACTTCTATCTCTTCTAAACATAACTTTCTCTAAATTGCCATCCCGTTTACTAAAACTTTTGTCCTTTTAAAGGCTATCTTATTTGCATTTCACAATTGCATTTCACTTCTTGGATTTGGGTTGGAAAAGATTTGCCATTAATCTTGGCCGTCAAAGAACCCAGAGGTTAGGTTACAGAAAAGACGCGTGAGCCCGTCACAGCTCTAATAAAAATCCTGCAGTCAGAGTGGCCCTCTGAAATACGTGAGAAGTATAAGGATACGATACAGTTTTTCGAGTAAAATGGCATCCTGAAAGTTCAAACAAGACTGATTCTCAGCCAAGATCCAGAGGACTTTACGCATCCTACAGTTTTGCCAGACCATCCCCTTGTAGAAAGACAGGTTTTGTATACTCATAGATCCTTAATGCATGCTGGAGTTTTAACGACCTTAGCACAATTAAGAGAAAAATTCTGGATTCCCAAGGGTCGGAGAGTTGTAAGAGCAATTTTACGACAATGTATAAATGCAAAAGGCTGGGCAGCTGGCAAAAATTAACCCAGATCCAGCCCTTTACCCCCGACAGAATACACAGAGTTGCAGCCTTTCAAATAAATTTCCGCAGATATGGCCAGTCCTCTTCCTTACGTGGTGGAAGCAAAGCTTGGATAGTTCTATTCACATGTGCAGTGTATCGAGCAGTCCATCTGGAATTAGTCTCATCTCTCTCCACCGAATCGTTTATGCAAGCTTTGAGAAGATTCTGGGCAAGAAGAGGAAGAGGTTCTACGCTATACACTGATAATGGTACGAACTTCGTAAGGGTAGCAAATGCTTTGAAATCTTTGAACTGGGATTTCATTCAAGCTGAATGTTCTTTAATGAAAATAAAATGGTTGTTTAGCCCTTCTTCCGCCCCATGGAATGGTGGATTTTGGGAAAGGATGGTTCGCAGTATAAAAGAACTTCTCCGAAAGTGTTTGGGCAAAGCATGCGTAACATATGAAGAGATGTTGACTTTACGATTGTGAGGCTACAATAAATGGGCAACCATTGACATATTTGTCAGACAATCCGAAGGAGTTTAAACCTCTTACACCTGCTCATTTCATCCAAGACATTAAAGAAAGAAAAACATTTGATTTGGAGCTGATTGATTCTCAGCATATATTGAAACGAGTGCGTTATCTTCACACCTTACGATCAAATTTACTCAAACGTTTCTACAAAGAATACCTCGTAGAGTTAGTAAGAACTCTCAAAGTAGCTTCAAGAAGAAAGATGATTTCTCCGGGAGAAATCGTCATAGTTGAATCAAAGAACCCAAACCGAATGAATTGGCCTTTGGCTCAAGTGATCGAATTGTTTCCAGGCAAGAACGGCGTGGAGCGTGTGGCCAAATTAAGAGTAGCCAGTGGTGAGATCATACGAACGGTTCAACGAATTTATCTTTTGGAGCTCAGTGCTAGTGACCATCTCATCGAGGACCACCAAGGAACTGATATAACTGCGCAAATCCCAGGCCCTTCTGCTGCTGATGTTCTGGAGGAAGGAAAGAAATCTCGATGTGGCTGGCCGTCCGTTAATTCCTGTTGAAAGACTGAACTTGTGAACTGTAAATAATTTTACTTTTTAATGTCATATATAAAATTTAAGTTTGTAATATAAGTGTGTAGTAATTTGTTAATGTTTTGTATTGCTTTAAAGTGATTGTATGCCATACAAAAGGCAGGAGAATGTTGTCACTCATGTTATATTTCGCACTTCCTGTTGTCTTTTCTATTTATGTAACTTGTTATTGAGCTAGCGGAATTGGCAACGGAGGAAGAATTAGAATAAAAGCAGAATTTCATCCATGTTTACGTTTTTAGATATAGTTCCCCGTACATAATGTAAATAAAATAGTATATAGATAAAAGACCGTCTTCAGTCATAATGGTAGGTACTCGTCTCGATGCATTTAACAATCGTCCAACTACGTCAACCATGTCACGTACACGTCTGCCAGTCGCGCGAAGTGCGTGAGATCCAAAGGGTAGGCATCCGTATTTTTAGGCTGATAGGCCTCCCAAACTTGGCGAGACGGGCCCACTCGAAAGAATTTTAAGTCTACTCCTTTATCCAACGTCAAATCCAAATGACTCATAAACACAATGACTGTTTTTCCAAACGAACGAGGAACATGCACGCCAAAGTTGGGTTCAAAACGGATGGTGTAAGGATACTCTGGCTCGTAATACATGACTCGATCCGGCCACCGACCCAGATTTCCAAATACGAAAGTGGTGCGATGTGGGTACTGGTCCAACAAGTTTTGTACCGAAACCATTCGGAAAAAAAAATAAATGTTGTTTTCAGGTTAATTATTTATTTACAACAAAAAATAAACACAAGCAGCTACAAGCAAACAGACACATCCATGGGTCTTATGGCTTTAAATCCAATAAATTTTTTTAAACAATGGTTCAGTCTGGGCATTCTCAAGTCCATGGGCTCTATACCCAACTCCCTTTCAAATTCATCCAGCAATGAAATGAGATCAAGGTTTCCCATCAAAAACAGATGGTACCGTATGAAGCAGCTGGGGTTCTTGGGTATCGGCTGGGGGTGCTGGATACTCCAAATACGAACGACATGAGCTGGTCGAGCAAAGCAGCATCCGTAAGGGTCGGCTCCAAAGTGTCGAGCTCTGGAATCTGCACAGGCTCTGGGACCGGTGGCTTTGGAATCTGTATAGGTTCTGGAATCTGTATAGGGACTGGGACAGGTGGCTCTGCAATCAGTAGCTCAGGTTGAGGGTGTGTGGACACAAGTCTAATGACGGGAGTGATGCGCACTTCGGATCATCTCTTGGAGAAAGGCATGGACTTTTCCTCCAAAGGTCGCTTTTCGGCCGGTACATCAGCCGGGGTAGGTGGAGGCAGCTTGTACGGTGTTTGATCAAACTTTTTCATTTAGTGGAAATCTAGAAGTGAAATCCCTTCTGAATTAGCTGGGGGAGAAGGGATTCGGGGAAAATGTCCAGAGCAAATGCTGTTTTTTGAACCGTCAGCACAATGTAGTTAGTTCCAGCCGGGATCGGATGCGCCGTGTGGGGCTCCAAGATCGTTCGATGGTAGAGCATTTGGTCATGGCCAAAAAACTCCCCCCAAAAACACAGGGGCTCGGCACTTGACACTGGAGGCGGATTGTACATCAAAAAGGGGCACATGCGTTGTTTGAATGAAGTGAATCTCTCCGGATTTCACCGTTCGCAAACAAAAGTAAATTCTTTTTTGACAAAAAACATGTTGCCTGTATTGTAAATCATCCTCTTGTCGGTATTTTCGAGCGGTAGGTCCGGATTTATCAAAAGGCCTTTCGATGTTTTTCCCCACATCACATAGTTGGGTCTAAATTCGTTCACATGTTTTGCTTCCATCACAGCACGCGAGAAATTGTCCGTGTTTTTTTATGCCAAAAGGGCTTTCAAAAAGGGGGAAAACACGCTTTGCGTTGGGCTCTTTGGGAAATGATGCTAGCCCTGATTTGGCCCCCGCTTCATATTTTCAACGCGTCGGGTTTCCCCCGGGCACGACCCACAGTGGTAGGAATGGGTTCGAGGAAGGACAAAAAGTGTGTAAAGGTCGAAAAATCTCGCTTTTTTACTTTTCAGACAGGATGTAGGTGGAGCTACCCCCGGGCCTTTTCACGAAAATGAAAAAATTGATGGGTTGGGGGGGGATAGCACATACCCTTTCCCGGGAATCCAACGATGACATTGTGTCTTGTTGCAAAATGGACATTCTCCCAACTCTTGTTGATTCAAGAGCATGACCGGGGTTCGTTTGAAAGAGGACTCGAGGAGCACCAACTCGCATGGAATTCTTTAAATTCTTGCTTGGAACGTTGATCGGTCACACAAATGGTAATGACATTGAAGTAATGTAAATATTTAAATAGTTTATTCGTACACCCACGATCCAAGGCATACGAGACGACACCATTGGTGAGCGTTAAACCATGGTCTCGGAGACACA
This sequence comes from Trichonephila inaurata madagascariensis, assembly GCA_019973955.1. NCBI lineage: Eukaryota > Metazoa > Arthropoda > Arachnida > Araneae > Nephilidae > Trichonephila > Trichonephila inaurata. Next base: position 51,712 of record BMAV01026098.1, on the reverse strand, counting down.
ACACGGCCAAACCTTAAGTGTGGAATAAAATTTGGGCATGTTCCTGTGGGAATCGATGTCCATAAGGGAGTCGTGGATACACCCTAGGGTATGACCGTTTGCGATCTCGTGGCCAACTTACCCTGGATCGAGTTTGTTGTTGAATGATGGAATCTACCTATTTTACAGGTATTTTAGGTGGATCTATCAAAGGTTCCAAGGGAACCATAGATTTTTTCATGAATGATATCCCATCTGGAGATGGCTCATGGGATGGAGAAGCCACTGGATTGGATCTCAAAGTTGAAGCAGGTGTTGACAAATTGAACATGTCAAACAAAACATTATAGTTTGGAAAATTCATTGTTGTAAGAATCACGAGATGATTGAAAGCTTTAAACTCTACTTAAAAATTTTTTAAAAAATTAATTTTTTTTAGTACAGTTTTCAGTTATTTCATTTTTCTTAGAATTCTCCTTTCTCATTGGTATTTTTCATTTCCCCACGATGCATGCTTCCGCTCCATGAATGTTGAATGTGCAAATAATTTCAACAGATATTCAACCATGACAAGTTGTGATGCAAACGATATTTTTGATGTCGGGGTTGTCAACCTTGGTATCTACCCCAAAAAATGGGAGAAGCACTCTAAGGAAGGTGTTTAGGATGTCCTCAATGGTGTTCTGCACATTGGGCAAGTGTTGTTATAGTTTAGGTGTTGCACGAGGCAACTCTTGTGAAATGTGTGACCACACTGCCTATTTTCTGGCCATTGCATTGGACTCAGGCAGATGGGACACGTATCTGGCAGTTGAAAAACAATCTTGGGCCATTCCTGTCCATAACACTCATCCAACACCGCTTGAGCCAATAGAGTCAGAGGGTGAAACCGTTTGAGCCAGAGGGTGAGAGTTTGGGCACCCTGCTGTTCCCAAGATTTGTTCGCCAAATTGTATAATCTGGGTTTGGTAGACACGATCCATATGGCTTGAACAAAAGCCCCTTTTCCTTTGACGGCCTCCTCTTCCAAGTAATCACTGTACAAATCCCTAGGTTCAAAATAACAATAATTCTTCAACGAAGGAAAGTCACGAGGCTCGTAATCCGACAAGATGGGTCGCAGCAGCTTAGCAAGGTCAGATGGGCAAGCTTTGGAAGATTTCAAGGTGTTTAACTGGGCACAAAACGTTATCATAAAATTGAGATATGCAACAAGATCGGCCCTTTGGTACACGGCAAGTTGTAGTTGGAAAGTTTTGTCGTCATCCATGTCTTGTGGGATTTGCTCTGCTTTTATAGTAGAGAATGATGAAGTGGCTTCTCATGGACATGGTAGAAGGCTGCTGCGTTTCCACCTTTAATGTGAGATGAAATGGTTTCCAGCCATGACGTCTAGAGCAGCCCAAAAAAATGGGAGAATGATTACTGGTCCCGAGCTATGCTCCTTTCCAGCAATCATTCTCCCACTTTTCTGGGGCTCAACACGGTATCTAGGGTGCTCTCAATGGGTTGGGTTCCCTGCAGAGGGGACAGGTATTACTCACATCCAGGTGTTGCAAAAGCAACGCAAGTGAAGCACATGGTCACAATGCGTCTTTTCTGGCCAGGTCATTGGACTCAGACAAATGGGACACGAGTCAGGCACTTGAAAGATGGTATCGGGCCATTTCTCTCCATAGCACACATCCAACACAGCTTTAGCCAATAGAGTCCAGGTGGTCAGGTTTTCGGGACCATGTCGTTTCTAAGACTTATATGGCCAACGGTATAATTTGGATTTGGCATGCAGAGTCCACAGAGCTTGAATGAATACCTCTTTTCCTTTGGCAGCTTCCTGCTCCATGTAGTCAGGTCCAGGGGCTCATGATGAGGGAGCAATTTGGTCAGCAGCTCCACAATACGCTTTTTAGTTTCGGTTTGGAGGTCAATGATTTTTTGGGGGTGCAGCCGTTGACAATGATTCGAAAATTCATCTTAAACGTAATGAAATCAGAAAGATGGGCTCCCTGGTATTTGACTAGGTACAATTAAAATGTTTTTTTTTGTTCGGCCTCTATATCTCTTTAAATGAGGCAACTGGCTTCCTGCTACACCGTACCCACCTTTGCATAAATGAAAACTGACACATGTTTGAAAAATTATTTATTAACAACAATTTTATTTACAGGTTGAAAGATGAATCCATCATTATCCAATGTAAGGAGATGATGATGGTTGGGCACCAACAAAATAATGTTTCTTAGAAACTCCCGGGATATGAGTCTTTTATTGGACTGTTCCATGGGCCTCTTTCCAAGGGGTTGGAAATGAAGGGTGGGGGAATCCGTCTGGGTACACTTGTCACAACGAATGATCAGGGGTGGAGTAAGAATGCGTGAAGTCAACTTGACTTCATTCTCTAAAAAATCCATCAAAGGCTCAGCAGGCCTTTCAGAAGGTCTCTCCGGAGGTAGACTTGCCACAGGAGCGCTCGCCACCAAAGATGTCTAGGATTGCATCCGACGCATGTCTTGCACCTTCTCGATAAAGTCTTGGACCCACTTTCTCACCAAGACTGAACGGGGGACGGGAGAGTCTTTTACATGCAAGACGGGAGACAATTTGTAGCTCTCCACAAACAGTTTGCCTGGATCCTCCACTAGAGCCAAACCCGCATTGAGACTGGTGGCAAAACTCGTAGCCAATGATGTTAATTCGGCATTCAAAATTTTAAACACCATATCGGGAGTCACGAGCTTTAACTTTTGCGTCATGACTGGATAGGGCTTGTGGACCAGAAACACATCTTTGCTTTAATCACAAATGTGTTGAAACGTTTGGTAAATTTGTACACTCTGGATCGACCGAGAAGAGCTCCAACGTCCACAAGTCTAAAATAGATTTTGCCATCTTTTTCAACCATAGCAGCCTTAGGATAGTGTTGATTGGGCAAAAGAATTTTGAACCACATGATTACTCAGAGTGATGAAGGCTGTAAAGCTTTTATGCTCTAAAAAAAATGGGGTTTTCTTTTTTTATATATATATATATATTCTTTTACAGATTTTATTTTACAGGTAGAGTGGAAAAGTATTCCATGCTTCATCACACATTCTGTGAAGAATTTCCATAATGTTGTGGAAAGTCACTTTTGACATAGTTGTACATCCTTTGCCAATTTACGCTATTTTGGTACGTCATATGCATGGCTCGGAGTAAACACTCTTTTCCACTCAGTAAAATTTCTTCCAATCTTGCTTCGGTGGGTTCGCCTTACAACATTCGTTCATGGAACACCATCGATTCCAGTAAAACGTGGATGGTCCAATCATGGGGTAGCTCTTCTCCCCGACCACACACTAAGCAATCCCGTTGACAAGAGCACGGATCCAAAACGACTGGCATGGCTGGTACTTTGAAGTGGCACGATCAATTGGCAACGATACACTTTCAAACTGCACGATCCATTATCTTGAAAAAATATCAGGATGAAATGATTATTGCAGAAAGGTAGTAAGCTTATAAAGTTGCTCTATATAGAGATGGTTTTCTCCAACATTGACATTGAGCTTTTCTCAAACAATCCTTGTGATTTACTGACCCATCCCATACGACGACTTGATCCAAATGTTTCACAATAAAATATTTCTCGGGCTCGTCAAATAAATAATAACAATTACAAGTTTCTGGACCTTCAATGCATTTTTCCCTGCTATAGATCCAATCCGAAATATGAAATCCATGCTCGTTCAGTACAACTTTGACGGGAATGGGATATTGTTTCAAGAGTTCTTGAAATTTCACAATACTCCCTAAACGTTCCAATCTTCGTCGATAAGGCAACAATTGTGAGGCATTTTCTAGTAGCATACCTGAGATAATGTTTTTTTCCAATTCAGAGATTAAAGTTTCCAACGAAGAAACCATAATTATGATTGCTTTCAATACAGCAAATAAGTGCCGCGGCAAAACTCGGAGATGAGTTGAGAGCTGCAAGTAGTGACATTAAACTCTCAAAAAACAAAGACAAAGTTAACACATTATTTTTTTCTAACATTTTCACACTCTAAAATTTCGCAGTTGATATAATGTTCAACCTTTAGAAATAATAAAATATTCTTAAAATAGTTTTCTGAGTTTTTGAGATTTACAAGTTCTTAAATGTTTATTAAGACCAGTGCTTCTCAAACTTTCAATACTGGCGCCCCCCTTTTCAATCATAATTTTTATCACGCCTCCCTTATATAATAATAATAATAATAATATATTGAATGCAATAAAAATGTAATTGACGCTAAAGGTAAAATATGATCTTTTAATTATAAACCGTACAAATTAATAAGATAAGTATTAAAATTTTTATATATGTTACTCTAAAGTAATATATATTTTAAGTAAATTACTTTTAAGTAATAGGTTAATTATACTATTTTTTTCACTAATTTTTAAATTGAAACAGATTCAGAAATAATATTTAATTAAAGATTTAATTCCTTCAAGATCCATTTCTAAAAGTACAAATGTCAATAAAAAATAGCCTAATCTATGTTGCTTTTTATCATATCCATTACATCTGGCATTCTCGCGAACGTTCACGTGAGTCTAGGCAACCTAACGGACGTCTGCACAAAACATGTAAAAATGCTGTACCTTGTATAGTTCTAGTCAGTATTGGCCGAATCTATTAGCTACTGAATCTCTCTTGAATGTACATTTCATAATTCACGCGTTAATTGTAATTCACGGTATTAAGTATTTACGGCAGTGGATTAAAACAAAATCATAGATATATTTTTAAATCGCAGCGAGCATTCGACGATAATAAAGCATCAACAAGTACACAGACGAGGGCAAATTGATAGCAAGTTACGAATGGGTTAGGGATCCATTTCAAAATACTTCAGAAGGGTTCTCAACAGCCGATAAAGAGATCTTCATAGATTTCACATCCAGTGACGAAATTAAAGGGCAATTTTGTAATAAATCAAATCACTCTTTGAATTCTGGATAGAGGTGGATGCTGAATTTTCTGCACTGAAAACAAAAGCATTTCGTATGCTATTACCATTTTCAACATCATACCTTTGTGAATCCGGATTTTCTGCAATGGCTACTTTGAAGACAAAATATAGATCTGAGCTAAATATCAAAAAATAACTCTTAGTGTCAATTTCAAAATTTTAGCCTTTCTTTGAAAACTTTGCTCTGCAAGACAAACCCATGGGAGTCACTAATAATTATTAAACTTGTTCTTATACTGGCTGAAGTACCCACTCTTAACACGAGTTTAATTTTTTTAAAAATGATAATACATTATTCTTGATATAATAGCTTAATTATAAGGAGAGTAAAACCAAGTGCATGACAATGTATACAAAAATGTAAAATGATTTATTGAAATGAATACTCATATTATAAACGGTTTTGAACGAACTGTAATTTTAAGCCTAGCAGAATTAGCATTTAGAATAAATGTTAAGTAATAAAAAAAGAATATAAAATTCCAATGAATAACAATTGTGTCATTTTTTTAATATTTAAAGTATCCGACTACGTTCGGAACCGTGATTTTAAAAAAGCACATTGTGACATCTCTCGCGTTCTTCTTCTAACATAACTCCTACGTTCTTTGACGGCCACGATTAATGGCAAAACTTTTCCAACCCAAAACCAAGAAGTAAAAACGAAGCAACAATGCAAATAAGATCACCTTTAAAAGGATAGAAAGTTTAGTGAGCAAGAATGGCAATTTTAGAGAAAGCTTAGTTCGGAACAGGTGGAAGTGTGATTAGACGGCTACTCAGGAATCACGGAGATCACGCCCGTTGTACAAGGTGCATACTATTGCACTCGAGTCTACCATGAATATCTGAAGTTGATTGGATGGATGATTATTCCTCCAAGGTAGGAAGATTGTATTCTTAACGCTAGTATAATGTTGAAGCGAGATTAGGCAGATAACTAGTTATATTTTGATAAGTGATCTAATTGCGATCTGACTTAATTAAATCGGTACTTTTGGTTTATTCTCACTTAATATGTTTTTTTTGTTATATAAGTAATTTAAGTTTAATTCTAATAAAAGTCATATTAAGAATTATAGCATTTCATCCTTCCGATAATCCCACACCTCTAACTTACGGGAACCCCAAGACATAGCTATCGACAGATGGCTATGTCACAATCGCCGAAAAATTTTTTATAATTCTGGGTTAGGTAATGCAGGAGGGGTTTGGTATTTTACCAGAAATATGCTTTTCCGGGTCTGAGAATGTTACCGAATTTTCTCGAGGCCATAGACAATCAAATACAGTTACTTGAAATACCAGTAACCTTAGCATGTGCTTATTTGAAAAGTCATCTCGGGGGAAGGGCTCAAGATTGGTACTCAATATTTGGATCGGTGCTAGTGCAAGATACAGCCACGGATTTCTTGCAGCTAAAGGCTGAATTGAAAGTTTTTCCCCGCAATCAAAATAAAAAGAATTGGAGGCTAGGTTTTCGCGTCACAGCGGGGAAGAAATCGGGAACCAACAGACTTTGTTTAGATTTGCTAAAAATACATAAGAGTTTAGAGCTAAGGATGTCGCAGGCGGAATTGGTTGATCACATTTTGTTAGACTCGAACCACAAGTCCAGGACTATGTGGAAGTTTGCAACCCCAAGAACACGGTACAATTTTTAGAAATATTGGCAATTTGAAGAGAGTATTCTACAAATTAAAAAGGGTTCGCAGAATAGTGATAATGTGGAAAGACGGGTCAAAACGCGCATAGATGCCTTTTGATGCTAATCGCAGAAACTGGAGAAATTTTGAGGTTGGGTAGAACCAAATAATGGCAGAAATGATTTTAGAGGTACGTAGAGAATAGCCGTCAAAGTAATAGAGGGGTTTGAGAGGAATAATTTCAGAATGATGATCAGAGATTCAACGAAAGGGATACCAATTTCGAAATGATAATTTTAATAGGGGACCGTAGAAATAGGGGGTTTGAGTGAAAATTTCAAATCGAGGCGATAGGATCAAAGGGGACGATTGAATGTTGAAAGTTAATGAAGTTCATACTCAAAGGAATCGGCAGTGGATATACAAATTAAGCTTTCTCCGATATGTATATCACCCGTGGAGCTTCCCCACGTTCCTATTTTATTAAATAACACATTTTTGAAAGCGCTATGGGCACCGGAGCAGATAAATCATTTATATCGGAAGAAATATATAAAAAATATTTTTTTATAAACAAGTTAAAAAATCGCGAGCCCAGGTGATCACAGCACAGGGAGCAAAATGCCAAAATATAGGAATTGTAGAATTGACTATTCAAATCTGAGAATTTGTTAGACCTTGGTCATTTCATGTGTTGACGGATTTGGAATACCCATGTATTCTAGGTGTTGATTTTATAAGTGGATCAAGGATCGTTTTAGATTTTGATCAGAAAACGTTGGCAATTCAAGATTAACTGGATGAAGATAATAAGGTAGATAAAGGGAATTTACGCGTTGATGTGTCAGAAAGGAAGTTAAATATTGTGGCTAATGTTTTATCGAAAATCCTGAAAGTATAATAGGAGAAAAAGTTAATTGTGCAATAATCAGAGATTTAGTACTTACTTCGCGGGAACAGTTAATAATAGAACAAAAGCATGACCCAGAATTAGGTCATATCTATAGATATTTAGAAAACCCGGAAGATAACTCTGTTAATGCGACAATATGTGAGGATTGGTCCCACGACTTCCGTCTAATAGAAGGCTTGTTGTTTTATGCGAAACACGCAACGTCGTTAGGTGAAATGCGTGTATACATTCCAAAGTCTTTAAGAAACAGCATCCTACGCGAATTTCATGACAAAACAATTGCGGGACATCTGGGTAGATTTAAAACTTATCATAAAATTCGGGACGTTTGTTATTTCCCGTATATGAGAAAATTTATTGATCAATATGTCTCTACATGCCATATGTGCCAAGTTAATAATTATAAAAACGCGTTACCAGCTGGTCGATTAAATCCGATTGTATCAAATTATCCAAATGAGATAGTTACGTTACATTTGTTAGGCCCGGATCCTATATCGAGAATAGACGTAATCGATATATTTTAGTAATTACAGATCATTTCAGCAAATGGGCTGAAATTATACCTCTCAAAAAGGCATCGGCTCGTATAATAGAGGATACTTTTTTTGATAATTTTATATCGCGTTTTGGATCTCCAATAAAATTAATAAGTGATAACGGTCCCCAATTTATATCCGAAATTTTTGAACATTTAAGTGAAAGATTAGACATAAGGCATGTGAAGACTGTTGCATATATGGCAACAAGCAAATAGGACTGAACGAGTTAATCGAGATATAGTGCAAATGATTGCAAATTATGTTAATGATCAACACGATAACTTGGGACCAATTCTTACGGGAGTTTGCTTACGCTATTCGTACGGCAGTGAATGAAACAACAGTAAAAACCCCTGAGGAATTATTTTTGGGTCGAAAATTGATTACCCCATTTCAAAAATTAGTAATGATTTCAGACGGATCGGAATTTACAGCAAGAGATATGCAGAAAATCTTTCATGAAGCCAGACTTAGTACGAAAACTAAGCAGGAAAGGTGGGAAAAATATTATAATAGACGAAGACGGGATATACAAATTAAGGTAAATGATTGGGTCTTATTAGAGACACACCCTTTAAGTTCAGCACCTAATAAAATCTGTTCCAAATTTAAACAAAAATTTTGAAGGTCCCTATAGAGTATTAGAAGTAAGAAATAATAATAATATTGTAATATGGAAGTTGGGAAAAAGATTAACTGTTAATGTTGATCAAATAAGAATATATCGTCATACTAAATGTGACAAGGTCGAGTTAGGAACAGGTGGCCCAGATAGTATTAGTTCACGTCAGGAAACGAGTAGTTTGGAAAATGTACATCAAAGATCAAATAAGTCACAATATGGGAAAAAAGATCTGCGGTGAAGCGTGAGTTAGAGGAAAAAGGGATAAATCTCCATTTAAAACAATCTAAGAAACACACGGATAGGGCCGATAAGCGCAGATCACTTATCATATCGCTGCCTAGCTCATTTACGAATGAAACAAGAAATAAAAGAGAACGGCTAGATAAAGGAATTAAAAGGCCGTATGGATCGGGGGCAAGTGGACCACAGAGAAAGTGGCAGAGAAATGGACCCAATAATATTAACAAAAGACCATTGTCATCCAGTAATATTTATATAAGTAGAAAGAAGAACAAGACGGAGACAACTGGAGTTCAAGATGGACAGAGATACAACCTGCGTCCACGCCAAAGAAACGATCAGGAGTCCCGACCGGTCAAGGAAGCAACAGGGCAAGAAAGGAAAAGCCGACAAGGAGACTACAAGTCCTACAGCAGGCAACATAAAGAAATCCAGTGCAGCCGAGGAATTAGAAGAGGAAAGAACAGTGGTAGCACCTCGTCATTGGACCTCATGTTAGGGGACTGAATATAAAAATCAGGTTGTATTGTTTCATTTTTTTATGATCTTTCCAACAAGGGGTCGGAAGAATTATTGGAAAGAAGGAAGTCTCGGGCGGTGTTTAAAAGTTATAATCCAAGCAAA
>BMAV01026098.1:20624-32314 GCA_019973955.1 Trichonephila inaurata madagascariensis | reverse complement strand
ATTTCATAAAGTAGACCAAGACATTATTTAAGGAAAAGAGGAGTGAAAACGTGCTGCAAAGGATTACGTTCATAAATTTTATAACGATATTTATCCAACTCATAAAACTGTACTTAAACTGCTCCATTTTGGTTTGACATTACTTTTAATGATAGTTGAATTTGAAGAATATTATCTCAAGATATATTGTATGTTAAAATAAATATTTAAAAAATTATAACAGATTTTTTTAACTGTATTCAAAATAAATTTATATTGAATAATTTTCTTAAGATTTTATCAGTGGAATAATAATTATCTCTCTCTCTCTCTCTATTATCTGAAAAATTTCAGTTTCTTATTACACTCCGTAGGATAAAATAAAAATTGTATGTATGATATGAATTAGCCCAGTGGCTGAGCGGTAGTGTTTCACGCTTTCACGCCACAGGTCCTGGGTTGTACTGGTCAAGGTTGAATCAGCCTTTCATCCCTTTAACGTATCGATAAAGGAGTACTAAGCTTGCTTCGGAACTAAACTCTGGGTGTTCCGCTTCAAACTGATCCCATGATCGGAACATTTGCTCATGCACCTCAGTGCCTAAGGTCACGGGAACTGAGACGGGCACAGTAGGCATTGGCTTTCTATGGGCTGTTGCGCCACTGAGTTTAGATTTTATGTGTGTGTGTGTGATATTAATCATCTCAAAACACCCAGAGCTTTTTTTGAAAGATTTTTTTCTTTTTCTCTTTTTTTTGAAGAATTACCACCACATTCATTTTTATCGATGATTCACAAACTAGAATTATTTTCAACTCAGCAAATGGTATTGTTGTACATTTTCCTGTGAAATTCCTAAATTATTAAATAAAATAAAGGAAAATAAACGAGTATTTTTTAATGATGTTTGTTGTTGTAGTTACTAATGCCACCTGATCGGCAAATGCCAGATCAAGGTCCAAGAAATTCATCATGGCAAAAGGCTAAGTGGCGCCATTCGTTAGCCGTAGCTTTGATCACCAGACTGGTGACAGAACGATTTAGCTCGGCTTCACCCCAATTTTGAGGGAGAACACCCTAGGGGTAGTCTGTGGCCTTCCACCACTCTTTCTCTTCCACCAACCTCACGAGAGGACTTGCGGCTCGACGGCTATTTAAAGTACCCCCAAGCTGCGAAGGCACTATACATTTACAAACATCCATGTTTTCTCCAGGATTCGAACCCAGTCTCAACGACAAAGCAGTCATCTTTGTTAACCACTATACCAGATGAAAGACTTTATGATGTTTAATATACTCAGTGAAAAAAATTTACTCCACAAGAAGAAAAAAAATATTGTTTACTAATGAAACTTCGGCAGCACATTTGTGGCCGCAGTAGCCGAGTGGTATAGGTATCGGACCTTGGCTTGCCTTGTCACGAGTTCGAGCCTAGTACCACTAAAGACCCACCGTGTAGGGCAGCGATGCACGTTAAATCGGTCGAGAGCTGAAACGTCCTCTCGTTGGTGTGATGTGGTAGTTAGGAGAGGGGGTGACAGCTCAGGTGTCGCCCACGATGAACATTTCACGATTTTTTTCGTAAAATAACCTCTCTATAGCGAAGTGCATTTTCTATATAACCAACTTTTTCTTTTGTGATTCAATTTTTGCTCTCCCTTTGTTTAAAAGTATTTCTGAAAAAATTTCGAGTTATTCTCTCTTTAACACATTTTATGATGGTCATAAATCTTGAACTAGTTTTATTAGATCCTAACTCGCCGAGAGCAATAAATTTCTGAATGTTTCATCCAAGAAGTGCAACCTTTACCACCTATTGCTCAGTTCACTAGAAACATCTTAGATATCCTCTTTCCTCAGTGTTGTCTTGTGCCCCCGAGTTCTAATCATATAAAAGGATGTATGTTTAATATAACTTGTATGCTTTAAATTATAAAATGTTCTTAAAATTCATTAATTTTAGTACAAAATTATTTTCTAAATATTGAAAATAAAGTGAATTCTTGGACATTCTTTTTTCTTGTTTTCCTTGTATTTTTCCTTTCTTTCTTTCTTTCTTGAGGGTAAGATATATAAAAAAAACATATATTAATTTAAAAAAAAGGTGTAAATGATTAATTTTTTAATATACAGTGTTTATGAATTTAAAATTTGTTTTATGTGGTTTTTATAGAATATATTAAGAGATAAAGTTCTCTCTCTCTCTATATATATATATAACGAAGTTATTTCCGAGAGTTAGCGACTTCAATATACAGAAGTCACCCTGTACTTTATCACTTTTAGTTTTTGTCAATGTACCTTATTTTCTTTAATTTTAATAAAGTCTCCATTTTGCAAATATTGGTGAAAGTATTGTTTTCTAATTCAGGCTTAAAGAACGATACAAAAATCCATGACATTTGTATCTCTATACACTGTTTCAATTGTTTCGAAATTCTCTCTCTCGGAACAGTTTTAAACTTCTTTGATAAAAATTTAAATGCTTACACAAAGTAGCAAGAATGACACGTGAAAGGGTTCAAACACGTTCTAGTTTTCTACCTTGTATATCTGCAATGCATTTGGAATAGTTCTCATTTATATTGTATTTGCAATCCAAGAAAGTGCTCCACGAAAATCAAAATTTAATTCTTTTCATGTACTATAGTATATAATTTAATCGCACAGAAAGGCTTACAGAGTACATCCCACTGAATAAAGTTTATACATGGATAATACTTTTCTATATGTACAGCAAAAATAATAAAAATATTACAGAAGTCCTAAAAGGTTTTCCGGATGCTATATTATATCCTTTAAAGCAAGTCAATTCTAATTTTTTCCTGGACTAACTATACGAAACAATGTTTGACTTGTGCAAAAGAAATTAAGCCTTAGACATTGTGAAGTTTATTGTTATAGTGTACTGAGACGAACTAACGATGAAAGAGTTTTAAAGCATGGTCTTTTGTATTAAAACCTAATTGCAAATATGAGTGGTATATCATCTTTAAAATGTTTTAAATCTTAGGTGAAAATTCAAGGTCTAAACTTCAGATACAACTATTATAAATGATGCAATTCTAATTTGTTTAAAAAAAACAATTTATTTTGTCTTAAAATTAGAGAAATATATCTACTACCAAATTGAAATCCCCTGTGATAAAATTCTTCACAAGAACATTTTTCAAGAAAAAAAAAAGGAAATGATATATAACAACTTTTGTTATCTTTATATTTATTAAATTGAAGTAATGTAAACAAAAAATATCAAATTTTACTTTATTAAATAACTCATGATACAATAAGATATATATAACTGTGTGTGTGTTAAGAGTAGAATCCCGATTTAAAAAAATCCACTATGACCGAACATTTTATCCCTTAATTCTGTGTTATTCATGACTTTGGGTCCAAAAAAAGAACTGCGAGTGTCATCTCCGACGTACGACCGGAACTTACTCCTTGAGTACAGTTGTATAGGCAAGCAAGATAAATAAACACATCTCATATAATACTCAAACCATGCATGTATTTTCTGTATTCTATTCACATTTTTCATATTCATTCAGTAAAATAATACATATAAAAAATATACATGAATTATGTTATATAAATATATGTTACTCATTGTACATGAGTACATTGTTAAGAAGTTTGATTTCGTTCACTATTAATATCACTGTGAGAATTAATTACATTCTCTCGCCATTATTAACCACTGTGACGAGAGGTTTGTGGTAACTGAAGTATGATACGCGGACTTCGGTAGATACGTGTTTTACGAATTGTGAAGACATTGCATCAATGGTGGTACGATACATAGTCGTTCTCAGTGCTTTAACAGAAACAAAATCCACAAATTAAGCTCTGGTTTTAAAAATTGTACTAATCTCAGTCCTTCATCTTTATGGAAATCAATATTAAAATCGAAACCAAGTATGAGTAGAAGTACATGATACTGTTTCCGCAGTAGCTTAGAACCCCCTTCTGTATATGCTCTAATAATGTGTCGGGGATATAATCTATAATGCCAGTAACCTTCTGACTGACAGAAATATAAACTGTGACAACAACAATGGATTTAACGTTAGGTGAAGTGCATCTCGCGGCACATATATCTCCCATTCGTTACTTTGCTATTCAACCCACCAAAACAGCATTCAATACATACCGCCAAATTTTGTGATTTTCAGGTGTTATAGTCAACTTCTTTGTCAAAAGAGCTAAGGCATGAAGTGTCGCTTGGCTCGAAAACTGGTTTTCGATGCCAATTACGCTAAAACGCTAACAAACGAAGTTTGCGATTTTTATTTAAGTTTTAATTTTTTTTGAGGGCATTGTTTTTAAAATATACTTTCTAAATTTCTCACTTAGATAACAAATAACGGTAATTTTTAAACAAAAAATGTAAGAAAAAAATTACATGCATGATTTTTTGTAAAAAGTGTATAAGACAAAAAACACGAAAACTTTTTTTAATCCATAATTTTTTTTAAGCATTTTTTTTTTTTTTACTTTTTTAACAAAACACGGATAACATTTGAGACTTGGAAAAAAAAAGTTCTGTGTGATTATTTTTATAAATAACGAAAATATTAAATGTTTAGTTAAAAATTTGAATAATTTTTTAAAAATCGCAAAAAAAAAAAAAAAAAAAAAAAAAAAAAATATTTTCAGCATTTTATATTTTAAATCAATCATTCTAAAAGAACAAAGAATGAACTTTTTAGTACAGAATTTTGGTACATTACAATGATAATTAATGCGTACAGAACGACTGAAAAAGTCCTTTCATAAAAGCGCATCAATATTGTGTGTGACTCATTTTAGAAAAAAATCGTAAAAAATGCAAAATTTCGTTATTTTATATAAAAAAAAAATTATACCGTATCGTTGCAAAATAAGTAATCTTTCTCATCCTCTAATTATTTTGTGTCTGATTTCGCTAAGAAAAGAATGATAGAAATTTTAAAAACGAAGAAAAAGTAGAAACTCTTCCTTTTTTACGGACAGAGATTTAGCGCATGCGCAGAAGCACGCGTAACGCATTTTTGTTAGCTCTTTTTTTAAAATTTCACTCCTCGTAATATTTTTTTACCTGGGGCTTTATATGATAATCGATTCTTAAGGAGTTAACTCCAATTTATTTTTTACTCATCCGTTTTTAAAATTCCATAATAAGCAACTTCACAAAAAATATCCATTCTTAGAAAGAATACACTTTTTATTGAGCAGCTAAAATACTGTTAATGAATTATTGAGCACATATTAAATGGAAATTCTAAATTAATGATTCATAGATGTTTGACGATCCTTTTGATTTCTGACTCGAAAGAATTCTTTTTCAACTCTATGCAGAGAAGAAAACACTATATGATTTACATACTGTTGTATGAGATATTGAGTATGAGATAATGAGTATGTATGAGTTTTCAAACAATTAAAAGCAAAAGAAAATGTGTCAGTTTTGATAGAAGTTCAATAATTGATTTTTGCTTGAAAATTGCTCTTCATTGGCTCCAACAAAACTGATATTTCCTCAATTTCAGTTGCACAGATAGTCCGACGTCAAATATAACATTACCACTGAGAAATTGCTCGTTAATTCGGGGTTTATTATTCTTTAAATAGAGGGGGTTTGCATTCATTTTTACCCGGACAAAAAAAATTCGTTAAATCACGGAATTTATATATTAAATATTACAGAAGTAATTGTTTGTATATTTTATGATAATATTTTTGGCGTAATGTTTTTAAGATGAAAGTAATAGGATTTGCGGCTGATACCCATTTTAAATATAATTAAAAAAGTGCTTGTTATAATATACCTTTAAAACCCAATAAGAGCAGGATTGTGAAGAATATATAATCATATACATTTTTGCTGAATAGTCATTTGAAAGAAAAGCCCGAATTGAAAGATTGAGCGAGTTTACAATAAGTGTACAGGATCACTTTTTATCAAAAAATGGTGAATGTAGTCCATGTTTTACTTTCAGCATATTTAAATCTAACTTTGTTCACAAATACAATGAAAACACTTCGCCTTTTTATATTTGTTGTAAAAAGGTAATTATCAATATATTTCTAATTGCTTCGATACAGATTTTGGTCTTAATGGTAGAATAACTGTGAAATAGTGAAAGTCTTAGTTATACTCTATTAATGCTGCTTGAAGAACTCAGAATTTCGTTACCCACACGAACGTACGATTTGAGCGTGCCTTCAGCTCTAAGGGTAAGTGCTTGCCATGTAAGTTTTCCTTTATGTTTGAATAATGTTGATAAAAGCCAAAATAAAAACGAAATTTATTGTTAAATAATTAAAACCTTATTTCCTTGTGGATGCAATGGTTGAAAGTAACTTTTTTCCTTTCTCTTGCTCTTTTTTGCAATTAATTTTCTCTTTCATGCATTTGTTGAGGGATATAGCATTTTCATCTTCTACACAGAGATATCTGAATTAACTTCTCTTCCTCCCTCCCCCGCAAATACCTGGTTTTTCTGGTGGGAGTTTGTAAAGTGTGGTTCAAATGTTTCCTTTTTTTAAATAATAAAATTTTTTTGATATACTTTATTATTTTTTTATGGAATACTGTGCTAACTTTCAGTCAAAAATATTTTCAGATGTCTAAAAGGAAAATAATTCTCACATAAGAAGAAATTTTGCAGTTGATGAATAAATCAGATTCTGAACTTAATGATCTATTGCATGATGCGTTAGCGACATCTCCATCAACTAACAAAAGTGTTTAAACTGATGATGAATATGATAGTGTTGTAATTCCTCCCGCAAAGAGATCGAAGTCTTATAATCCACCTGCTAAAAGGCTATACCAGCATAATGACATGACATGTATAGCCATTTTCGACGTGTTGATAACATTTCATGACCTCACACATGTAGTTTTGAAAACTGCGAAAACAGTTCTAAAACACGGTGTGAAAAATACAATGTTTATTCATACTTGTCAAAAACAAAACATGCTTGAAAGATTTTCAAAGTAAATAAATAATGAATCAGTAAAAGAATTATGTATATAAATCAAAACTTTCTTATTTGGAACAATTTTAGTTGAGTTAAGTTTGTTTCTTCTATAAAGTCTAAAAAATGTATAACTCTTACACAATTTTACAGGTGATGGTTTCACAGATAAAGCCCAGCCAGCCCGATCGTGCCGGCACCGTCTACGTTCCGGAGAGGAAGGGGGGGGGGGTGCAAAAAATTTATTCTATTCTTTTTTCCGGGGTCACTGATGTCAATATAGCATTAATAACAAGAAGAATGTTATATTTAAATATAAAAATATTTTGGGTTTTGTGATGGCATGAATACTTGATTTTTTTCTTCACCACGTTTGTAGTTAATGCAGTTTCAGGAAACTTTATTTGAATGTAATGATAATTTGATTGAGTCCTCCAAAATGTAAAGCACAACATGTATGTATAACCACTAAGATTTTACTTCCAGAAAAACCTTGATAAATTTAGTCAAAATTAAATTTTATAAAAGATCATTGTCTCTCTTTCTCATATTAATACTGAAAAAAAAACATTTTGTATTTACCTCTCTGTCTTTAAAAATATGACTGGATCTCATGGGCTGTGTGCCCGTATAATTAAAAACCCGATCTTTTGACTATATAATAATTATGAGAAATAATTATAGTTATGCATATATTGCTATTTTTTTTATCTCATACGAGTATATGCCTTGTTTATTTAACCTACGTATGCCTGTCTCCAAAGTTTCAATTATAATTCAACGAAAGCACCCCAAAAGTAAAAACATTCCATTTAAAATTCAATGAGAGAGTTTAGAACAATAGGACATGTACTGGGGTACTCCAGCTATGAGTACGCCATAGTCACAAAATAATGAAATTTGTGAATAAAATATTATTGTATAATCAATGGATTCTTATTAATTCGTGTTTTCGTTACTTATCTTTCCCGATTGACAGTAACATCAAATCAAAGTCTACAAGATTGATCGTGTCAAGGGGTTAGTTGTACGTCCATTTTTACCCGTAGTTTTGAGCATCATGCAGGAAACCATACGATTGTACTCGATTCCCTTTCGTTTTTTAAGGAGAATAACCTGGGAGAGGGGATCAGGGATCTGATTCCTTTCTTCCCCCTCCACCAACCTCACAAGATGACTTGCAGCCTCGTTGAATATTTAGAGTGCTCCCATGCCGCAAAGGTACTATACATTCACATACACCCATGCTATCTTCATTGATTCGATCTCTGGCTTTACGGCTCAACAGTCAGACTCACTAACAACCATGAAAACATATTTTATACAGGGAAATGCAATTAACGCAAAAACGCTTAATTGTGAATACAGGTTAACACGAAATAATACAACGGTCTCTAGAAACTAGTACGTATTTTCTTACATTTTGTTCTTTAAAACGAAACGAAAATCACTTAACACGAAAAAATCTACCTTTTGAGAATCAACAAAATACGGAAAACACGAGCCACACAGGAAATATTTAAGATAAGTGTGAAATGAAAGTGTGAGGTGTTTTTACATGTTTCGAGTGAGTGAGTGAATATTAACGTCGCACTGTTCAGCTACAAGAGAGCTTTTGGCGACGGACCACGTAATTTTGAACCATGGTCAAGTGACGTGGACGACACCTGAGCTGGCACCCCCTCTCCTAACTACCACACCACACCAACGGGAGGACGTTTCAGCTCTCGACAGATTTAACGTGCATCGCTGCCCTACACGGCGGGTCTTTAGTGGTGCTGGGCTCGAACTCGTGACATGCCTGCCATGTTCCGATACCTTAACCACTGGGCTACCGCAGCCCTCTTTACATGTTTCGAAGAAAGGAGGCTAATTGGGCATTTAAATACCTTCAGAATAGCTTGTGACACGATCCAATTTTTTCTATCAAAGCTACTTCCATCCACCACCCCTACAAACACCACACAAAAACATCGCATCTCTTATCAATTGGCTTTGTAATTTAGGTACGAGTACATTACAATATTACAAATACGTGATTTTGGTTTGAGTTTTATATTTTTTTTATTTATAAGAATTTTTTTAAGAGCACAATGACGCAAAGAGCTCAGGGGGAAGTGAACTCCTATTTCGCTTAAAATGAAAATGTAGTTTCTTAAGGTTGTTGATCAAAAATAGACGACGAAAGCAGAAATCTGCAAAGATTTTGGTATTGCCAAATTTGTTATTAAATTTCATTAAGTTCTTAGACCTGATTGTTGTTTCATTGAATTTTATTAAATAAATACATAAATATATATATATGCAAATAAAATGTACTCTAATAAACTCAATTTTGTTAAATATATTTTTATTGCTGCTTCTAACACAAAAAAATATCTCAGTCCCTTCAGTTTTGTGTTAAACAATTTTCCCAGCATTTGACTTTAAAAATACTGTTACGGGGATCGGAGCTCGAGGATTTCATGTAAATCAGTCGCAAATAGCAAGGCAGTTCTTCAGTAGCGATTGAATATTATTAGTGAAAAACTATCCTTGAAACATAGTATACATTACTCAAAAACACTTAATAAATCTCAGAAAGCCTTCATAACTTCTACGGTGTTCATATACAACTTACAGTGTCTAAAATACCGGTATGTTTAAAAATTATTCACAAGCCCTCGCTCGTCTTATTCAACAACCGGAGTAATCAGTAAATGCTGGTCGACTCTTCACGGTCAAATCAATAGTACTCTGCAACGGTTAAATCAAGACATACTCAATTTCGGTGAGTGACTTCCTATTTATAGGCCTCACGGATTTTTTTCGAAAAATCGGCTTGCGTCATAGAGCGCGATATGATTAGATTTCTCCCGTAATTTCCTAAAGAATCAATAGGGTCGCAAACTCACGAAAAATAGTTACCAACTATGATCGCCAAAAATGATGCCAACTTGGCTCTATCACCAAGATTTCGCTATATTTCCATTGAATCGCCATTTTAATGCAAGGAATGGTGTTGTTTGCAAACATTAAAATTTTAACATAAAATAGATAAACGTATTATATATACAATTATAAATTATTTATACTATTTTAAGTATTCATTACACAAAATTCGTAACAATACTTTCTCATTCTTCCTCTATAGTTTTAAAAAATTTCGGGTATATGATAAACTTGTTTAAAACTAACTCTACTTAAACACTGTGCCAAAATAGGTCTAAAACCAGAGGTAGTCATTTTGTTGGCAGTCCCTCCACTTGCCATTAAATGAAAATCTTCAAAGAACCGTAGAAATGTCTCCTTTTCTGCACCGTGGAAGGCGAAGAAAAAGGGAGTAATTTTTCCTTGTCGCCTTCACCTAACAGAGTTTTCCAAATGACATATGCTAAAGGGGCCTCGAAGAACAAAAATAGCAAAGAAAAAAATCATAAAATATCTTCACATTTTGGCAGTTAGTTGTATCTTCTTTTGGTCATGGTGATGAGTCTTCAATTTTGTTTTCATTCCGTCATCGCTTGAAAAAAGGGAGTTCAAATAAGTGAATTAGCTAGTTAAGGCTCAAAATTTTGATGGGAAGGAGGGAAAAACTCTGCTTTTTTCCCCCTTTTTTTTTTATCCAAAATAGACGACGTAGAGTTTTCTAATGGAAAACTGCAAAGCGTATTAAAATGGTTTTGAGTGCTTTAATAAAAAATATACTAGTTGCTGTCGTTGCTTCAATGCGTGGATTGTGTTAAAATTTGGAGAAAGGTTTATTTTTTAAAGTTAAGTATGAGGAAAAGGTTTTTTTCGACAAGAAAAAAAATACTTTTTCTGGTGCGGTTTTTTTTTTTTTTTTTTTTTTGCTAAGTGCTTAAGGTAGGGAAAGGGAGAATATACTTCAACACGATATATATTGAAATTTTTTTCTATTAAAGTTATTCATTTTCAATATGTATACTATACACTAAATGGATTAAATTCTTTTCGCATTGATTATTTTGATACACTTGATATAAAATAAAAAATACTATGTAGTTATTTATTATGAAAAAAAAAAAATTTAAATTAATCGCTGAATAAAACAATCACTTGAAATTATTTAATGTCTGTATTATTCAAAGTATTGCAATGATTTATGTTCTCAAATTTCTTATGAACTGATATGAATTTAATTTGTTAAATGAAATAACTATTTCATTATGAAATAATATAATATTAATGAAGTATTAGCAATATCATTGCTGAAC
The DNA here is from genome assembly GCA_019973955.1 of Trichonephila inaurata madagascariensis. NCBI lineage: Eukaryota > Metazoa > Arthropoda > Arachnida > Araneae > Nephilidae > Trichonephila > Trichonephila inaurata. Next base: position 21,148 of record BMAV01026098.1, on the reverse strand, counting down.
CACAGTGCTTTGAGTTCCCGGACGTACATATCTGTCCTTCCAAAGTTCGACTCTTTTATCTTTGCGCTAGGATAAGTAAAACATTTCGAAGGATTATTAAATAAATAAAATAACCTTGACAGTGTTTGCGGAGGATTTACTTATTTCAGACAAAAATTTGCTTGTTTGTGCCTTTCTCCCCCCTCATGCACCTCATATGCTGACTTACGTGAAAAATGGTGGCACTGGGGAGTGAATCGCTTTGCTTTTAATCAGCAGTTCCGGAGTTAAACCAATATAAGATTAGAATAAGGATTCTGATGACTCTGAAACTACGCTCAAATTTAACAAAATATTCCTGGAGGGTATTATTAGTGTCATAAAGACAGGTCTATTGATAGACTCTCCATATGGTTTACAAGGTACGAAGGCCTATTTGATATCAGTCGAAACGACCTGTAGAATCAATGGAGTTGGGACCCAGATGAAGGATGTCGAGTGAAGACCCGCTATTTTCGCCAATCACATTGTTGGGGGGGGGGGGG
>BMAV01026098.1:1492-20524 GCA_019973955.1 Trichonephila inaurata madagascariensis | reverse complement strand
AAGTGACCTGACAAAGGAGTTTAAAGAATTGGTTCGGGAGGTGACGCGGATCTTCTTCTTGGGATCGGCGAAAGAGGTTGTGATGGCAGCAGCATCCGAAAGGATCAAGATAAATGAAATGCGATGACATCTTAAAGACGGAGTCTGCGGGGCAGACGCACCTGGGATTGATCTGGCGTTATACAAGCGAAATGGGTTGCTGGGTCAGCCGCACCCGGGAGACAATCATCTGAAAAACAACGGATTCGGACTGGAACATTTCTCCAGTGAAATTATGTGAAAATTTACATTGTTGATAATGAGTTTAATTTTTTTAATTAATTTACAAATAAAAAGCATTTTTGGCCTAAAGCCAAAAGCTTTGTGAGACCTCTCGCTACAAGGAATGAAGTAATTTTGGGGGCTCACTACGTCCTTGCATGAATAAAATACCGAACTAAAGAATCTTTGTACTTTATTTATTTCTTCTAGAATTCTGTATAAGCGATTATACAATTAGATTCATCATTATCAATAGTAGAGTGTAACATTCTTAATAATAATTTGTAATGGTTTCTGTCCATTGTCTTCCCAAATATATCACTCCGTAATAATCTAGTTTCGCTACAGTATTCGTGTATTGTTTGATTCTCCCAGCTCTAGCTTCTATGCTGCGTTTAGTAGATGTCTGATACAGTCTTCTCTTGTCGTGACATGGTTAAGAAAGTATAATGATTGAAAAATTAGGAATATATATTTATGAGAAGTATACGGTAAATACATAAATGTAAACATTACAATGTAATTATTACATTTACCTGCGTAATTGACTATATCAGTATAATGTAAAACTATTATATCCCTAAATATATTTTATTTGCTAAAGCAACTTGTTAGGCTTTAGCCCGTGGGTGATGCCTTATTCCTAAGTTATCTTCGTGACCTAGAGATGTGGGAGTGAATGAAGAACCAGGCATTTCCATAATCTTAATATCTCTTTATTTAGATCTTAACTTAAACACTGTACACTGATAATATTTATATTTTAACTTAGCGGATCTGAGGTGAAGAAGCATACAATACGTATTACCAAAAAAGCGCGACCCTGATCACTATTTCTAACTTTATCACCTATCCTTAATCGCAGTATATACACAATTCCTAGAAGTTAATAGAACGTTCCTATCTCTATATTGTAGGTAGCAGCAAGTCACTCAAATCCTCAATGTAGTTTCTTTATCTCGAGTGGAATGGTATCCACCCTGACATGAACGCACTGGCATGAATAACTGAACTCTTGAAATTTGGCAAACATCTCTTACAACAGCTTAAGCGCTTAAACACAGACTAGCATAATCACTTCCCAAAAGGCCACCTGCTTACGCTAAGCTTCTGCTATTTAAAAGGTTTCTAGTTTGCATAATCACGCTTCGCTTCTGGATTTGTTTGGAAAGAAGTTGCCTTTTTCGGTCCCAAAAAACCGAAGAGGGAAATTAATGGAAAGCGCGATGAGCCCATCACAAACTATTGTAGTGCTTCTCAAACATTCAATATTTGCGTACCAATTTTCAATCATAATTTTCATCGCGCCTCTCTTCCCTACAAAAACAATGTATTGAACTCAATAATAATGCACTTTGACTTAAGACTATAATACGACTTTTAAATTACAAACTATACAAATTATATATAAGTATTAAATTCTTTATATTATTGTATATATATGATAAGCCCATGGGATCACTGGAAATTATTAAACCTTTTCTTTTTGATAAATTAATTATCAAATGCATTGTGTAGCACTGATACCTTTATAAGTGTAATATATCAGTGTATATGTGTATTTTATTTTTTATTACGTCAGAATGTATATGATTTGTTTATTTTCAGTAAATTGATAATATTTTAAAATAATGCTTTACTTCCGATTTTTCGATATGCTCTCGCCTCCCACGTATAGTTATCATGCTCCTCTTGAGGGGCGCGCCCCACTATTTTAAAAACGCTGAACTATTGTGATATACAAAGTTGTCTAATCAAAGATCAAATGTGGAATGAGGAAGAACTAGGAATTGTCATGCTAAATGTCGATGTCTGCGTCAAATATAATAAAAAAATATATATATACAGTGTCCACTCTTTTTGCCATTATTTTCTGTAGAATTTGTGTACTGAACTATTTTTAACAAGAATTTATATTTCTCAAGAACTTTAAGAAAATGCTATTGATGCTGGATTTGATATTTTAAAACCATGTTCAAGTGACACGAATGACTTCTGAATTGAGAGAAGCAAAATCGATATTCATCTTCTCTAACTCCCACCTTATTCCCCAAGAGGTCTCCTCTTCCATTTCACGTTCAAGAGTCCTGATGATTTTGAAAGTGAATCTTGTTGGAACGATTTCACTAGAAAATAGCAAACCACAAAGCTAGCTATCATGTTTTCCTAATCACTGTGGTCCCTTGAGAGAGAGAGAGAGAGAAGCTGATCTAAGCAATCAAATGTCACGAAGGTCCTCACTTCATAGAAACATGTTTCTAATTGCTAAAAACAATTAACTGCATGTATACAAGGTAGATTTCAAAAGTTCCCGAACTGAGCCAGTAACGTTAAAAATATTTGCAGTAGAGCAATTACAATAATATTTCGGTGTCACTCTGCATTCTTCCCCTTTTCTAAGAAAGTTTACCCCAATTCTCGTGGTCAGTGGCTCGCCATGGTAGCGTATTTTGTAGCGGATGCATTTAGTAGCCGGCGAATGAAAGAAATTGCATTTGTTGAGCAGAAAATAATATCAACTTTTGGGTTGGCTTGGAAAGGAGTGCTACGAAGACCTACGAAATGTTGAAGCATGTTTAAGACAGTGATTCATTATCGAGAACGCAAGATTTTGAATTGCAACGACGTTTCAGAGAAGGCCGGGAAAGTGTCAAAGACGGCGAACACTCTAAAAGTCCATAGACTTCTAGCACCACTAAGAACATTGACAAGTTTTCTGCGGCGGTACGTAAGAACATGCTTCAAACAACGACGGGGTGAAAATAAAGATAACTGTTTTGCCACATCCTTCTTACTCCCTTGATTTCGTTCCCTGAAAATTCAGAATATTTCCTGAGCTGCACGTCACTTGATGGTCGTCAATTGTGATCTGTAGATGAACTTATAAGTGTATCGCAGGCTGAAGTAAAGGACATGGCTAAGAATGGATTCCAGAAATATTTCGATGAAATTAGCAACTGTGGCAAAAATGTACTGTTGTTCAAGGGTCTTTTTTCGAAGGAGGATGCATTTCAGCAACTCAACTGGTAATATTCTTAAGTTATAGACTCAGTCCGGGAACTTTTGAGTCCTATTACGTATATATGTATTACGTTGGGGAAAAAGAAATCCATTATTTTTTCGGTAGATGGCTGTAGTGTCGATATCTCGTGAAGTATTGATCAAACAATTTCAAATTTATGCTCGTTGTCAAGGAGATATTTCACACTAAAAAACTTCTTTTGCAGTTTTTTGTTTGGTTTATTCAGTTGTGAGTTACAGAGTGTTTAAAATGGAAGTCAACAAAGAGAAAATTCGGTTCATTTTACAGTTTTTCTTTGATAAAGGCGAAAATGTAAGCCAGGTGGCAGAATTTGTGAATGGTGTTTATGGTGTTGATACTGTAACAGCTAATTAAATGATATTTTAGTTTCAACGATTGTTCAGGCCTTTTTGATGTTAAAGATGCACCTTGCACAGGCAGGCCCGTCGTAAAATATGTCGATAAAATCTCAGAAATAATCGAATTTGAATGGCATGTTAGTTGTCGTAGCATCGCCCAGGAGCTAAAGATAGACCATAAAACAATTTTAAACCATTTGCGCAAAGTTGGATTTAAAAAAAGCTCGATGTTAGGGTGCTTCACCAATTAACATCAAAAAACGTGATGTATCGAATTTCCATCTGCGAAGCCTTGCCCAAACGAAATGAAATCAACCCATTTTTTAAGCGGGTGGCGACTGGGGTGAAAAATGGGTCCCATACGACAATATTGTGTGAAAAAGATCGTTGTCTAAGCACGGTGAAGCAACTCAAATGGTGGCCTAAAAAGGACTAACGGCCAGGAAGGTTCTACTGTGTATTTGGTGGTATTGAAAAGGAATAATTTATTATGAGTTACTTCCGTCTTTCCATAAATTGAGATCTCTACTGCCAACAACTGGGCCGTTTGAAGCTAGCGATTGACCAGAAACAGCCAGAATTAGCCAACAAAAGAGGTGTTGTGTTCCATCAGGACAACGCCAGGTAACACACGTCTGTAGTGACTCACCAGAAACTCTGGGAGCTTGATTAGGAAGTTTTAATGCTTCCACCATGTAGTCCGGACCTGGCACCAAGCGATTACCATCTTTTTAATGCATTGCAAAACATCATGAGTGATAAGAAATCGGGATCAAGAGAAGATTGTGAAAATCCATTACTAGAGTTTTTCGCCAATAAGGACAAAGACTTCTAAGAAAGAGGCATTATGAAGCTACCTTTAAAATGGCAATAAATTATACAACAAAACGGTGCATATTTGATCCAAATCGGGCGATCCGAAACATGTTAAATAAAGTCTTGAAATTCTTGCAAAAATTATGGGTTTCTTTTTCCCCAACCTTACATATTTTTATTTTCAATACCATAAGACAATGACAAACTCTTACAATAGAGTACACTCTAATATATTTTTATCTCGGAGTATCTATGCAGATCAGAGCATCCCAACAAACGGTTCCTGTTCATGACCTCGTTTACAGAGTGGGCAATTTGAATACTCACGAATACAGATATGGTGTAGGAGATCCGCAAGGGTGTCCCTATCAACCGCAAGTCTTAATTCCGCTACAGCTTTTTCACGGGGTTTATCCGAGATATTTCGGTCCAAGAGGATTTTCCAAATTCTTGTAGAAACACGAAAGTGAGCGACGTTTCCAACTTTGTCTGAAAAGATTTTGGATGTAAAATTTTGTGGAATGAAATGAGTTATAAGTATTTGGCTGTTAAGTAATGTGAGCCAGCAAATCCACCCATTTGTTCTCTTTTGTAGGGTTATCTGTCGTCCCTCTATCCACAAACTCTCTAGGATAACCCGTTAATCTAGGACATTTTAATGGAGGAACATTTCGCTGGATCTGACAGCCTGGATGACACACACACCACCTTCACTATATTATATTATTAACTACAACCTGTTAACGAGAATATGAAAATGTTTATTAACATCGCCCTTTTAAGCTGAACTAGAGATATAGCTGAATTCCCAAGGGAACCGAGCTCAATGGAAAAGGGCTTAGAGCTACAAACCAGTCACTCAGAAATCACCACCCCCGCATTCATCCTTTATTGATCGGAAATGTTAGTTTTCATTTTTTACAGAAATACATTCTAAATTTATCGTCATACAAAGTAAAGGTAAATTTACTTTATACAAACATATACAAAGGTAAAAATAATTTTTTTTAAAAAATACAATAAAAAGTATACTGGGTAAGATAAAGGGGAAAAAATAATTTCAAGCACTCCTGAAAATACATGAAAAACAATGAAAATCTTGAATACAAATATACCGCGCAATTTCAATATATATATATATATAAATATTTTAAGTCAATTCCTATTTTTAATGGATGAATAGAAAGTTTTTATTTTCGTTTGAAAATTTGAACAATATACATATATACAAGTAAATATATATATAGGGAGAGAGTGAACCAATAGTAGAGGGATTTAAAAAATAGGATGATTTTTTTTGTCTGAACTGTTGTGTAACAATGCACACCCAGTTTCGCTAGTTTGGCTGAAAAACCAGTTTTTGACGCCAACTTTTGTCATTGTTTTAACAGTTACATTGTTACAACAATGTAGACGAATCTAATTTGGTGTCGAAAACCATTCATTAATTTTATTAATGAATTAATATTTGAAAAAAAAAATTAAATAACGTCAAGTAACATCCACTACAAGCTTAAAAAATTTATTTGAACTTAATTGGATGAATAGAAAGTATTTTATAAACGACTAAAAATTTGAATAAGATATATAAATATGTATATATACAGGGAAGAGTAAGCTAATAGTAAGAATTATAAAAGACGTGTAAAAAGTTAACAAGACAAATTTATAAAAACAAGAATGGAAAGTGCTACGTAGACAGATCTCGGAATTTTGAGAACCACGGGGAAGTGACCATTGTGACGCGTGAATTAGAAGAATTTAGTTTTGGTCCATGGACCTCTCAATTTGTAACCATGGTCAAGCGACAAGAAGGACACCCGAGAAGGAACCTCCTTCTCCTAACTTTTATACCACACTGACGGGAGGACGTTTGAGCCTCAAGATATTTAACGTGCATAGGCAACCTCTGAATGGCGGGTCTTCAGCGATACGACGCTTGAACTCACATGGCACGCCAGCCAAGAGTTCGTTACCTTGACCACTAGGCCACCACGTTAACGGAAGAATTTGAGATTTGTCAAATTTACTTTGCATCCGTCTCCATCAGGACTCGGTAATTCATTTATTCGGAATGAAAAAAGAGAAATTTTAAATGGAATGCGTCTCGTCATCGTTTATTTTATTTTTTGCCTTCAGTTGAGCAGGTATAAATATCTTTTTTGTTTTTCCTACTAAATACAGCAATCGTCAAATGTTCACTCGCCAAAACTTCTCTAAGGACAGAAATAAGTATAATTTATTTTATTTTCTTTCAGATTTTTTCTTAATTATCAAGTTTGATTTCATTTTTTTGTATTTCATGAAAAAGAATTCTCTAGAAAATAACTGTAATAAGTTGAACAAAATCTTTCAGTACTTTCTTCCTTCTGCTGTATTTATGATTTTACAAAATAAATCAAATTTAGCTTTCATTTCTTGGCTTTAATTCGTATCACGAAAATTACTTCTAAGAAAAATTTAGAGCACTAAAATTTATTTCCTTTTTTCCACAGATAATTTTCTTTCCTTTCATTCTTCTTATTTTTAACACTAGAGAGAGAGAGAGAGAGAGTTGTGGTCACGATCACCGAGTTGTTATTATTTTTGTCGAACCGAGGTTTCAAATCCTTGTACTCTTAAACACTTAACGCAGAGGTTCCCAAACTTTTTTTGTCTTATAGACCCCTTACCATGTTTTCCGGTTTGAGGTAGACCCCTTCTTAACTAATATTGAATTTTTGCAAAATTATCAACTTAAATGTCTTTCTGACAGCTGGTACTACAATTACTTTGAAAGAATTAAATTTTTATAACTGTAATGAAGTATAGTGTTTAAAATTTAAAAAGCTCATGTTAATTAACTATTGTAATAATTAATTGTAATATTAATTATTACAATTATAATTGTAATACGGAATTTTTTTTCCAATGTGACCATATTAATTCAATGTCTACTGTGGTATTACCAGAGTCAAAGGATTCTCAAACCTGGTTTCAAAATCTGATTAAAAGCCATTTAAATGCTATACGTAGGTTAAAACGTCCTGACAGATTGCTTGTAACAAATTGAGAAAATTCGGGCCCTCCAGTATTATACTTCTTTAGCTTAACTCTGAAAAGAAACTCTGAAATGGTTCTCGTTTTAATAAAATGTATGATGTCATCTGTAAGTGCAAATTAACCTCATTAAATAAATCTGTTAAATAGGTAAAATTTGGTTTCCACTAGATTAAATTTTTTCTTTTAAAATTAAAGTCACGATCTAGTTTAATGCAAGCCACTATCATAGACCCCATTTATACCTCATGAAGCCCTAAATTATTTTTTTGGTGACGTGGACCTCTAGCGTGTCGTCATAGACCCCTGGGGGTCTATATAGACCACTTTGGGAATCACTGACTTAATGTGTGTAAATGGGTTTAAATCGGTTGTACGATATCGTGATGTGAATTTAGGAGAATGGGGTGCCAGCATAGATGTCGTCCTCGTTACTTGACCTTGAATAAAAATTTCGATGTCCGTCTTCGATAGCTCTCATGTAGCTTTACATTGTGAAGTAAATTATCACCTATTCGTGAACCCTGAGATTGAGATTGCGACGTTTGTCTTTCATATAAATGTGTAGTTATTTATGTATATAAATACAGGGATTTTCACAATTCCCTCCAGGGTTCGACTATAGTACAAAACACTAATCGCAATACATCAAAAATAGTACAGAAACACTGTAAGTTTTAATTACATTCCTTACAAGTAATCTATGTGTGAAACTTTGGTTACACTGCTTACGTCAATACGATAGTCTAGTTCCTGCCACACTCTTCTCAACATGGTAGTATCAATGCTATTGACAGCACATGTTATTCTTTTATGCGGTTCTAATACGTCACGTGGGAATGAAGGTACGGAATTTGATCTTATGCAAAATACGGATAAATTGGATAACACTGGCAACATGGAAAAGATAATAATAGCTGTCAATCACACGCTGATTGTGTCACGTTTAGTAGAGTGTGGCAGAAACTTGACTATCACATTTATGCAAACCTTGTAACGAGGGTTTCCCACAAAGTATACCTGTAAGTTACGTAATTAAAACTTGAATTGTTTCTTTATTTTTTGATATGATCTTTTTACTGAATTAGGATTAGTTTTTTTAAGACCTTGAAGGGAATTGCGCGTATAATTCTGCATTCATTTATTAATTATGTTATAATACAACTTCTGACAGTAAAGTTCGGCGAATGAAGTCAGAATAACCGATCTGACAACACTGGCAAAACAAAACGCTGCGCATGCGTAGCGGCTGCTGTCGACCATATGCCCCCACCATTGTTCAGTTGAGACTCATTTGTGTTCCGAGTAAGACTTGTTTTACAAAGTGCTTGTTTAGAACGTTGGTTCTTAACTGAAAACATTAAAATGAAGGAACAAAAGATCATTTTAAAGTTTTGTTTTAAGCTTGGTAAGATACCAAAAGAAACTCATACGATGCTGGTACGTGTTTATGAAGATCAAGCACTGTCCATGAAGTGTGTGTACGAGTGGTTTGCCCATTTTTGAAATGCAGAAAAAGTGTTTTTAACAACGCCCGTAGTAGAAGACTGGTGACCTTCGTCAGTGACGAAAAATCTAAGAAAGTAAGAAAATTTATAACTAGAAATCGTCAGTTAATTGTGCGCATGATAGCTGATGAACGGCAGATTAACAGTAGATCCGTGCGATAAATCGTTGTCCACGATTTAGCAATGACAAAAACTTGTTATTGATATTGACGACATTTCTAACATCGAAAGAAATGTGACGCAGCTTTTGGACTCCATCCCAAAAGAAGACTTCTTGCAAAGTTTCAGGACATGCATAGCAGATCTCAATATTGCATAGTTATGGGAGGAGACTATTTCAAAGGACAATAAGGTAACTTTCTTTGATATTTCATCTACATTTATGTTACAGGGCTATTTACAGAACTTAATTGTCAGAGGTTGTAATACGTCGATTTTCCGGTGAATGATCATATTTTTTATTTTCGTATTTGACTCTTTTCAACATAGTTAAGCTTATTATGTAATTAAATGTAGGATATAACATTCAAAAAGAAAATAAAGTTAATTATCCAAATTGTGCATGTGTCATCTGCTATTTAAAACATTTTACTCTTGATTAATGCTTTAAAATTGACCTAAAACCTTTTTTATGTGATGGACTACATTCGAAACCATGATTTGGATAGTTTTTATGATATTTAGTGTCAGTTGTGAATTATAACATACATATAAAATTATTTTACGAATATTGTCGCGAGGAAAATTTATTTAAATGCAATTTTTCGGCAAAAACGAAGAAAGAAGGATATATTTTTAAAACATTCTAATTTCCAGAGAAATGCTTCTATAATAATATTTTACCTATATATAGCTAGCACTCCTATTCGGAAATTGAGGTTAAGTTTTTTAATTCTTTAATTTAGAACTGGATTTATTCACATTTTATAATATCATACATTAATTATGTTACACATTTGTTTATTAATTTTATTAATAGTATAAAAATTTTAACAAAAAACATCCTTTACTATTCCAATGTATCATAACAATCCAAAAAATGTAAATTTTCTAAAAATTTTAGTCCTACTGAGGTATATTGGCCCTTACTATAAATATTATTATTATAGACACATATTTTAAAAAAGGAAATATCTAATTCTTCTTTCATTTTTTTGCCAAAAAAGTATTAATTTATTTTTTCATCCAATAATGTTGGGATGGATATGTGCACTGTCACATTCCCCACCTCCTGTTACTTCGAGTGGAGCAATCCACACTGACGTCACACCCAACCAATAGTGCCCGACGAAAGGACTGGGAAATCGCTTAGACGGACGCTAAGCGATGGAGGAAAAAAAAAACATTCTCCTTTAGAGTTTAATATATTTTTAAACATTTCATCCTTCATTTTGCTTAAAAAATCAATTATAGACTAAAGGTGTAGTCATTTTTCCGTAATAATATTATTAAAACAATTTTATTTCGATATGCTAATTTTACTGATACTAAGTTTCAATAACTTATTCATTTATACACTTTTTCAAAACGACGATTCCGAGCGTGACTCAGCCAGCTTAAAAAAATTTTGGAGGCATTTAATTTCATTCGTATTAATTCAATTTGCTTGCATTTTTGAAAAATAATGAAAAACATCACAGGATTAAACTCAACTATTTACAAATTCAAGATGGCTAAAGTAAACTTGAATCTTAAGAAGTTGCACGTTTATAAGCAGACATTTTACAACTTTTTCCATAACTAAGACTTAACCCAGTGCTTCTCAAGCTTTCGATGTTCGCGACCCAATATTCGATCATAATTTTCATCGCCCCCCCGTACAAAAAACAATACATTGAATTCAGTTGCGTATTCAAGATATCAGTCCTTATTTTTCAGTTTTTTTAAACATTTATTATGACGACACACACGATCTACAAACAATTAAATATAAATGGAAAACTACTATTGAGTGGGTAGGCACACCTACCGATTTTGAGGGTTCCGTTATCGGCCAAAGTTGCTTACAGACTGATTTGAATCCTCCATCGGTCAGGGAAGGTTCTCACATATTTTCCTCTAGGGATTACTGAGAAGCAAACAGCCACATTCCCCTAGTACAAAAAACAATACATTGAATTCAATAAGATAAAACTTTGACCCTAAAGCTACAATACAATTTTAACCTCTTAATTTCCAATGACGTATATAAACGTCTTGCGTTAATAACCCGGATGTAATAATATGTCTTTCCGAATTAAGAACTTTTATGTGCGCTGCTATCCATAAAATTATTCCGCAGGCTTTGGAATGCAAAAAAAAAAAGACTGACTTTGTTTGCGAAGGATTTACTTATATCAAAGGATTTCCTCATTTAATCCTTTTCTTCACACTCACACGTCACAATAAATCATATACGCGTGCCTACGTAGTGGAAAACGTAGGCATTACAGAGCGAATCGCATAACTTTTAATCAGTAGGCAAAATATTACTTATAAGCGATACAAATTATCGAGATAAGGGTTAATTTTTGTATATAATTTTATATGTAACAATCCCATGGGGTCACTGGTAATTATTAAACTTGTTCTTAACATAGTATTGCTAAATCAATTATAAAATACATTGTGCAGTACTGATACATTTATAAGTGGATTATATCAGCGTAAATGTTAATTTTATTTTCTATTATGTCAGAACGTATATTTTTTGTTTTCATTCAGTAAATTAATAATTTTTTAAATCATTTTTTGCTTTCCACTTTTCAATATGCTCGCACACCCCTCGTAGAGTTATCAGGCCTCCCTTGGGGGGCACGCCCCACAGTTTGAGAAACGCTGACTTAACCTATTCCCATACATAACCAGCACTAATCATGAAGCAGAAAAAAATAAAAATCTTTCTTCTAAAATAAGTCAGAAAACTTCTGGAAAAGGGAAGTTAACAACCGACTTCTGAAGAAGACAAATCTGTTCTACGAAGTTTCGGGTGTTAAATTCCAACCAAAAGAATGTAACGACAGACGGACAGATTTTTTTTTCTTACTTCCATTCCCTTTCCCTTCTCAACGACGACCTGATCGAGATAGAATGGAGACGTGATATAAATGAGCCTCCGACTTGTCTCTACTTATTGCGAGTTGTCAAGAATAGTTACGAGTGGCCTTAAAAGGGGAATCATTTCCCACGTTTAAGCCTTGTATTTTTGCTGGGTTAAAATTTATACTTATTTTTTATAACAAGAGAATTTTTTGTTGTTGTTGATCCATTATAAAAATGTGATTTTTAAATAGCAGTTCATAGGTATTTTAGCACTGACTTGTTATTCAAATAAAGCTATAGATAACTATTTTTAAAATATTTTAATTGCTGTATTGCTAATGCAATTTCTGTTAGTTAAATTCATAATTAATTGCTTATAAAATACTCTCACATACACTCTATATTTGGAAATAATATTTTATTCAACAATCCATTTAGGGGATTTGGAAGCCTCTCGCTCTATATATACTGACAATGTTAAATTGGCTGTTTTTGGTGTACCTTTTCTCAAAATCTGTTATATGTACATGCTTGAAATTTTTCATACAATTAAAGTTTACCTTTCTCATTATACTTAAATGAGCTTTAAGCTAATTTTGAATTTTTTAATAATTTATGAAACATTTGATCAAACATTGCTAAATGTGACCCATTTTTCACATAAAAAAATTGTAAAAAACGAATTTTTGAATTTTTTACAAAAAGCTCATTTTAGTATACATCAGCCATCATTATAAATATATCATAAAACATTTACATACCTGTGTACATAAGTTTCTCAGAAAAGGTACATCGAGCATCAAAATTTACATTTTGAGCTAAATTGATTTTAATATATACAGTGAGGTTTCTAATCGGCTAGTAAATAAGAAAAATAAAGGCTCAATTTACAATAAAAGATACATGTTATGTTTTGGTTCATATCAGACGTTCAACTTTTAAGCAAAAACGAAGTACTTTGTTTACGTTTTTCGCCATTCAAATGAGTGTGGCCCAATTTCAACGATTATTTAAAAATAGGTTTTAAGGGCTTTTAATTACCCTAAAGGTTAAAGTAAGGTATTTTTAGAAAGGTTAAAATCTATGCAATTTAAAAATGTAAAAATTTCAAATTGTCAAATAAATAAGATTTTAGCTTTCCAACTGCCCTTAAGTATTTAAGTTATTAATTGTATAGCAGCGTTTTTCTAACTGGGGGAGCACCTTCCTAGAGGGTTGGATAATCCTACCGGGAAGGGCAAGCATATTGAAAAGTGGAAAATAAAAGTTTATTAAATATATATATATTAATTTACTGAAAGGAAGCAGAAGAAAATACATTATGATATAATAAATAAAATACATATTTAATTACACTTATTTAATATACTCATAAATAAATCAGTACTGCACAATGTATTTTATCATTAATTTATCAATACTAAGTTAGTGGATTAAGTTAATGTAAGTTCATTTACTACCCATGGACTTATATAAAAAATTATATACAAAATTTCACACTCATCTTGATAATTTGTACGGCTTATAATTAAAGTCGTATTGTAGCTTTAGCGCGTCAAAGTACATTATTATTAAATTCCATACATTGTTAGTGTATGGAGGAGGGCGCGATGAAAATTATGATTAAAAATTGGGTTGCAATCATTGTAAGTTTGAGAAGCGCTGATGCATAGTAATTTTTTTAGGAAATGCAATGCTGCAGTTATTGAAATTCAATATCCTGAGACTGATTCGATGTATCGTATAATCCGGCGCGTACCACGAACTCTTTTCACTCACAAAATAAAATCAAAATTATACACCGTAGTACATCGGCTCTAAAAATAATAGCATTAGAAATAAAGAAAAATATCAGCGCATGAAAGTTAGATTTCTGTGCGTATCTAAATACTGTATATTTGAAAAAAGTTATGTAATTTATGAACTTTTATTATTGGATAACATGTAAAAAATGGCCACTTAAGAGACTTCCGTTTCATCTTCAAGCACATCATCAAGTACTATTTACTTTTTATTACCATCACGGTTACTCTGATCCAAAAATAAATAATTATCTTCCGTTCCATGTATATTGTTAAATATACTACATGTTTTCTTAAATGACGTTTCGTGTTAAGTCAAGTTTAACATCATTCCGTACTTTTATTAAAAACTCACATATTTTCTAGTCTATAAAAGATAATAGCATTGCACATGCACATGTCAGATTTCTTCGTAAACAAACATAAGGCGAATATACCAAAAAATGAAAAAAATGCAGCTCGAGAGTTTAAGTACGTGTTATACGCCTGAAAGTACGGTACTTCAAGACTTCATGATACTGATAAACTAGAAACTATGCCTTGGGTAAAGCTTAACTTATTTTTATTTTTAAATCTCAAAATATACAGGTGTTTATAAATGAGTATCGGAATTTGAACGCTTTATAGCATTTATTACATTTAATTTATTAGTACACCTCATACATCGAATGAAAGACCAACTGAAACAGTTTTGTTTGCTAGCATATGTGCACATGCCTGCGAAACGTATGCAATTTTTCCCCGCCGATCAGCGTGCAAGTAGAAAAATGGCGACTAGTGAATAGAAAGCGTTTTGCGTTCTCCAGTTTGCAAAGACCGAATTGAGAGAGAAGACAGGTTAAAGAATCTGTTATTACAGTGCAACGAGCATTCCGGTGGACAACTCAGTGGAGATGTGAACACTCATCATGTGCGCATCTGGAACTTAGAAAATTTTTACGAGGAGGAGCTAGAATCGCAACCAGACTCACCTAAATTGAATGCTTTTTTGTGCCATATCTCGGTGGAAAGAGTATGGGCATTACGTTTTCGGAGAACCAACTGTAACTGGTTCTGCTTATCTTGATACTGTACAACTATGGCTATTTCCTCAATTGAAAGAAAGTGAACCAGAACTTCATTTGGCAGCAAGATGGTGCACCGCCTCTCTGGTATTTCTCAGTACGCGATTAGTTGAACATCACTGGTACTCGACCAATTGATTTTCCACAAAGGGTCTCACGATAAAGCTTGTTTCACATGGCCTTCACGTTCACCCGATCTGACGCCTTGTGATTTTTATCTGTGGGAGTTCATTAAGGATTGTGTGTACGTTCCTCCCCTACCAGCTGACCCTCCTGGCTTAAGACACAGGATTGAAGCAGCTGTTGTAAGAATTACCTCAGACACACTAAAAAAAGTTTGAGATGAACTCGCCTATCGACTTGATGTGTGCCGTGTGACGAATGGGGCTCCCATTGAACATTTGTAAGCTTGTAGGAAAAACTGTTTCAGTTACTCTTTCATTCGATGTATGAATTGTACTTCTCAGTTATATAAAGCGTTACAATACAATAAAGCGTTAAAAATCCGATATTCATTTAGAAACAACCGGTATAACAAATTGTATAGTCATTGACAATTCAAAAATCTCCCTCTAAAATAATAAAATAATATTAAAAATTATTATTTATTCATTCCTTCTACCAAGGAAATAACGATAAATAAAAATCAATGCAATGAACAATATCAGTTCTTCAGTAATTTTAATACAAAAAGCAGTATTAGAGTTTTACTTAATATGGCGCGAGAGCCCAAATGTTGGATAAACTGCGCCAAATGTTTCTTGGATAAAGAATTTTTCCTAAAATTAACTAATTTAAACCAATTAGGGATATTAATGATTTAATTTGTATGTATTTAAAAGTGACTTAAACTAGCTTTCAAATGTTAAAACGGTTTCATTAAAAATGCATTTATTTCCAAGTTTATTCGTAATAACAAATAGAAATCTTGTGGAATAAAATTATTTAAAGGAAAAAAAAATCAATATTGTCTGTATATGTTTTATATATCCCTTAAAAGTTATCGTAAAAAAAATTGAAGTTGTTCCCCTAAGTAAAAGTTACATTTCTGTTATAAATGTGAATGGAAATTAACTCTCTCTCTCTCTTATACTATATTATTTTATTTTCCAAAAAAAAAATAGTTCATAAAAAATATCGACACTTTATTGTACAAGAGAAATTGGGTTTTGAAAATGACGATTTGTGATGTATATAAGCAAAATAGTTTTGATATTTTTTTTTTTAAAAAAATTATTACATGTTTAAGACTTTGTACTACTTTGCGTAACAAAGGATGTGACTAAAAACGATGCGTTACACAATTTTAGCATTTTTTGAATTACAAACGCAGTAGATATTTTACAGCTGCATTTTTTTCGTTACCGACCAGGCAAGAACTTGAAATTGCATTGTATGCTTCAAACAAACCAAAAGTGAACTTTGAAAATTTTGATAAAAATTAGCCAATTAAATCCAGAAGAATTTTTCATTCAACATCACGCGGAAGGTGTGAAACCTGCGGAAATTACTCGTCGCATGCAAGCGTAGTATTGTAACAGCTGTTTATAGCGAAACAAGATCTACGAATGGATAGTGAACTTCAAACAGAGGACTTCTTTATGTAAAGACGACAGATCGGACAGTGCATCGACGTCAACCAATGAGGGTCTTCGTCGTTGAGGATATAGGGATGGAAGGAATGACAAATAACCAGCAGGTATTACACCTTTTACAAACGAAAAGCAAAGCAATGCCTTTCTTTCCTCCTTGGAGCACATCGACACTGGACACCACGTTAAAAAGAGAGAGTGTCCTACATTCAAACGACTACAAGGAAGCCCTGAACTAGTACTTTTTATGAAGAATTCCAGGAATAAAAAAACTCACTTTTAGAATTGTTTTAAAAATTATTCAGGTTAAGCTTAGTCTTAAATATGTTAATTTAAAGCATAGGAGTTAAAGAATTCGGTACTTACATATTATCGCAACAATCCCCAATGTTTCAGATTTCAACGTGGCCGCGGTAGTCGAGTGGTATAGGTATCAGATCGTGGCTTGCCTTGTCACGAGTTCGAGCCTAGTTCCACTAAGGACCCGCCGTGTAGGGCAGCGATGCACGCTAAATCTGTCGAGAGCTCAAACATCCTCCCGTTGGTGTGGTGTGGTAGTTAGGAGAGCGGGGTGCCAACTCAGGTGTCATCCACGTCACTTGACCATGGTTCAAAATTACGTGGTCCGTCGACGAAAGCCCTCGTGTAGCTGAAAAGTGCGACGTTAATATTCAATCAATCAATTCAGATTTCAACGTTTCTTTAAGTTGGCAACAGCAATTTCGCATGTGTGGTATGTGCTGAATTGGCATTTACGTGCTTCGTTTCATATAATGTCGTCAATAGGTTGTGATGTGATACGTAAGTACCCAGTACTCTTCTTGGTCGCTTCTAAGTTTGGATTTTGGAATTTGATGTTAACCCGCGATCACTCGCGCGGGGTGTTCTGTACACCCCAGCAACAAGAAAAGCCTCCTACAATTCTAAAAATAATGCGCAGAACCACGATTTTTTCTGTAGCTGCCCATTTTAAATCATTGAACCTTCACACCTGATGTAATCAATCTCGCTAGGACGATTGGAATGTAACGCCTTTCAAAAGTTTATTTGGGGTGCTGAGAACACCCCGCGAGTGATTGAGTTATATTTTCGTACTCGAAGCATCTACGGAAAAATACGTTTTACTCTTTCTGTTTACGTTTTTTTTTTCAAATATATTAATATGCACGAATATTTTATTTAAAATTTCAATAAATGCGGTATAAAAATAATATAATTTTATAAAATATTTGTAAAATACAATTTTTTTTAAAAAAAATTCAAAACGTTTTCTAGAAATTATGACAAAAATTCCATGAGAAAGGGAGAAATAGCGACTTTGTCGTCTATTAGATAGATACTGTATCAACAGATTGACAAAATGAACTAAGTGAATTCGATAACTGCGTGATTTCGTAACCAAAGTTGGAGAGATGAAACTTGAAATCATAATTTTTTATAATACAGGTGGTGTTGATACCACTGATGAAATGTGCAGTATATATATTATGTATCGCGAATATGTAACCTTCGGCCATTGCGAATATTTTATCATCTTACTTAATACTGCAGGAATTAATGCTTCCTTTGTCTATCATTTGGTTCTTCCTGAAAATAAATTAGACATTCAATATTATTAGAGGAGATTAGAATGGATGTTGTGCAGCCACAGTGGGATATGAGATCGGATTTCCCAAACCTTAACAAAACACTCAAAAGAAGCTTTACTGACACAGAATATATTAAAAAGAGCATTAATCCCCCTAAAAAAGGGGTGATGCACTGCTGGTCCACGGGTAAAAGATGTAAAAATTATTTGTTTTTGTCTTCAATGCAAGAAAAATATGTGCTTAAAGCTTATGAATACAGTCTGCTCTGAATGTTTGAAAAATGATTAAAATATTATTTTTCTACTTTTTACTATCCTTATCATTAATTATAAAGTATATTTATTTCTGGTATATACGTTTTACTTGTGGTTTATGAAAAAATATAAAATTGTGTACTTCAAAATGAAAATTTTGTAGGTTTAGTTTAAATTAATGCTAGTCTCATTTGAATGCAATAAATTTAATAATTATGTTTGTATAATACAAAAAACCTCTTATACTTCATAAATATGTATCATAATTGACTTAAAAAATTTTTCTTATATAAATACACATGTTAAGAGAGTTTGGGGTGTTCTCTACACCCCGCGAGTGACGACGGTAGAAAAACAGGCGCGAGTGACCGCGAGTTAAGAATTATTTTTTTTAACCATACTCCCACCAACGTCCTCTCGGACATAAGGCGTCTTGCAGTCTAATATAAAGCAGAAGTTGCTCTAGCCGGAAGGAGAATTCCACAGTTCTTGCGAGGGAACATGAAGCCGAGCGGGCAATCGGATAGATGCTCCCCTGTCATTGGCATGGATTTACAGAGAGGGCAGAGCGGTGAATCAGCCAGGCCAATCTTAAACGATGGGCTTGCAGGTAATCATGTCCGGTGATGATTCTGAAACATGCCACACCTTCCACCTTAGGTAGGGCAGAAAGCTGAGAACGTCTTTGGCCATCGAGCAGACAAG
>BMAV01026096.1:411549-437178 GCA_019973955.1 Trichonephila inaurata madagascariensis | reverse complement strand
GAATAGGTTTGTCGCATATTTTAAGTAATGGAGGTGTGCTTCTTTTTCTGGAAAAGTTGATTAGACTGCTTTTTTCTGGAGAGGTGGACAATTTCCATTTTTTACACTAGGCTGAAATATTATTTAAATATTCTTGCATTTCGTCTATTGTTTTATTCCAATTTGTACCGCTATTGTATAAGAATATGTCATCTGCGTAAACCAGAAGAGGGCTGTCGTGTTGAATTTCAAATATATCTGCCATATAAATCATAAATAGGAAAGGACTTAAGATACAACCCTGAGGTACAACATAATTATTTATTTTAATTTTTAAAAAATTGTTCCTCCATTTAATTTGAATTGTTCTCTGATGTAAGAAGTTTTAGATCCATCGAAGCAATCTACCAGAGTATCCAACTTTTTTTAATTTAGAAACAAGACCACTTGGCCACACTGAGTCATATGCTACTTTAATATCTAATGCTATCAAAATGAAATATTCCTTGCGTTTTCTAGCCAGTATAATGTCATGTTGTAATTGAAGTAACGTATTAATGCTGCTTCTGTGAGGGTAAAACCCATGATGATTAACATGAAAAATTTTATTTTTAAAACTGAAATCTAACATTCTATGCAGAATCATTCTTTCTAATAATTTGGCAATTACTGAAGTAAGAGATATAGAACGGTATGACGAAACTTCTTTGGGATTTTTGTGAGGTTTTAAGAAAGGTAATATAATCGAGTGAGTCCAATCTATTGGAATATGACTTGATATCTAACTGTCATTTAAAGACTTTAGAAATAGATTTATATTCCATTGGTGGGGAGAAGAATGATTGTTTGGAGAGAAATTTTATCATGTCCTCGGTTGCTATTCTTTTGATGAGATATTGCTATTTCTAATTCTTGTAAAGAAAATGGTTTATTAATATCTTGACTATTGTCCAGAATAGAGATATTTGGAATACTATCGTTGTTTTGTTTTGCGTAATATTGTAAAAAAAAGCTTGCTTGGGATTGTTCGTTTGTTAGTATGGTTCCGTTATTCTCAATAATATTAAATGAAGAATAGTTAGGATTTGTTCTATTTTTGATTATCCGGATTATTTTAAAAAGAATTTTAGGAGAAGAGATTTTTTCACATGTCTTCTGCCAAAAGTTTTCTTTACAGGCTTTGAGTATTCGCTTAAGTTTTGCGCTTACTTCTTTATATTTTATCCAGTCTTCTTTAAAGTTTTTTTTCTTGCTTTATTAAGGAGTTTTCTTTTCTTTTTTGCTCTTAAATGCCCGCAAGCTGCTGTCCACCATGGAGCTCTTGAACTGATCTGTTTTTTTTCTGATTCTTGAGACAAGAGAGATTTGAGATTTTTTAATTTCTTCTATAATATCTATATTTATGTTTTCATTTAAATTTAACTTTTGTTGAATAATATTGATAAATTTGTTCCAATTTGTTTTTTGTTTAAAATTATTTGTTGCTGAGCTGTTTGTTCTTTTGTAATTAATAATTATAGGGATGTGGTCACTTTCAAAATTATCGGTATTTGAGGTCCAGGATAAGTCATAATTTAAATTTATAGATGCTAAAGAAAGATCTACAGATCTAAAAATTCCCGATGATTGGAGATAAGTTGTACTTTTATCGTTTAATAACAAAAAGTCATTTTCAATAATCCAATCAAAAATCTTTTTTCCAAAAGCATTGGAATTTTTTGATCCCCATATCTCATGAGATGCGTTGAAATCTCCTAATATTAAACTGTGATTATCAATATATGATACTATTTTTGATAAATTGACGTCTTTAAAGCTACCTGGTGGGATGTATATATTAAAAATTGTGTGATAGGAACTGTATCTATCTGAACTCTAACTATTAAAATTTCTAAGTCTTCACTA
Organism: Trichonephila inaurata madagascariensis; assembly: GCA_019973955.1. Lineage (NCBI taxonomy): Eukaryota > Metazoa > Arthropoda > Arachnida > Araneae > Nephilidae > Trichonephila > Trichonephila inaurata. Next base: position 435,294 of record BMAV01026096.1, on the reverse strand, counting down.
ATTTCTGAGAATATTTTTATTGCGCTAATATCCTTGTTTAAAATTATCATTAACCCTCCTCCTCTTTTGATTTTTCTATCAATTCGAAATATATTCTTGTTGGGAATTGTGAAAATATCATTTGGATGTAAGTAAGTTTCTTGAATTATTAAAATGCTTCCTTTTTGAAAAATTGCGCAACAGAATATCTGACCTCTTGTTTTTAATTCCACGTGCATTCCATTGAATTATATTCATGATTTAAAGGGAAAAAAGGTGCAATACTACGAATTTGTTTAAATGTCCAAAAAAAGAAGGCAGTTTAATATTGAATTTTTTAGCGAGAATATAAGAAAATTTGTACATTTATTTAAGTTTTTTTATTTTGTTCTACTACACTTTCTAACGTATTTCCTCTCTGTTCTGATATTTTCTTGAGTCTTTTTGCTTTTTCATTCATTTTTCTATTTATTAGATAATCATCATCTTTTGGAAATGTTGTATTGGATGCAACTTTTTCAAGGTGAAGTCCATGGTATTCATTAAGGAAGAAAAACTCAAATTGTACTATTGTAGCGCTGTGTACTATTTGTTCTAATTTCTTTTCAAATATGTGTGCTGTTGTTTTCTTCAAATTTCAATTCTAATTTTGTAAATTTTTTTTCAAGATTTTCTATCTTCTCTGTTTGATTGTTATAAGTTTTGGCCGGGTATGATTTTTTTTTTTTTTTTTTTTTTGGAATTTCTCAACTGCTTCGTTTCTCGAGATTTGTTTTGCTGTACTTTAATTTTTAAGATTTTAACTTCCTCTTGATATCTTTTGAAACTTTTATGGTTAGCTTCATACTCTTCTCCACAAGAGCTACATTTTTTTTATTATTATTTCTTTACACTCGTTTTCAGAGTGGTTTAGTGAGGAAATTCGGCATTTTATTGAGCTTCTACAAAATTTTTGAATGTGTCCAAATTTCCAACAGTTTGTGCATTGTTTAGGTTTTTCAAAGTAAAGGTTAGTTTTAAACATTTCAAACCCTATTGGAACTCTTTCGGGAATACTGCATCCAATTTGGGTAACTTTAATTGTTTTGATTGGTTTGAAACCAGATTCTGTTTTTTTGATAAAACGCTGAATATCAAAAATTGCATAATTGTTATTTTCTAATTCCGATTTTATGTCATCTATTGTATATTCTGTGTCTATTCCTTGTAATATGTAACTACTGGTTAGGCCAATAAGGGACAAACTTGTACTTATTTTTACTCCATTAATTTCTTTAATTTTTAATGCTTCTTTGGCGGTCTCGCAATTATTTATTTTAATTATAATCTCTCCGTTTCTTGTTTTACTTATACTCGGAATACTTTTTTTAATTGCGAACTCTTTCATTATTATTATTTTTTTTTTTTAATTAAAGTGGATTACCACTCTGAAAGTTATTTTCTGATTTTAAGAAAATTGTAATATTCGGACTCGTATTAAAATTTTGTCCTTCCTCAAACTTGGCTAATAATTTCATATCTGTTAAAATACATCTATATTTATTTAATGAAAAATTAGAATTTGTACTTTCCACCCCCATTCTATTATCTGAGTGAGGGTAATCACCCATTTTCTCTTCCCCACTCCAACACTCAACTTGGTATCAATACACTATCTTGTGTAAGTACTAAAAAAATGTCTTATCCGAAAATAGAAGAAAAGTTATACTAAATAAATTTCAAGGAGTTGAGTTGAGTTTGGTGTTTTATGGCGCAAGAGCCAGTTTTGGCTATACTGCGCCAAACATTCATAGGTCTGTGGTCTGGACGGGAAAAGAAATTGGATGACAAGATGGAGGGTCGAAAATAGAGAAGGATCACTGGGGTACCCCGTTGTCGTGACACCCATGTTTATCAAAGATAGTAAACCCCTTGGGAAAAGGAAAAGATCACTAGGGTACCTCGGGATTGTGACACCCGTACCCATCTAAAGAAGGTGAGCCCCCGGAGGGGATAAATTTCAAGGGGAAAAAAATCAAAACGGTCTCACCGCCTCGAATCCGCTTGAAATGTTTCCTACCGGCAACAACCTTTCAGCCGAATCAGAAGTCACCCAGTTACAAGTTCAGTTCAGTACAGTGAAAACAGTTACAATTTACAGTTAACATGAAATACAATACACAGTTACAGTTATCATGGCAACTAATGGTAATATTTTTCGAATTTTTTTCTTACCCATATTGGGGCCCTTGTAGCTTTGAGGCCCCTTTTCATTGGTACGGTGGTAGCTACGTCCCTGTTTCTAGTAGACTTTTTCGCAGAATCGGAATGCTGAATTTACAAAGACATAAGAATCGGTACGCTGGTACGCTGAGGAGTACTTGCACATTTTCAATAATGAGTACTAATGATGAGATGAGAAAAACATGCATCGAAAAAGAACCGATTACAATTTCACGACATTTAGATGAATAATTCCAGAGTTGGATCATTACAAATTTAGGAAGTCATCAAGGCGTTGGATCACGTCTGGTCAGAATATCTTCTGCGATTAACATAGTCTGATAATGCTCCCAATGGTATCATGCTGGATTTTCTTACCATATTGGCTCTAATTGTTGTGATCGGTAGTATTCTGGGATGGTTAAAGGCCTTTGCCCATTTGACTCCCAATGTGTTCTATGGGGGAAATATCAAACAAACTAGCTAGCTATTAACAAAGATGATTCTTAGTAATACAATATTCAAAGTGATGTCATACAATAGTCAAAGTGATGCCATATACAGTCTTCCTGTCATGTAGTACTTGTCAGAAAGGCAGCTGTCGACGTAAGGGTATAACAGAACAGAAAGATTTAGCAATTGCCAGATGGAATGTCAAGCGATTTATTTGATTTCCTTTTAATTTACATCACACTCTGAAGTAATACAAGGCCACTGGTGACAGACCTCATAATTTTGAAACACGATCAAGTGATGATGACACCTGAGCTGGCCTTCTTCATTCCTAACTTCTATACCACACCAGGTAGAGCTTTGAGCGTAGACAGATTTATCGCGCATTAGCCAGTTTGCACGGTGGATCTTCAGCGGCACTTGGACTCAACAACGCCAGCCACAAATTCACGATCAATACCACTTAGCTGCCTCTTCCCCGATGGGCTGTCAATGCCTTGGATTCATCGCTATCCATTGTGACACACTAGTTACAGAACTATTGAGACATCTCGAAATCTTAAATATTAAGTGATACATTAATTTCATTTTATGAAGTGAAGTGAAGCTCTTTCAGAGTTCTATTTTCAACTATGTGTTATACGCTTCTGGTGATGATTTCGTTTCTAGTTTGCGGGTGTTTTTAAAGTTTAGGAGACATGGTTTTCTGCTCTTTTGCAAATTTCTATATTTTTATTCTTTTGGGAATTATTTATGAAGTATTCTGTGACTCCCAAACTCAAACTGCGACTCCAGAGTTTGATCCGGTGGGGAAACCGGAGAAATTAAAAATGACGAGGGAAAACCTCTGTATCTTTTTTTCTCTATAATTTTGAGTGTATTCTGATGCTTTCGGAAAATATTTTTACTGTTAGAATTTTTCAAAGTGTACTATAAGTTTTCTTAAGGAATTTTATGAATTTTCTACGTACAGTGTTGGACATAAATGAAAAGAGACACACACACTTTGCATTTTCTCAAAAAAAGGAAGACTTGAAATTTATTTTTATTAAAAACATATTATTTATATAATCTGAACTTTATAAAGATCTCGCAAAGTTTTAAATTCAGATTAATAAACCCACAAAAATAAATATATAACTTTTAAACCCATCAAAATGAAGGACAAGTGAAAGCAATAATGGAAGTTTCGAAATAAAATACGGTCGTTACTTTGTGATGAATCCCCTGTTTCTGGTTATAGCTTTGAGCTTATTTGGTGTAGAAATCAACTTTTCTGTTTGAGAAGAAATTTTGTCCCATTCTTCTAAGAGATATCTTTTCAAATGGTCCATGTTCAGTACACCATGCCTCAATGCACTATTCTCAAGTTCTTTTCATGGATGTTTGATAGGATTTTAATTAAGGGTTTAAGCTGATTATATTTGAGTGTGGGGGATGTTTCATAGAACCACCATATACAGATAATGTGTGCTGTATGTTTGGGAACATTGCCCTGTTGAAAGTAGAAATTGTTGCATATATTAAGTTTACAGACCCTTTGTTGAAGAATATGTTAATAGAAATTCAAGTAGACATGCTTGTCCATTGTGCAATCAAGAAACTCAAGTTTGCTGACACCAACACTGGACAAAAAGCCCCATACCATAACATTTTCCCCCTGTATTTTACTGTTGCTTGAACATTCTTTTTTCGTAAATCAGTTTTCAGCTGTCTCAAGAGATTAAATTCCTTCCATTAAGCACTATTAAATTTCATCCTTCTTACAAATTAAATTAAATTTGCTTTCATTGCAAAACAATACATAAAATCAAAGTGCACTTCCTTAATTCTTGTGTTTTCTGGCAAGAGCAAATCTTTTTCTTTTATTGAGATATGGTTTTTCCTCTGGCTGCTTTTGATTTATAAGCAACCCAATGAAAAATTCTGCTGACAGTTTTTGGAGGGAGTATTTTTTGTAAAGTCTTCCTTGAATGTTGTAGTGGTAGTAATTGAAGAAATGTTTAGATTTACTTAAATAATAAAAACCTTTTCTCTGAGTCAGTTGCGTAAGGTGACCACATCCACATCTTGGTACATTTATCCCACAACTGGACATTTTTTATCACTCTGTATATGGACTCTTAATTACTATTTCACCAATTTCTATAAGTGATTGATTCTGATCATATAAATAGGTTATTTTTTTTTTCTTCAATCATAATCTTCATATGCTAACAAGCCATTTAAAAATTTTGAAGAACTATGTGGAAGCTTTCAGTCCTACTTCAGATAGATCAAGTTATTAACTGTCTTTTATTGGGGATTGATATGTATAAAATGATGCAATTTATTTTCTTGCATAAAGTTCAACACTACTTTCACTTTTATTCCTCATTTTGATGGATTGAAAAGTTCAATTTATTTTTGCAAATTAATTAATTTGAATATAAACTTTTGTTGCAATGTGTATAACCATGTTTGAAAGTCATCATATGAATTAAAAATTAATTCATCTTTTTGTTTTAGTTATTAATCAATAGGATGTGACTGTACGTTTTGAATGGAATTCCTTGTAATTCTTAAATATGTATATATTGTATTGTTGGTAAAGTTTTCTAACTCTGACTAGGTTATAAGTATTTTTAAAAAATATTTTTTCCTGTATTTTAATTAGTCTAGCGCAGGGGTGGCTATCCCAAATGACCTTGCGGGCCACTTCGGAAAAACATTATAATTCAGCAGGCTGCATAAAATATATATCTTTATTGGATTTGGACCCATTATAAACATTTATTGGAGTTAAAATTTAAAATGGAATTATTATTGTTTTCATTATATTTTTCTTGTATACAAACACAGATAATTTAATAATAATAATGCAATGATCAAATATGCCTAGCTCTAATAATAAGCACCATGATAAAATTACAGGAATCGAGCGTAATGCTGTGGGGAGTCACTTCAATGCAATACTACTCACTACTAAGTATGTATAAAAACAAAAGGAACATAATAAAACAGAAACAATCATGGGATATATTTGTTTCAAAACACTACACTAAAAACAAAATAATTTTATTTTGTAAAGTTGTAATGAATCTCGCAGGCCATGGGTTGGCCACCCTTGATCAAGTGGTTAAGATCATAGGCTCCTTGGCCAATGATACTAAGTACCAATTCCTCAAAAATGTTCATCATATGAAATAATAAGACCTGTTGCATGTTAATTGAAAATGAGTCTTGAATTTCTTCATATGTTATTGTTCAGAAGTTTTGATAGATGGTTACTCAGTTATTGTTCTCATCATCTAATTGTGATTCAGATTCATGGTAATTGTTACCGATAGCCCCATGTAGCTGTAGAGCCAGGATTCCCAACCTTTTTTTTTACATGTGGACCTTTTAAGTCGTAACTTTAAGTACGTAGATTCCCATACATATTCCTAAATGAAATAGTTGTTTGTTCGTTACTAAAAACTAATAATTAAACAATATGTAAATGAAATATTTATTTGCAGATTATTAAAAAATAATAATTAAACTATTATAATATATTGTAAAAATGTAAATTACAAAATTTTAATAATTTAATATGCTGTTTTAACATGCATAAATTTTCTACTAAAGCTAGTAAATGGTAAGTCCTTACTAATGCTATCTCTGTTGATGTTTTGATATTAGCATAGCAATATATAGCTCAAATTTTGTAAAAATGAAAGATCATCTAATCCCTCCCCCCACATTTCTGTCACTTAAAATTTTTCATAATGCACATATTCCTCTTTATTGATAGCCTTTTCTCTCCATATTTGAAAATATCTGAAAATCTTAACTTTCCTTCAAAATGGACTTATTTGGTAATGAGAACAACAATTGAGAAAGTTGAAAAAGAATTAATCCACTATTTTTATCTTGTATACTAATTGTAAAAAAAAAATTTTTTAAAAGAACCTTAGATAAAAAAAGGAGATTGCCTTTTAGAAAAATGAACAACGTTAAATAGAATTGTATGAGAATTTTGTTTTTATATAAAAAAATTATATTACAGTTTTTATAATTAGTTTGTGATGATTTTAATCTCTCTAGCCCCCAAATTTCTGAGGCTTATATATATTATACATTATTTTATATAATTAATATTTCAGCTAAATTTGTTTTATGTGTGGAAAAAAGATTTTTCCCAGTTGCACTTTTTTTAAAAAAGAAATTCTTTTAATGTAAGCTTCTTTCACTTTTATGTCACTTCCTTTTTAATGTAAGCTTCTGTTATTTTTGTTACTATTGATTAATTACGTATTGCTTATTTTGTTTTGTATTATTATACTATAATGTAAATAGAAAAGTGATTATTTAAAAAATTACAGGTTCTATTCACTTCTTTAAACTGTAGGCATTATTGTGGTAGCAGGACAGCTAAAGGTATTAGGTATTTAAATATCCAAATGTTCCTGCAATATTTTTTTTTAATTCTAGTATGTTTCATAAGATATGGGGAATTTAAAATTGTGTGCTCTTTTCAGATATGTGCATGACTTTCTGCATAATATTCTGTTCTCACTTACTGTAATGCTAAATATTTTAAACAGTTATCCAAATATTACACCACATACATCCCAATATGTGCTAAAAGAAGAATCGGATACAGTGGGATACATATTTCTGTTTGAATTAAGATTATTTTTACCTAATGTTTCAGATCAGGTACCAAACTCAACTCATTTGGGGATAAAAAATGTTCTTATTTTAAAATAACATGTGCATCCATTTTCTTCAATTGTTCACCTGTCTTTAAAATTTGGAAATGTATGCAATTTTTCATTTTAAAATGTAAAATTTAGTAGTACAATATGAGAAACAAAGTATGAAACATATTTTATGCAGGAAAAAATAAATATGCTACTTTGTATAGCATGGTGAAATCAAAATTTAATATTAATATTGAAGCATCTATCTATCTAAGAGAAACTTTATAGTGTATTCTTTAACATTAGTTGAAGATCACTATAATCTGTATTTTACATACAAATATTTTAATATTTACTACAAAAAGTTTGAACAATATGCAATTTTATAAAATAAAATTACAATGTAAAAACTAATATTTTTTACCTTACTTTTTTTTACTTAAAATAGTGGTAAATATGAGACTAAAATAAAAGTATTGTTTTAATGATATTGAAGGTGAACTTTACTAGAAACATCTTTTAAAGATGTTAGCATTGATTAGCCAAATTAAAAGTTTTATTATTGTTTTTTTTAACTGAATGGAAGTTGCTGTTGCGATTTGTTTGAAATGAATTGACATGTAATACGCAAGTTACATAAAAATATAAATCAGAAATATTTTTGGAATGTGCAATCATCAATTGAATTCATCAGATTGAAAATGTTAGACTTAGATCATGTGTATTTGCATGCTAAGAAATATGATAGTTTCATGCATACAATTTTAATAAAAACAGAATTTTTTGTTATATTTTAAATCAAATTAATTTCTTTTCAGATTTGTCTTTATAATGAGAAATTTGTCATAGCTTGTAAAAAAATGCTTTTATACTAAAAAAGAATTCAAAGATGTAGGTAACTCACAAAAGAAGAATTAAAATACATAGTTTCTGATAATGATTGTGGTATTAATTATTCTAGTAAGAGAGAATAAGCTGGGTATAATTGGAGCTATTTTTTCCCCTTAAGATCATAACTAGTCAAAGCTTACTATTTCCTTTTATTGGAATTTTATATTAACCCTTTCATTTTTGAGTATATAATTTTAAAAGAGACTTGAAATATTTGAAAACATTGTTATCTGTGCTTAGGGTTTTAAACAGTCCTATGAATCCGGCTTAGATTGATGAATTTTAAAATAATTCCTCAAAAAACCTACATATTTATATATTTTAAATCCTTGACATATCTTTATCAGTTAAAGCTGCATTTTTAGAAGCAAGACTACATCAAAAGGATGCTATTAAAAGTGTTCTCAGATTTGAAAATTATGAAAAGCAATATAAAATAACTGGCAAAGCTCTGGAGAAAATATTTGAGGTAAGTGTTTAAAAAGAGATAAAAATCAAGTTATTACAAAGAAATTAATGCTGTACTTTTCCTAAATATAGCCGTAGAATGCATTTTAGTTTGTTCTTAGTTAAATAAAGCGAATCATAATAAATGTATATATATCAAGTGCATGGCTATTTTAGAATGTCTACCATTACAGGATTATTATTTTTATTTTATATTCTGAATTATTTTTACTAACTGTGTTTATTGCTTATTTAATAAATTCAATATAATATATGAAGTCATTCAATGATTTGATATTTTATACAATTATTATCATACCTTGTAAAATATTTTATCTTAAATTTGTATTATCAGTTTTTATTAATATTTATAATTTATCAATAATGAAATTATATGTATTAACAAAGGACTTGGATTTATTTTTTTTTATGCAAAACTCATTTAAACTGATATTTTCATTTGATTTTTACAGCTTTTAAAACTGTTGAACTAACTTTATGAGGATTAATTTAAATATAGTGTGGCATATTTTATGTCATATTATAAAGAAAGAAGCTTAATATGTACATATTGCACAGTATTTATTTATTGGGACTGTTAGGTAATATTTTTAAAAAATTTACTTGCAGAGTATTATTTATCAAAATGTAAATACATTTATCGTTTATTTAAATTCTTCAGCAGTAAGTTTGCCTTTTTGTAATTAGAATTAAATTTATACAAGGTATGTATGCTTTTTCTTTCTTTATAAAATTTATATGCGTCTTGAAAACAAATTGAAACCTTGATTTTTGTTTAATTTTATATTAATGTGGTAAAGTACTTTTTTGTTTTTCAGAAGCATGTAAAAGAATAAAAATTTTAATTTTAATTAGGTTGTTTCAGCCGGTAAAGTAATTGTGGAAAATTCAGACTACATTCCAGGATCTGATTTACCCTCTAATGAAACTGTTGCTGCAGGTATATCATGCCTCTTATATTCAATTCTATATATATTCCTTATGATGAAATTGGAAAAATCCCTCTTTTAAAAAAATATCTGTACTTATATCTAGAAACAAGATGTAACACTACATAAATTTGAGGGTTTATTGCTTTATTCAATATAAAAACAATTACTATAAGGTAAATAATGAAACTTCTTAGAATCAAACTTCAATGTTGAACCTTTTTGTAGTAAAATTATAATTTACATTTTACTTAAAACTTGTCTTTAATTATAATATATGATTGTGTAAGAAGTGAATACACATTATTTCTAAAATTCTTCTGTTGTCCAGGAAATGTATGTAGAGCATAATGATCATTTGCTTGTGTGCTTTTCAAATTAAAGTATCTTCCTAAATAAAAGTGTTGTGTTATTCCCAGGGTAAATTAGTTATTTTTCCCATCTAATACTAACTAATTTCAATATTTTCTGTTTAATTCGAGATGCAAGTCCCTTGTATCACTTATTAATGAAATCTGTTAGTATATTTTGGTGCCTTTTGTTAATGTTTGCTATATAATTTATAAGTTTTTGTAACACTATTTAATATCATTAGTAACATTTAATGCATTAATTTAGTTTTATCTTAGTCTAGAAAATGAATACATATTTTTAACGTAATATTAACTGGGTAAAAATAATTCTGATTCCATTCACGTTAAGTTTACCAAACTAGTAAATTTTTCAGTGTTTATTTTACTGTATTCTAAGCATACATGTTTGCCATAAATTGTTTTAAACTGGTATGATGTAACATTCTTATGAATTTCTGAATGCCCATTGATGTTTTACAAAAAAATTTTATCTATGACAAATTTATTTTTCATTGATGCATGTGATTTAATTCAAAAATGATCTTTGCATTGATCTGAAAATTGATTGCCTATATAAAATTAACGCAAGGGCTTGTCACATAAAAAGGTGTGATTTTGTTAGAAGAGGGGAACTTAAAGGTCTTTTTCGCTTACAAAACATTAAAAAAAAATATTTTTGATTTTTAGTATTAAAAAATTGGCATGAAAAAAAAAATGTATGCTTGGCACCAGGTTGTATTTAAAGGATATTAGATTGAGCTGCTTTGTAGCATTGTTTTTATTGCCGTAGAGTTAATGGGATCAAGGGTTTTATAAAATAAAAATGTTTCAATAAATTAATAGACTAAAATATCAAGATTTTATGCTTCAAATATTTGTTAAATATAATCATAACGTAGTCATATATTGTCATTAACTATTTTTTTCCATTTCATGATATTTATTTGAAAACATTTATCTCACTAATTTCTGCAAATTTTAATTAAATTATATTTTTGTGAAAAAATAACGTTACATTAATCTATCTACATGATCAATAATAAATTATTTGCAATTATTCATATTACAAATAAATAGCTTCAGACTTAATTCATAATAATCAGTTTAATAATTAAATAAATCTCTTAGTACATAGCTCTTAAATAATACATTATTAAAGTTTCTGTATATACTTATATAAATGTCATAAAATCAAATAAAACTGTACAGTTTTTTGTATTAATTATTTGTTTAATAAATGGTAATTATGCATTTTCTTTGAATTGAAAAACAGTTAAAAATGAAAAGGTTTTGTTCCTTAAAAGTACAAATAATTTTGCTAAGTATGATAAAATACACAGCTTAGGTGGTTTTAAATTTACTTAGTCACATTAAAATGTGTAAGTTATGCAGATTTTAACTTTTCTAGTATGTGTGATTGTACCTTAATAGTTCTTCAATGCAGTAGTAGTAGCGATGCTTTTCTGTTGTTCCATTCTGGTAAAAAATTCAATTTGCTTTTTAAATAAGCAGAAGTGCACCTTTTTATGTATAAAAAATTGAAGCAAAGAATCTCAAGTTTAAGAATAATATTGTCTTTCATCGTCTTGGAATCTACTTTAAGATGAAAAGAAAAACAATATACAAAATTCTGTTAATTACTTTAAATTTAACTTAAAATAGTATGTGTTCAAGTTCTGATTCTAGCTAAGGTTTTGTTGCTATGAATTTTAAAGATCCCCTTTCCTTGCTAAATTTTATTTCTGACAAAGCAGATTAAAGTCATTATGAATTGTCAATTTTTAGCTAGAAATGAATCAAAACTGTTTTGAGATTAATTTTCGAAAATTTTTAATGCATTACATAAAAGTTATCTTGAATTCATTTACACATTTTCATGCTTTTTTTAAAAAATTTTATTTCGAAAAAAATTTGTGTGTGAAAATTAAGACTATTCTATCATTGACAGTCAGCAGTGATTTAAAAAAATTCGATGATAATCTGTATTTCAGTAATATGCTAAAAAAAAAAAATTTTTTTTATCACAAATTAGCATTACAGTTTCTAGCTTAACTTGTATTTTCAAAGATTTAAAAATGTATAATTCTCAGGGGAAAAAAATACTGCATGTGGTTTTGTTATTTTGTTTTAAATTGTTTTGAGCTACATCTCATACTGCATTTATATCTTTGTAGCTCTTAGCCAAATTGTGGACAATACTGCAATGTTTGGGGATTTTCAATTAAAGTTACCTGATGTAACTGACCGAATTATGAAAAATCACCCAGAGTGGCTGGTATTGATGAAATGGGCCATTGGGTTTTCTAATTCAACTGGAATTTATGATCCCAAAACAACCGAGATGATTGATTTGGTTTGTATTTTTATTTTTTATTTCATTTGCCTCATATCTTAATTAAGCTGTTTTTGATCGTGAATTACTGTAAATAAAAAAAATCAATATCAACTTATTTTTGTCATTAAATTTTGACTTTTTTCCATTGTGTTCATTATTTTTGGGCTTGATCTATTCTGCTAAACAAAGTCAAAGATCTTTCTAGGATTATTGGGTCAAATTCTCATACACATTGTGATTTTAAAAATTGCTCTGAAAATCTCCCTACTAAATATTTTATCTTCACATTTTTTCATGTATTTATCAATGTACTGCTACTGGGTACTTGCATTGTCTAATCCAGCTCTAGATTTCAAATGCTCCTTAGCTCATCTTGGACAAATATAGACTGCGCCATTAAAACTTGTTAACCAATCCCTTCAATGTTTTCAGATGTTTAGACAATATGCCATGGATAACAAATAAATTCTAGATGTGCTGCTGTTGATGATTCTTGTTCAGATTTCAAACAAGAACTGAAGTACATGATTTGTTCTGAATCTCATCCATCTTGTTCCAAAAACTCTTTATAATGACTTCTAGGAAAATACCTACATCAGGTTAATGAATAGTTAAACATACCTTAAAACTAAGAAATTAATTCATATTCAAAACCTTTGCACCTTCTCTAACTGATGATAGTATTACTCAAATATTTAATCCACCTTTACAATGTTCATTTGTTGTTTAAAACTTCGATATCTATTGCTAATAGGCTCTGTTAATGTTTTAATGTTTGCTTCATCCCTTCCCAGTACAACTCACATTAAATCCCTATCTTCTAATATCAAAATTCATAAATTTGAAACTTTACGAAAGATGTTATAGCATTTAAGACTTACAACATTACATTTGAAACTCTTATGCTCCAGGTATTTAATTATTCCAGCAGAATTTATATTGAAAGCACCCATCTTACTATTGGTTTTGATCCAGTACTAAATCTACTTTTTCAGTTACTTCTTTTAATAAAAGTAAGAGAAAGAAAGTAATGAACAAACACATAAAAATTTTGAAACATGTGCCTGAAAGTCAGTGTAATATGGAAAATAAAGGGTAGATTCTTACCAAAAATAAAAAAAAATGAGTTCTCTTAACCCAAAATTCCAAAAAGATAATGACATAATTTTCTATAATGTAGATCAGTGGCTCCCAAACTTACTTTGCCCATGGACCCCTTTTTTATACAAAAAAATTGACTATGAACTCTCAATTTTTTTTATGTCAAATTTAGGCATAATTGCCATCATTCTATAACGCACAAGTCCAATGCAATTCAGAGGTACAATAAATTCTACAATTATTTTTGTCATTAATAGCTTCATTTCCTTGTATATTATACAATTATGAGTTGATTGTACTACTATGTCTTATGTAATAGGTTTTTATTTATTATTTTTTTACGAAATGCATTTATACTAGGAAGCATTCTAAATTTCTCTAATAATTCACGAGAGAGGTCTTAGTAATAGTTCATATGCGAAAATATTTTTGAAGTTGCACTAAATTTTCTGCATCAGTAACTGATGAAAATATTATTGTGTAGTTTTTAATGAGAAAAGTTTATGCATTCATTTCTTTTACATTATTTCACTTTTATTTAATCATTTTGTAGTTATGTCAAGAAATGAATCTCATTGAAAGGAAAAGTAACTTCATCAATCCATATCGTAAATATGATGAAAAGGTAAGTTTGTTTCCACATTACAAACTTTAATGAGATTTACTGAAGAGAAATTCATCCTGTAATTGAATGCTCATTTAATATTTTGTTTATTTAGTATTTCATACATTGGAATAGCTTATTTAAATGTTATTTTTCATACGGAAATTTGATACTTTTGTGAAATCTGAAGAATCATGTGCATAATTTTTTTTAATTTGAGGAAGATTCCCTTTTTTTCAAACAATAGTCTGTCAAATTTATTAAAATTCAGTAAAAAGGTTTTTTTTTTCCCCTTCTAAAATTGGAGCGGATTTTTTTAAAATTTATATTTTTATCATATTTTGTATCTTTCCAGTAATTAGTTCTACAGATAATACCGAATGGAAACTTTTTTTCTTTGACTTTCATGTGAGTCAAAATAGAAATTTCCCCATATCATTAAGGCAGTTTCTGTTGTGAGAAATAAAAATTTGAGGTGCTTTAATTTTTAAAGTGCTTTAAATTCTGCTTGTGTTCAAGACACAAAGAAGAATTTGTAATAAAAAAAGGGAAAGAGTGTCATTAAGAAAAATTTTCATCCTCACTCTTTACTTTTTCACTCTTTGTATATTGTACTAAACAGGAATTTAGATAATTTGAGTCTCTTTTGTCCAGTGGTTAACATATAATTAGTAAAAATGGTCAGCATTGAAAGCTTGATCTATCATTAAATGCAATGTGATATCTATCAGGACTTTACATGTAAATAAAAATTTTAAGTTAATTTAGAAAAGTCAATATAGAGTCATTATCAGCTTTGTAGGCTTTATTTGGAGGAAATATTTTCTTCAAGAAAATCTTGATTTTTTTTTTTTTTTTTACTAGATGTTATATTTGTTGTACATTCTAGTCCCAGTTTGAAAGAAACCTATTTTGAATTTCTTTGAATATTGCCCAGCTCTTTAATAACAAATAAGATAATGAATCTTAAATACTAAAATTTCAGGATCTTTTGCTATTTTTAAGCAAAACAACTTGTGTGTATATGTTATGTGTATCTTCTTTTATTAGAATTTGGTGGCTGTGGTAGTCTAGTGGTCAAGGTAACGAACTCGTGGCGGCATGTCATGAGTTCGAACCTAGTACCACTGAAGACCTGCTGTATAGGGGAGTGATGCACATTAAATCTTTTGAGAGCTCAAACATCCTCCCATTGGTGTGGTGTGGTAGTTAAGAGAAGAAGTGCCAGCTCAAGTGTCGTCCTCGTCACTTGACTGAACAGTGTGAGGTTAAATTCACTCACTCACTTTGTCAGAATTTGTCTTTCAAAATATGTTTTTCCCTGTACTTTTACTTTTTGTACTTTGCTTTCTTCCAAACTGTACATTGATTATTTTGTATAAATTATATGTAAATGTCCTAAAATTTGTTGTACAATAAAACTGTTCAACAACACTACTTTAAATTCACAATGTGATGTAAAATAAATAACTTAAAATGCAGTTTAAACTATATCTCATTGAAACTTATGTAATTTTTAAGTTGTCCCCATGTGTTTATGATTTTTCCTTTTTTTTTTTTTTTTTTAAAAATAATTAAATATTATTCTCAAAAATTTTCTTTTTATGTTTATTTTGCAACTGAATTTAATCACAACTTTTTTTTCCTGCATCCATTTCCAGTTCTATCTGAAAAGTCTTTAGATAAACAAAAACAAAAAAAAAACATCACTTCCTTTTGCTTCTTGATTTTCTCTTTCATCTAGAACACTTCTTGCCAGTAGTCCTTTGAATTTAGTATTACTTATATAAAAAGGTAAACTTTATAAGAGCTGGTTTTGGATCCTGCAGTATTTGTTAACATGTATGTAAGGTATAATGTTTTTTAATCATTTATCACATTTATTCTGTAAAGACTGTCTTTGCTCAGTATTAAATTATAACACCCAAGCCGAGACACATGTTTCGCTCATAAAAAATATATGAAAGTACAGTCAAACCTGCTTTGTGCAGTAGACAGGGGTCACATTAAAAAAGTCGCACCCAGAAAATGTCGATGATTTACGAAATTGTGAGAAAGTGCTTTTAAACAAATTCTTAAATTACACATGGAAACATTTTTCAAACATTTAATTTCTCATTTTACTCTTGGATAAATTTTCAAAATGCCCATAATTCACCATTACTCATCGTAGTCCAAAACGCGCATCTTCTTGTGATGAACTGGTTTAAAATTGCTTGAAAATATTACCATTGATTTATTTTTTATAATAAAGTCTGTGATAAGTTTTTGTGATGACGGTGGTTTCATCAGCTTCTTGTCAACATTAAGATAGCTAGATATACAGATATTCTTTTTGGAATTTCGGATTCCTTTCAGAATTGTTATTTATGTTAAAAAAATACTTATCCACAATTTATTGTATCCATTTTATCCACTGTTATTGAGTTAGGTTCTTCTCTGTCTTCATAATCTGTCAAGTTATTGATAACATCACTATCATTGGCAGTTTTGCCCTTAATCATAAGATCAATTTCATTTCATCATCATAACGATAAGATCATTTTCTTTGAAACTATTTCTACTGTTATGTGCTAATACATTGATTTCTGATAAGAATATGTGTCCTTGATTACATCCCACAAGCTCTTGAAAAAACTCTGAACACAAAGTATATGCTACTAGTATGTTGAACAGAAATAAATGAATGTGCATTATCGAAAGGCTGTTGATAAGAGATAAACATTGCAACATTTTACAAGTAACATATGTATACTGATAAAAAACATTACAGTGGTGTTATAATCCTAACACTTTTGGAATTCATGTATCGCTTTTAAAAAATTGCATAGAAGAGGACTGTGCTAAACAGGTTTGGCTGCAATATCTTTTTCTGATTTTACTATAATTCTTTCACTTGATTACACTATACATTTTTTAATAAAGAAATGTTTCATTATAAAATATAAATCACATTTTATCTTGTATATTGTATGCTGAATGAATTTTTAATTTTTTAGGTTTATGTAATGTTAGGATTTATAGATGCTGTACACGTGTATATTCATTACTATCACATAAACCTGGATATTTTTCTGTATGTACTCCTTTCGGATATAGGAAAATATGTTCATGCTTTTTAGCAGGTCATTTGGATGAAAGTCTGAACTCTTTCCTCATTTTAAACTTATTTTATACTGTTTGTTGTATTGGTCATATCTTCTCTCTTTGTATATGTGTGCACTACAATTTTTTTCCACAAATATTTTTTTAATTTCTATATGTATCATCTGCTTATTTTAAGATAACCACACCAAGCAGCAACAACAATGTTCAGCCGAAACAGAAGAAGATGAACATTAAAAAAGGACCTCGAATGTCTAAACCAAGACGGACAGAACTGTAAAAAAAAGAAAAACTTTTTTTAATGTATATATAAATTTTCTTTGTATATTTTAAGGAATGGATGTGTAAGCACATTACCAGGTAAAGAAATTATTTGGTTCACTATAAATGATTTATTAGAAGAAAATATCACAATTCTGTCGAGATAATTCATTTTATTTTTATGACACAAGGAAAATAAGTGCATGATGTTTGAAATCTCTTTTTATTCTATTATTTCCTTGCTATTTGTAAAGTTGCTTTCATTTTGAAACAAATGTAGTAAGTTGTTAAAGGAAGATGTGTCTATGAAGTTAAAAAAAATTAGTCAAAATTGGTTTACAGACAGATGCTTTCTTTTTTGTTCATGTGTTAATACTTAAGTAATCATATTGCTAGTCATATGTTAAAATAGTATATTACTGTATATTTTAATTTATGTATTTTCCACCGTTATGGAAAATATTCTAAATCTGTTCATGTGTTTGCATTAATGCTGGATATGTGTATTTAAAACGTTATGTATGCATGTTTATATTAACTGAAGTACAACTTAAACTACAATGAAATATTGATTTAATCAACATACAAGAAATAAAATTATTAAAACTTTCAAAATGTTACATTTATAAATCTGTATTCATCAAAAATGTCATTATTTAATGCTGTATATTAAAATTGTTTGCTAATCTGGTGCAATGCATAAATTAAGATTTTTGTTATTAGACAGATTTCAAGGGAAGGAAAAACTTCAAATATTGTCAAGAAGCTCACATCTTATGATATAAACTGTATTTAAATAAGTGAAAATACATTTTTAGGTTGTATTTTATTCATCACACATTTACTTGGGGATAAAAATTCTTCCTTTTACATGTATAAACTTACAACAATTAGTTAAATGATATGGCTGCAGTTCTCGTGGCTGGAGTTAGATAGAAATATAGTAAGCAGATTCAATGTGTGCTCTGAATGTCTGTTTCAAATTATTCTGATCTTCCTGGGTTTTATTTATTTTTGTCATAAGAATTAAACATACCTATATGAATATAGAGTAAAAAAACATTTTGTTAAATCACTTTATTGTTCCTATAATTTTGAATGAGAATTCTACAAATTAAACCCCTTTCACACATACATTGGAGATAAATGCCAAAAGCAATACTCAAGATCCTTATACCATTTCAGGTGTTGTTTTTTTCTTATATAAATCATGATATACATTACTGTTTTAATTTCAGACTCATTCATATTCAATAATTTTATGAGTTAATAAAAACTTATCATG
Source organism: Trichonephila inaurata madagascariensis (assembly GCA_019973955.1). Lineage (NCBI taxonomy): Eukaryota > Metazoa > Arthropoda > Arachnida > Araneae > Nephilidae > Trichonephila > Trichonephila inaurata. The sequence continues at coordinate 416,661 of BMAV01026096.1, read as the reverse complement.
TATATATGATTGTAATTCAAGTGAGTCTTAAAATAGCACTGTAATGGCAGGAATATATGTCTTGCCTGTGAAATGACAGGATAGCCCTATTGGTGATGTGAGAAAACTGCACAGATCATGTGAATTTCCAGAGACAGCTTTACTATGTTCAACAACCATTTGCTGCAGCAGGAATTTGTGATGGATATGTTCAAGCACGAGTACATCATAGAGTTATTCAAAATTTTGTGCAGATGTGTGTTGACATAGGAAACTAGTCTTCAAACCCAAGTCACATGGGAGTGTACTTCAAACCAAGCATTATGTCTAAATGGTGTATTTAGTTTCAGAGTGTCAGACAAAGTACAGCAGACTTTTCTTGCTCTAGGGATAAAAGAGCCTGCAATCAATACCAAAATAATTATTTTTCATATAGACATGTTGGTGAAAGAGAATTACTGCACTGCCATCTGCTGTGAACATTAGTGTGAGATCCATACACCTGATCGTGCACAGAAAAATGGGATATCGGAAATGTGCTCAATGTGTAGGCACCTTAGGAAACGAGCAGAAAGACTCACATGGTAATGCATATGGAACATTTGGTTTGTTATACTAGAATTGGGGCTAAAGAAACATCATTCACTGGCGATGGAAACCTTTTCCCATTGGCAACAAGAAGGATGACAAAAGGAATAGAGATATTCATCATCACCCAAACCAAAGAAAATCCAGTTCTCTTGTGGCTGGTCATGTTGAGTATGTACTGTGTGGTATTGAAAGGTAATTGATATGGAAGCAGATGTATTTCAAGTTCACAGTCAACACTTTTGCAATATTTTGCAGAACCTTTGATGGACCATTAAAAGTAAGCAGCAGGGCAAATTTGCACAATGCCTGATTTTCCTCGTGGTAACACAAAGCTACATACTGCAAATGCAACACTTTGTGCTTTTTCCACAGTGAGGAGGTGATTTACCTACTTTACAGTTTGGATCTATCATTTTACAATTACCATGTGTTTCATCACTTGAAGAAACTCCTGAAATTTCAGTGCTTCACCTGTGATCAAGTGGTATGTGTTGTAGAATAGTGGTTGTATCATAAGACTTCATCCTTTTTCATATAAGGTGTAGAAAAACTTGTGCAACATATGAACAGTTACTTAAAAAATCAGAGTGATCATCTGTAGGTTTTTTTTCAAGGGCTCACACATTAATATACTTCTCAGTTGCTATAGTGTTCATTTGCCAACTAAGCATTTGTAATTTTTCTACAACTAGTCTATGTTTCACGTAATGACCTTTATATTTCCCATGTTGTTTGATAGAAATTTGTAAGAATGTATTCATTATTAATATTTAAAGTAAAAGTGTGTAGCATTTTTTTAAAAAATTATAATTTAGAAAATCAGTAATTGCTGTCAGTTTGTGTTTCTTCTATTTTTGTTAAGCTCAGTTATAATGTATTAAAAAATTTAAATAAAATTCATTTTGAAAAATAATTGTTTTGGACTTTACCAACTTATACTGATTAATTTAGTCTTCTATGAAAATATATATTTACTTTTTTCAAATAAACGTATATCTGCCATGAGAAAAACATTGATTTAAAAAAATTATAAGTCTTCAAATTATTAAATACTGAAATTATTAATGTGAGAATTTTTCAGAAACTTTTTTTTTTGTAGGTTGTCATAAAATTCCTCTTTGCAATATTTGATGCATATTGAATAATAGGCTTTCTTTTTCTTTATCTTAGCAACAACTGGAGAAGATAAAAACTAGTCCTCTCATTTTGTTTTACATATACTTATAAATCTTTTATAACTTTAAAAAAAACCGGAATAGAAGCTTTCCTAAGAAAATTAATTTAATAAAATTTAATATCAGTATTTATATCTTCGTATTCCAATATTCAATTAATAAAGGAAAAAAATCCAGTTCTAAAAAATGAAAAATGTGTACTTTTTGCTACATTTGTGTTACTTATAATTATTTCAATTTCTATTGAGATTACTAAAATCTTCTACTTATCGCTTTCCTAGCTCTTCATCATATTATATTAGGCTCTTTGGCAAAGTGATGTTCTCAAATTAAACAACGTCATAGAAAACCCCCGGATATTTGTTAAGAGGAAACACGCGTAAGAACCTACTACAGCTTCTTCCCATAAAGGAAACGGGATTTTTCAGTAGCACCAAATGATCTATCAGAAATTACTTTAAAAAATTTTTAAGTCCAGAAAATATCCGAAATTTTTTTTTAAGTGTATTGTCTTGAATTTTCGGGTTTTAATCTGAGAAATTTGAGTCGCAGAAAATTACCAGAAATCATAACTGTACAATCTAAATTTGTAATCCAAAACTCACTTCCCCAAATTATCCATCTATATCAAACTAACAGTTTGATATAGATGGTTTGTTTTGTGGTTTTCAAAGTTTTGAAGTTATAATGAATATTCAGTATCAAACTTTAATAGTTTGATACAGAATATTTATTAATTTCAAACTTTGAGCAATATTTTATTTAAGTAGAATGAGGATTAGATAAAGTATTTCTGGATTTACATTTAAATGCACCACCATTTGGACGAGGGTTGGGGGAAATCATACAGGAAAACAAAAACCCAAAGTCATGCACCACAATTATACAAAAAAATTTACTAACACTCTTTCATCTTTGACATAAACTTTAGTCAAAACTTCCACCAGAAATAGTGACTAAAGCTGATTTTTTTTGACAATATAGTTTTTTTTTATCACAGTCTGCAATTCTGAAATGCAATGTGTGATACTAGTAATTAGAGAAGCAATTAGGAGAAATTAAATTGCATCCATATACTATTATACATTCAACACGTACTTAACCACAACAAGCAATCTTTTCCCAGATTTTGAAAACATCATTGTTCGCACAGAGGTATTAGTATTCACAGTTGCCTTACTAATTATGCCACCTGATTGACCAGACAAGATACAGATATATAAGTATGAAATATATCGACGAGATAGTACTCATTTTGTGTATTTTAGTCGTGGTTGTAAAAAAAAAAATGTTTGTGTGATATTGCTCACATCATCGTTTATTTAATTTTAATGCCAGAAGAGTTATTTTGAACGTGCGCTCTTCGCTCCAGAACAAAAATAGAGAGGAAATTATTCAATTTCCACCTTTAAACAAGCACGGAAGAAGATAATTTAAAAAACATAATCCCGTGAAGGAAAATATAAGTTATTTATAGAAATGTCATCACACTGTTTTAGGGGAAATTTTCAACCGTTTAGTAAGGCATGAGTAAGCTATTATGATATTCTTTTTTATTGGGAATCGGTGATAAATCAGTCAAAAATTCAAGGTCTAATCCTTTTAACGAAGAATTACTAATAAATCTGTCAATTCTTTGGTGTTAGTTGAAATGAGACATTTCGGAATTATGATTTAGACATGATAAATAAGATTCTAATTTTAAGTCTAATTTAAAACAATTCCCCCCCCCCTTCCGCGAGACACTTGTGTGTGCGCCTGGGTCATTGACACACATCCGTACCTCACAGAATATCCCTTCACTTCAATATAAACATGATACTGATCTCCAACAAGGAGACGAAGAATATATGAAAACATATGTATTATTAAGCCATAAATATAGAATATGAGTTTGTAAAAAAAATTAGTTTCTGTAGAGTAGACCTATCTAGGCAACTATGCACTGTAATGTTATGGTAACACTATCTCTATATAAAATGGTCAATATACGAATATTGAGCCCTTAAATGGAAAATGAACGAATAGGATTCAAATCGTGTTAGCTTAAAACACCATCAGTGACACACATACAAAAGTATCCGTTTGTTTTGCATAAAAAAAATTTTGTACTGGCTTCTTTGTCTAGTACTTGAAACTTAATGGCCTTGGTGGCAAACTAAGTAAATTGGATATAATTCCATTTTCTTTCTACTTCTATCCAAGAGTATCCTCCTCTTCAAAGATGAAAACAGAGTACTCGGAATAAAAACAGAAATAAATGAACTGCATAGGGAGGTTGATCTTAATTTCTCACAAGCATAAGACCACTAGTTTTATTTCTTATTGTGATACATTTCACAACAACATCAAGGAAGAAAAACAGCATCTTAAGAGTGGAAAAGACGAAGTCAACCTGATTGGGGAACACGATAAGCAATGATTATTATTCATGACTCAATTTTAATTCTTCGGGAGGGTAATAAGTTCTCAATTTTGAAACATAAACAATTTCAGTAGATTTTTTAGTTAAAGCATTTGGTTTGGCTATTTTATAATTCACATCAGAAATTTTTTACACTATTTTCATAGAGACCTGAACAAACTGGAGATAATTTTCTACGATTTGGTTGTTTAATTCCTCATAGATTATAACGCCATCATATTTAAAAGGAAAATCAATGAAACGAGCATTATATTTAATTCTGATTTTATCATGATATTTCATAGTATTCTCTTTTGCTAATTTTCTGACTTCAATCGGAGAGTGAAACTGATTCTGGGAGTGGTATATCCCTTTAAGACCCAACCCGCACGATCGTGCGGGTTAGATATTCTTATACGTTTTTGCTTCTGGAATAGTCGTATGCTAGAAAATCGTGAATCTAACGATTGAACCGGTTTGCAGAAAGTGTAAAGTGTTACTTTTTATCAACAGACAATGGTTGTGGTCCATGTTTTACTTTCAGCTGGCAAATCTAGCTTTGTTTTCAAATACAACGAAAACACGTCTTTTTATCTGTCGTAAAAAGGTAATTATCAATATATTTCTAATTGATTCGATAAATATTTTTGTATTAATGTTTAAATAATTGTAAAATAGAAAAAATATTGATTATACTCTATTAATGTGGTTCCGGATTTCGTTACCCGCATGATCGTGCGGGTTGGGCATTACTTGAGTCACTGCAGCTATAAAGGTAAGTAGTTACTATGCGAATTTTCTTTTCTGTTTCAATAATTTCGATGAAAGTCTACATAAAAATGAAATATATATATATAGTTATATAATTAATACCAAATTTTCTTGGGGATCGCAATGGATGAGTCACTTTTTTTTCTTTCTCTGTCTCTTTTTTGAAATTAATTTTCTTTTTCATACATTTGT
>BMAV01026096.1:314886-398382 GCA_019973955.1 Trichonephila inaurata madagascariensis | reverse complement strand
CAAAATCAACCCCTTTTAAACACCAGGGGCGGGTCCACAACACGCCCCTCGTCTTCTTCATTGGCAAGCCAAAAAAAAAAGGTCTGCCCTCGTCCCCGGGCCACATTCGTCTCCTATTTGTGCGGCAAGCACAAACATTCCTGGTCTGTCTGGAATCTAAGGGTGCCATAAAATTCTCATCTAACTTCTGAACACTCTTATTCATCACACCACCTGGGTTTTATAACCCCATTCTCTCGGCACCGGCTTTCATACAGGCTTCGCCTATATGTCAACCTATTGTCACCGGCTCTCTTTAGATATTGTAACTTCCAGACTCGATGTCTGCGTTTGTCCGAGGTCAGACAATAAACAATGACCCCATGGCCACGTGTTCTTGTTACCTAACGTCTGTTTGGAGCCATAAAACTTCGCATGAATAGAAAGGTGAGGTTCACCCCAATCGAAGACGTCACAGCGCCTCTAACCTCACAGATCATTTACAGTATCCAAGATCCTTCAAAATTCGATGGTGAAATCCAGGGGCTTACACAAACAATTTGCATGGGAAGGGTTAGATTTTTAAAAAAGCATACACGAAAGCAGTAGTTGCCAATCTTTATATTAAAAACTAAAAATCTACTGGCCTATGGGAGGGATTAAGATCCCACCCTTGTGAATGCCACTTCGAAAACGAATTATTAATTATCGATGGGGCTCTTACAATCCACAAGTTAAAAGGCAAAGGGTAAAAAAAAATAAAAAAATACTCTCACTAACACAGAAGAAATTGCTGCAGTCTTAAACAGGTCAGTGTGTACAGCAGTACTCGTAATAATTATCGAGTTTTGAAAGCAGACACGACATACACAGTGAAATATAGATCAAGCAGATCTTGAGTCACAAATAGGGGATAGGAAAATGGCTTCCATGAAGAAAATTTCCTTTCGTGATATAACCAGGACAAATCTCAAATAACATAGTTCATGAAAGAATCGGACAAACAGGATATATTGTTTAATAAATGATGTTAAATAAACCCCTTATAAAAAAATCATGAAGAAAAATAACTTCATTGACTTACGGTGAGAAGTTTCTTTCAGTATTGTTCACAAGAAAAAAAAATGAATAGAATTTTGACGGCTGTTTTGAGTAAGCATGCTACTGGCATGACCTACATATACACACAAGAATGTTTTACAGAAGGCAAAAAAGTGGTCAGATTGGGACCACAAAATGGTTTGGGAAAGTTTCTTTTACAGTGGTGATGTATCTCAAGTGTTTTCTTAAGTGGATACCATAAATCCAAACATTATATACAGACTTTAGAAAGTCATTTCTTGCTTTGTGAAGAACTAAGTAACTCAAACTGGGTATCATAGCAAGATAATATATTCCCCTCCCACACCTCACAAAATTATTATTTAAGGCTGTCTTCGGTTAATGTTAAGGAATAGGACCCAAATTAGGTACATTTTTTCAGATATAAAAGAAATGAAAAATTAATATTATATTCTGGCTTCATTATCCCTTAGAGAACAACATATTTTATCATATTTCACATTTTTGACCGAGTTGATCCATTTTTTCTGGTATAAAATGTGTGTTTCGCGTTTTTTCTACAATACTGTAATGTTAAATGAGCAGTCCTTTCACGTGTTAAAATAAAAAAATAGTATTCATGGACTATTTTGAAATTTTAGAAACACTATATTGCTAACAGATGTATGAGTTATAATATTGCAAATTTTCATGAAAATTGAGGCATTTTTCTGTCTGAAAATGTGCTTCGCGTTTAGTACAAGCTCTCGTACTTTTGCCGAAAGCAGCCTTAAACGAAAGTATGTTGCAGTTCTAGATAAGCTTGTTCTCTGTCCGATCTGAACCCCATTGATAACATATGGGTATCTTTATAATCAGTGGCGTAGCTACCAATGGGCTAGGCGGTGCCGTGCACCGGGGCCCTCAAGCTCAGGGAGGCCCCTCGGACCCTGGTGACCATCCAAGCCGAACTTGTGGTATATATATATAATTTCTTCCACATTTAAGACGGCAACTCAGTGGAAAGTATTTTCGAACTTGTAGGAAATTCTTTCCGTTGTTTGTATAGTGTTGCGAACTTAGCTTATTGAAAACTTTATATTATTTTCAATTTTTTTCATTTTTCTATAAGTTGTTACTTGAATAAAAACTCCTTCCTTTTTGCTCTTTTTCAGAAGTGTTTCTATTTCTTTAATAATTATATTAATACTAGCTGGTATACCCATTCTTCACACGGGTGAATCGAAAAATTAAGCAATGCAGATTGAAGGATAAAGAAGTTTTTAATGACTTAATTTTACGTGAATTGCAAATTAAACAAAATAAAAAAAGCTTTTTACATATCTCAGCTGAAGAAAATTATATTAATACTAGCTGGTATACCCGTTCTTCGCACGGGTGAATCGAAAAATTAAACAATGCAGATTGAAGGATAAAGAAGTTTTTAATGACTTAATTTTACATGAATTGCAAATTAAACAAAATAAAAAAAGAAGCTTTTTGCATATCTCAGCTGAACAAAATTATATTAATACTAGCTGGTATACCCGTTCTTCACACAGGTGAATCGAAAAATTAAACAATGCAGATTGAAGGATAAAGAAGTTTTTAATGACTTAATTTTACGTGAATTGCAAATTAAACAAAATAAAAAAAGAAGCTTTTTGCATATCTCAGCTGAACAAAATTATATTAATACTAGCTGGTATACCCGTTCTTCACACGGGTGAATCGAAAAATTAAACAATGCAGATTGAAGGATAAAGAAGTTTTTAATGACTTAATGACTTAACTTTTGTTGAATTGCAAATTAAACAAAATAAAAAAAGAAGCTTTTTGCATATCTCAGCTGAACAACAACAACAAAAAAAAAACATGTTTGTTAAATTTTAAGTCTGTAGATCTAATAGCTGATAAAAAGACTTTTTTTTTATTTATATCTCCCCATAACTCTCTTGCGGGTCGATTTTTGAAAATACCTTCCTAAGCTGATCCCTGCTCTGCAAAAGTAACAAATCTACACTATTAAAATTCGTAGGTAAACAAACGTATCTATCTGACTATCTACGTGGATCTGTCTTCTCACGAACCGCAAGACGCAGAAACTCACCGAAAGTACCAAAAGCTCGGGAATGATCCGAGGAATCCGTTTTGACCATTTATATTCCGATATTGTAATTAGTTGAAAAGATATTACTTAAAAACCTGAAAATGCACAATTATTTTACCCCCTGTTAGCAATTTTTTACCGCCGAGAAGCTTTTCGGAACAAGTTTAGTGAAGTTCCAATTTTTCGACGTTTTTTTTTTAAATCCCCGACGTTTTTAAAACACGATCTAATTTTTTTTATGAGACTCAGACAAAAAATAATTACAGAATCGGAAAGATCATTTACTTCACCACGATACGGTATAATTTATTTATAAAATAATGATATTTTCTATTTTTTACGATTTTTTCTAAAGTGAGTCAAAATCGATACGTTTTTATGAAAATGATTCCTAAATCCTTCCGTTTGCATTTTCCTTCGCGTTAATGAAATGAACGAAATTTTTTACTCGAAAAAAGTTTATGCTTTTCCCTTTTAGAATCACTCATTCAAAAAATAAAATGTCAATAACTTTTTTTTTACGATTTTTCAAAATTTTATTTAAATACTTAGTAACTTCTTTCTTTATAAAAGTAATCTCACGAAATTTTTTTCCCGTGTGTAGAACGATATTATCTGTAATCTCTGTACAAAGATTGAAAAAATCACTTATATAAAACTTACGGTTTTTTAAAAAAAAGTGTTTTTCGTTCTTTTCCCTTTTTGCGAGAAATATTTAAGCATTTAGCACGCTGGGATGAATGGATAGATCATTAGATGAAATTTATTCACCTCAGGGCTAAATACAGTTTATTTACTGTACACAGGTACATTTATGCAGTTCTAGGATAAATATATAAAATTACAGGAACACGTGGGATAGGAATTCCCGCGCGATGCGTACACCAGAAAATCCACCGTCTTAATCAATCAACTCCTGGTTTCCCACCAGGGGAAAACTAAACTAGTACTCTGTCTGGTGGCGCCATCTAGCGGTCTACAATAAATAAATAATAAATAATACCATTTGTTACATCCTCCCCCTCTGGTTCCGACGGCGTCCCGACGAGGAACCAGGAGTCTGTGGGACCTTTGGTGGACGGCCACGTTTACGAAGAGGAATAAGGGGTTTTACTCTGTCATTATTACAAAGAGTTAAAGCAGAGGTGTGGTAAACACCAAGAGGTTCCCCCGGATTATCAAGACTAGCAATCTCGTAAGATGATGGTGACCTTTGTGTTAAAATCACGTAGGGACCGTCTCTGCGTGGCATTACTTTTGCACTTCTTCCTTGCGCAGCGTTGCTCAGCGGATGTGATGCTACAAAGACATGTTCTCCAGGTTGATATGTTGGAGCAGCTTTTCTCTTTTTATCAGCGTAAAACTTCCTACTATCCTGTTGCTCTTCAACCACCTCTCTAATTTGAGTGAAAAACTTAGCAAATTTCTTGAGATAGAGGGAGTTATCGCTGGCACAAAATTATCGTTCTGGATGACGACCCGGATATCATTAACAACTTCACTTGGAGTGCGTAACTCTCTATCAAAATTCAGAAAGGCTGCCGTCTGTCCTGTCGTTTCGCATTTGGCCGTGTTGAGAGCAAAGCGGATAAAGGGTAGCTTCTCTGACCGACAGTGATGCTTGTCTTGGACGAGAATTGCCAGCCGTGATTTCAGATCCCTATTCTTCCGTTCAACTGGGTTAGCTTGTGGATGGTACACAGGGATCAGGGATTGATGGATGTTTAATATGTAGCATATTTGTTGCATCACTGCTGACATAAACTGGGTTCCATTGTCACTGATAAGGCGGCGAGGAATGCCATACCTCAGTAGGACCTCTTCAATCAAGGTAATGGCACATTCTTTTGTTGTGGCATTGGGTAGTGCAAACAGTTCGACCCATTTGGTGGTACAATCCTCAATGATGAGGATCCATCTTTTACTATCTTTACTCTCAGCCCGAAGAGATCAATGGCCAAGGTTTCGAAACGTTGGGCTGGTACAGGGGTCTGTAATAGCCCGGAAGGCTTCTGATTGGAAGCTTTGTATTTAAGGCAGTCAAGACAGTTCTTTACATAATCAGTTATGTATTTCCTCATGCTAGTCCAATAATAATTTTTTGCTATTCGAGTATGGGTGCCTTCGGCGCCATAATGACCAGCCATTGGGGCATCATGATGGGTTTTTGAGTATCAAAGTTCTTTCATGGCTAGGTACCACTAACTGGGCCTCTTCACTCTCAGAGTCTGGAGCATATCTGTATAGGACACCCTGATTCATTAAATAACCTCGTTCGACCCAATTGACATAATCAACATTCTTGTCAGGATCTTCGAGGCAAGAAATAATTTTGACCAGCTCCTCATCCTTCATTTGTTCATCACGTATCTCCTTGGGAGACCTGGATGGGACATCAATGGCTACAGTGAAGACCTCACACAGTTCATTTTCTTCATGACACGCAGGCTGAGATAGTATATCTGCAACCACATTACTCTTTCCGGGGATGTACTCCATGTTGAGGTTGAAAGATTGTAATTGCAGAGCCCAACGGGCTAGTCTTCCAGTAGGAGATTTCTGTTTCATGAGCCACCTTAAGGGTTGATGGTCAGATGCTACAGTGATGCTTGCCCCATCAATGTAGCCCCTAAACTTGTTGAGGGCCCAAACCACAGCTACAGCTTCTCGTTCAGTGGTCGAGTAGTTTCTTTCAGCTGGGTTTAACAACCTGCTGGCAAATTCAACTGGATGTTCTTCTTTGTCTTCTCCTTGTAGGAGGACTGCTCCTAAAGCATAGTTACTGGCATCAGTTCTTATCAGGAAAGGTTTAGAGAAGTCTGCTTGCTTCAAAATTGGTGGAGACACCAAACATTGCTTCAAGGTCTGAAAGGCTTTCTCCTCTTCCTTTGACCATTTCCAGGAAGCCTTTTTCTTAGTTAGGTTGCTCAAGGGTCGGGCAATCTCAGAAAATTGGCTATAAATTTTCGGTACCATGAGCAGGTTTGCAGGAAGGACTGCAGTTGTTTCACATTTTTAGGAGGTGGAATCCCTAAAATAACTGATGTCTTCTCATGATCGACTTCTATACCTTGGGGTGTAATCCATAGGCCCAGGTATTTAACACGTGAGCAGGAAAATTGGCACTTCTCCCTGTTTGCTCGTAACTTGAAATCCATCAAGCGCTTAAACACGACCTCCAAGTCCGTTAGATGATGTTCGAATGTAGGGGACATAATTATAATATCATCTAGGTATGCAAGTACAGGTAACCCTCTTCGGAAAATATCCATCAGTCTCTGAAAGGTTGCGGGTGCATTCTTAAGTCCAAAGGGCATCCTTTTGAACCGGTAGGTTCCAAATGGTCAAACAAAAGCGGTTTTGTCCCTATAAGCAGGATTAACATTCACTTGGTGGTAACCAGACTTTAAGTCAATTGTGGAAATGTATGCAGTATGTTTTGCCTCCTGCAGTAAATCATCCATTCGTGGAAGTGGGAAGTATCAGGGACCGTGACTTCATTCAACTTCCGGTAGTCGATACACAGGCGAAACTGGTTATTTGGCTTTGGGATCAGTACAACAGAAGCTCCATAAGAAGATTCACATTCTTCAATTATATCTTTTTCGAGAAGGTCCTCAATTTCCTTTCTCAATATTTCCTTCTTTACAGGAGACATTCTGTATGGGAGTACAGAGATAGGAGGACTATTTCCCGTGTTAATGTGGTGCTCCAAAATATTTGTTGCTTCTCCCCCTGGTTCGGAGACATTTTGGAAGGATTCTAACAGGAGGTTAAGTTTTTCCTTCTGGGCAGAGGTCAAATTTTTACCTTCTTCTCTTAATTGGCAAGTGTTGCTGGACATCTTCTCAGCTATGGACGGGGTGTCCAATTCTTCACCAAATGGATACTTGTGGGTAGGATTGTCCCAGAAGTACCAACAAGTATTCTTCACATCTAGAACCAAACCAGCAGAACTAAGGAAATCTGTTCCTAGAAGAGTTCTATTTCCCTTTGCCTTTGGGAGAATTATGGATTTGGTCAAGACTGATCTCCCCTCAATCTCTACCATCACTTGGGTTGTGAAGGCCTCACCTGTGGTCTGTTGACCATCTGCCAAGCTCATAGCTAATGTGGTTTCCAGGGAGGGGAGTCCCTTTTCCCTAAATACCTGGTACATCCTTTCCCCAGCAATTGAATGTGTGAAGACCCTGTGTCTACACAAACACGTCCCTTTATTCCACAGAAAGTTATGTCGACTAGGGTCAATCGAGGGCTTCTGGTCTGAGTTGTGTAAGCATTGATGTTATTGGTTGCTACGTCTGTTCTTTGTGAGGAGCTGGGGTTGCAGGTAGGACACCTAGACTTTATCACCCCTTGTCTTCCACAGCTATAGCATCTGAGAGGAGATCTCTCATTTGGTACTGGATGGGAATATTCCTTTTTGGGAAGGCGTTCAGGTTTCTTGGGTGATACCTGTCTTCCATGATTTACGGTTTCACTTGCCTTCACATGTCTCCTTGGTCCATTGGGTAAGGAACGCCGGGTATTATTGAAAGCTTCCAGCTTATCTGCTAACATTTCTGGGGAGATAAGTTCTTCCCAGATATCCAGGTAATGTTCCTTACACTCTGGAGAGCATCTCTTTTTCATTTGATCGGCAATCATCAAATTCTTCAAGCCGTCAAATGAATCAATTTTAAGCTCATTGAGCCAACCTACAAAATATGCTCGGATTTCAAAATAATAATCCTTCCACGCGTCCCATATGGGAATTTTCTGTGACGTGAAAACAGCTCCCGGAAATTTTCTGCGGTTAACTTGAACCGTTGCAGAAGCATTCCTCGAATGTGGGAGTAATCCCTGCATTTCTCCTCAGGCTCACGGGCAATGAGGGAGGTTACATTACTAGGTAGGGCACCAATGAGATAGGGTACCCACAGATCTTTACCAAGATCCAAAAGCTTCATTTGACGTTCGAATAAGGTGAGGAACAAGTCCATGTTATCAACTTCAGGATTGAATGTTGGTAACAGCTTTTTTAATTCGATTTTTGCTTGGGGTAGGGTTTGTGGACCTACAACTCTTTGAGTCTCATTTTGCAGTCGTATTTTCTGCAGCTCAAATTTACGCAGTGTTTTCTCTTTTTGTTCGTTTTCCACGTCTATCCTATTTAATACGATTCCCTCAAAGATACATTTCACAAATTCACGGTCTTCCTTATAAGCATCATTTGATAAAAATTTAGCCCTTAATTCAATTATTTTTAGCTCTTCCCCATCAGACTCAAATTCACCTAACTCAATAGCAAGCTTAATGAGATCAGCTTTTTTCTCCTTTCCCAGAAATGACATGATTGAAAAAGTTTAAAAGTTGCAAATAAATAAAATAAATAACTAAGGTCAGGGCCTGATTGTCCACCAAAGCTCTTACAGATATGGAAATACACTTTAAAATATAGCTAGCCTTTAAATCTTATAATATATTATGCACTTCAAAACAATTAAAATGGGTAAATAAATTAATAACATATTCAAAATACCCAACATGGAACACACACACATTAATTCAAATAATAAAATCATATAAAGAAAATTTAGGAAATCATCAGTTGTAATGATACAAAAATTCAATGCAATGAAAATACTAAACGAAACTAAAATAATCAGGCATGTAATGAATACTACGTTAATTCAATATGAAATTAGTAAAATATCAAGCAAAATAATAATTATCAATATAAAGAAAAATTAGGATTCATGAGTTGTAATGATACAAAAATTCAATGCAATGAAAATATTACACAAAACTAAAATAATCAGGCATGTAATGAATGCTACCTAAATTCAATATGAAATCAGTAAAATATCAAGCAAAATAATAATTATCAATGGGCAATTCAAAATATTTAACAAGAAACGTTATCTCAAGAAATAAATTAATATAAAGCAAAATTAAGAATTATCATTGCATAAGAATACCAAAAAATCAATGAAATAAAATAATAAAATAAGATCATGCACACACACACACACAAAATTGTGTAATGCTACAAAAATTCAATATGAAATTCTTCTATAATATATCAAGCAAAATGATTATTGCAATCAATATCAATGTATAATGATCAATAACACTGTAGCAGGGTTGCTATCACTTTTTTTTGAAAAAAAAAAAATAACTCGCCACGCTGTAGCAGGATTGCTATCACTTCTCTCTTTTTTCTTTGAAAAGAAAAACACTCACCACACTGTAGCAGGATTGCTATCACTTGTTTTTTCTTTTTGCAAAACACAAACACACAATACTGTAGCAGGTTGCTACCACTTGTATATGAAAAATGCACAAAACACCATTGCAGGATTCCTACCGCGAATTTTGAAGAACGGATCACTAGCACTAACACACTGTAGCAGGATTGTTACCGCGAATTCTGAAAACTTTCAATAGGAAATAGATTTTCTTCTTTTTCCTCTACAGACAATTGAATTCAGGATTATTCATTTTGTCTCTGTCAATTTCCAGCGATTTTCGGCAGGACCGTAGACGGGTGAATTCAAAATGAAAAAGAATTCGGGTTCATCTCTTGCTTTAGAAGAATTGCGGCGCAATACCAATAATTTCTTCCGGGACGGTATGGTTTACAGAGCCGGTTTCAATTTTCATCTTCCGACGGCGTTTCGCTCACAGCGGCGGTTTTCCGCTTCTACGGCGTCGTAAAGCTTATAGCCCCGGGTCTGGGCGCCAGTTTTAGCACGCTGGGATGAATGGATAGATCATTAGATGAAATTTATTCACCTCAGGGCTAAATACAGTTTATTTACTGTACACAGGTACATTTATGCAGTACTAGGATAAATATACAAAATTACAGGAACACGTGGGATAGGAATTCCCGCGCGATGCGTACACCAGAAAATCCACCATCTTAATCAATCAACTCCCGGTTTCCCACCAGGGGAAAACTAAACTAATACTCTGTCTGGTGGCGCCATCTAGCGGTCAGTACAATAAATAAATAATAAATATTACCATTTGTTACAAGCATTATTTTTGTTACATTTTTTGCTTAAAAATTACCGTTTTTGTGCAATCGATATATGAAGTTTGAGGACATCACTTTAACAAATATCGTAATTTTGCAATAGCCAAGGGTTTAGCGGAGAGAAAAGCTGTTTGGCGCCAAATGACTTTTTCCTCTGTATCCCGTCACGTTTGATGAAAGGTTACACGAGAAAAGAAGACGCGCCTATAAATATTGAAAATCACCAGATTTGGCGAAATTGAATATCTCTTCCTTTTATTTTAAGGTCTTTTCACTCCTTTATTTCCGAAGATTTCGTGGTGCGAACAGAAGAGCGCTTGATTACTAACGTTTGTACCCGGGTTCGAAACAGCGTCATCGCTTAATTTTTATGATTTTTTAAAAAAATACTCAAAATTTTCTTCGCGCATTTAATAACTTCGCCAGCAATTTTGTAATTGGAAAGAATTTATTTTGTCACGATACAGTATATTTTTTTATTTGCTTTTTTTACAAAACAACGATATTTTACATAGTTTATGATTTTTTCTAAAATAAATCAATACCGATGCGTTTATATGAAATGATTTTTAAGAAACTCATACTTTGACCTTTTAGAGTTAATGACTTGAAAAATAAAATGCTGAAAACTTTTTTACGAATTTTTAAGAAATACTCAAATTTTAAATATTTAATAACTACTTATCAAATTCAAATTTTTTATAACTTCATTTACAAAAATAATTGCATGAAACTTTTTTCCCGTGTATGGAACATTTCAAAAAATGCTCACAATTTTAATTCAACTTTTAATATAGTTGTGAAATTTTGTAATTACAAAAATTTCTACTTTCTTCAACATACAACTATTTTTAAAGATACATTTTCGTTTCTGGGGCCTAAGAAGTTGCAAAGTGAGTGAGTGAATATTAAAGTCGCACTGTTCACCTACTCGAGAGGTTTTGGCGACGGACTTCGAAATTTTGAACCATGGTCAAGTGACGAGGATGAGACTTGAGCTGGAAGCCATCTCTCCTAAATACCATACCACACCAACGCTAGGAGTTTCAGCTCTCGACAGATTCAACAGCGGGTTGTAACGTCGTGAGTAGATAACAAAGAAAAATTGTCACAGCTTCATTTTAAAATTAAAGCAGTATTTATTTGCTTCATAGGTTACTATATATGAAGTAATAAAGTCCAATAAATATGCCAAGCCGGTGCAGTTAGTCTATCTCAGGGGAGTTCAATCCTTTTTCTCGAAAGCACTCGCTCATCTCTCAACGCCACCGGCGTTCATCGTTTCTCATTTCTTTCCGTTCCTCTCCAGTTTTCTCCATCCAGGGCTCTCCCTCTGTTTCCTAAAAAAACCCTTTTAAACACCTGGGGCGGGTCCACAACACGCCCCTCGTCTCTTCTCATTGGCAGGCCACAAAAGTCTCCTTTCGTCCCCGGGCCACAGTCGGGTCCTATTTGTGCGGCACACACAAATGCACTCCCGGTCAGTCTGGAATGTAAAGGCGCCAGTCGTCTCATGAAACACCTGGATTTTATGCATTGTCCCAAATTGGTTCCATAAACTCATTCTCTCGACACCTGTCATGGCGACCTTGTTCTTTTCAGACAGGCTTCGCCTATTGTCAATGGGGTTTCGGCTCTCTTTGGCCATTAAAACTACCAGACTGGGGTGTGGACGTTTGCCCGAGGTCAGACATTAAACAATGACATCACGGCCACGTGCACTTGTCCCTAACATCTGTTCGGAGCCACAAAACTCAGCATGAATGGAAGGTGGGGTTCACCCCAATCGAAGACGTTACAGGGTCTTCAGCGGTAACCAAAATTTTAAAAGGGCAGTAATAATTAATTGCGGGAAATTACCACGCGAATTTTGTAATGACGTTAACATAGAAATCACACACACATACCAGGAACGGCTGATAGCGAGAGGGGAAAGGAAAATTCCATGACAATATGTTATGCATTTAAAATTGTTCGTGCAACGCCGGGGGAAATAAACATGTCTGACAAAGAAAAGAAGCGAAGTAATTTCGAAACAGGGAATTTTAAGTTATATACTCGGTAAAAGCCCGAGCAACACCGGGCTAAGCACAGGAGGGTGGGGGGGGGGTCGAAGTCATTTTGAAAGAGTATTAGAAGTGGATTTTGTGAAAGTAAGGGAAAATTTATAAAAGAAGAGAAAGCCCGTGCAACGCCGGGCCATTCAGCTAGTTGTTACAAATTTTGTGTAATGAACGCTTAAAATAGTGTAAATAATTTATATCTGGAAGAATGTAATACGTAAAAAAATATTACCTGCTGTTGTATTTATTTTATGTTAAAATTGTAATCTGGCCACGGTAGCCGAGTGGTCAAGGTATCGGATCGTGGCTGGCATGTCATGAGTTCCAGCCCACTACCACTAAAGACCCACCGTGTAGGGGAGCGATGCACGTTAAATCTGTCGAGAGCTCAAACAACCTCCCGTTGGTGTGGTGTGGCAGTTAGGAGAGGTGGGTTCAATCTCAGGTGTCGTCCTCGTCACTTGACTATGGTTCAAAATTACGAGGTCCGTCTCTAACCAGGGTTTCTCGAATGATATTTTGTAGTGTAGAATTACATTTATCCTCCCTTTTAACGTCAATAAGTACTCGAGCACTTACAAATTGTATTGCATAAATTAGAAAACTAAAATTATGGATAAAAGAAAAAAAAAGGAAGAAACCCAGTGGGGTGTATTTAAGAATAAACATCCCCAAGAAAGAGGATATAGTAAACAAAAATTGCCTAAAATTGTCAAATTTCTTAGTCAGCCTTCTACGAGTACGTTATTTACGAGTGGGTGTCAAATCGAAACTAGATAAACACTAAAGCTCACACAAAAAAACTAGTACACATACATCTAGGTAGTACGGAGCTTTGCTTTACTGTATTCTGCAGAGGACGATAAAGAGCTGATGTTATAAAGTATAGCTTTGTATATTTAAAATATTCATATATTTTTACTTTTTTACTGGATAAAACCCAAATAAGATTGGGCCCTCATTTTTTTTCTTAGCACCAGGGCCTTTGGATACCTAGCAAAGCCACTGTTTATAATGAAAGCTTATGAAAACAAGAGATAGTATTCTCAAAATGATTTGAAGAAAACTATAGAACGATCATGGTACGAAATGGACGTACAAACGTTATAAAAAGGTTACTTTAGTGGAAAATTTATACAGTAGAGCCTCGCTTATGTATAATATGTGAGAGCCTTCTCAAGCAACGCACTATTCGCATGACAAGCAAACCAAATTTTAAAAATAAAAATTATTCGCTTGAAGTGCAACGCTTTGCATAAAGAGTGACGAAGAAAAAGAAGTTCGGAATCGGGGGCCTGCTACATCAGTCCGAATTTAGCACTCGCTTTGCGAGCATCTTAATATCGTTTAAAATTACTCATTTTTCTAAACTTGTATTCGAATTTATTCTTGTGCAAGTTTAACGGCCTTTGTAAACATGTTTTCCCTCTCCCATCCCAAAAATGCCGTAAGACAGGCAAAAGAAAAGAAAACGATAAAAAGATGTGAGCGTGATTGATCTAACACAAACATAAAATTGGACCCTATTAATAATTTGCATCTTAAGAACAAGAACATGATTAAGGAGATAGATGCTTCAAGGAGAGGAATAAGAGTATTTAAGCAACTGCTACGAATTCTCGACGATGTTGACAAGTTATTTCCCATACAGATTTTACGTCGTCATCACTAACGAGAACATCCCTTACGAGAAAGTGAAAGTGGTTTTTACTGATATCGTCCCTAAGACGATAGGATCATCAAAGGTACTGCAGGCCATTAAAATTGCAACACCATCAAGGAAGGATGATACAAACGTCCAATTCGCATAAAAGGAAGACGATGAGATATGCAAACGATTAGCATTTAAGCGCAATTGAACGACGCAGAATGGAGAATGCAAACTCACACAAAAGGAAAATCATGCAAAGGGCTTCTCATTCGGAAATCACATTTGAACGTTAGTTATTTGTGAGAAGATCGTGTTATGCCTCATATAAGGGGAAACGGTTATCAATACGTGTTGTAATTGGATAGCCACAGGATCATGACCTATCGAGAGTGCGATATTGCTCTATTCGCCTTGATCAGAATTCAAAAACTCTCATGCGAATACGGAATTGATGGGTACAGGAGGGTCATACTTAAGGGAGGGCCATGCAGAATCTTAGTGACTTCCAATCACTTACGCTAGAGAAGGAAAGCATATTGTCAGATAGGCCTTGCAGGATCATACAGCCACATCATGGACCTTGAGGTTAGGTCGTATATGTGCTTCTTTGTTGCACGACAGGTATCCGCACAGACTATCTCTACGTCTATCATTATCGCTGCTTCCCTTGACACTACACCGTAGAGACGCGCGGCAACGTTGATACGCAAACCCTAGATATAGGCGTGGCACCACTTCGTCTTTTTAGAAGAATCATGGTTTGTATGCAGCATCCTGATGGATGTATCTGAGTTTAAGGGCACCGAGAACGCACGTGATCTGCTTGCATTTGATGTCGTAATATGGGCCCTCCACCTGGTGTGATGCCATGGGCAGCCATTGAGTACACGAAAGGAACACTTCTTGATCACGTCGTTGCTGATCTGAAAAGCCAGCATTATATTTCTCTGATCTTATATATAAGACCGGTGACTATGCTCTATTTTAAAGGCCTTGAAGCTGACATCTTTCAATAAGATAACGCAAGACGGCATGTTTCCCTTCGTGTCCTGATTTATTTTCAAATCATGGGGTGTTTGGGGTCCCTGCCTAGCACATTCTCTAGATCTATCACCCAATGAAGACATTAGATCATATGTTGCTGAGAGATTAGGTCGCCATCTCTCTCCAGCAACTATGATGAAGTGAAGCATGAACTCTAAATAGCATGGAATGACCTGCCCGTATCTGTCATACAAGGCCAGTTGGACTCGATAAATCACAGGGTTAGAGAAGTCTTAATTACCAGAGTTGGCAACTGTGTGTACTTATTTCGTATTCTGTATATCCCATATTGCAAACAAACTGAATAATGTTTCCTTCCTAAAATGTTGTATACATTTCAGTAAGTACAGTTTTGTTTACTTTTCTTCCTGTTGTTGCAATTTTAATGGCCAGCACACACACACAGAGTATATTCCTTACATTTCAACTTTAATTACAGCTACATAGGGTGTTCCGACACTTAGCGATAAGTGGGCAAGAGGTGAAAAGTGCGGTCATATCTGTTCTAGGAAAAATTTTAAAAAATTCCCTAGTACTTGATTAAGAGAGGGCGAGCACAATTTTGAAAATGGGGAAAAATGACACCCTCCATCTCATCATTAGCTACAGTGACCACAAATTTCCTATTTTTACGATGATTTTTTAAATAACGTCATCTTACATAGCCGTACTATTAATCACAAGTCGAGCAAAAGCATTCGCTATTTTAGTTAAAATTAACTTAGTTTATTTAAATAAAGGTTTGAGAAAAAGATGTCATCTAACTTTGACTTTCCATAAAAAGAGAGAATACTATTACACACAACCCCAGGTAAGTTTCTCAAAAGTTGGCCCCATTCAGTTTGGATTCCAAAAAATGATATTAAACTTGTTCTTTTATATACATAACAGTCATAATGATTTTTTTTACTTGTTCTATAAACAACCATAGAGAATTTTTTTTTTTTCATTTTAAAACCACTTTTGTTGATACCTTCCATCACATCATTAAGTACTGTGACTGTAAATTCCCTAATTTCACAGTGATTTTTTCACTAACGTGATCTTTCATAGCCGTTTTATTAATCACAGTCACAAATAAAACAAAACCCTTTTCTGGTTTAGTAAAAATTAACATAGTTTGAAAAAATGTCACCTATGTTTGATGTTTCATAAAGAGAAAGATATTACATACTACTCTAAGCAAGTTATTTCGAATGATGACTCATTTAGTGACAATTCTAAAATGGTATATCATTTGCTACATTTCAATCAATGACAATCACTGCCCCCCTTTTTTTCTTTTACAAATGACTTTATTATGGGGGAACAACTGAAGGAACAGATATTTAAACTTACATGGATGGCATATGGAAGACCCACACATTCAATGTGTTAAGACCGGTCCCAATTTCAATTTAAAATCAACATATGGCTTGGAATATTAAAAACGGGGGAGGAATAACTCTGAACCGTTTGAGTTACCCAAAACTCTCTCTCTCTCTTTGAGACAAAGCCGATTTAAGCTCATTTCGAGCCGTAAGCGTAGAATATTTACAGACCTCCTTCACACTGGCGAATCGAAATTTATTACCAGAAAACCTGGTTAAGTCCAGTTTATCCGGGCCCCCGCAACAAGTGCCCAATGGCTAAACTGGCACTGAGTTGGGATATTTGCCTGAATTGTTTCTAACAAATTTGTCTGGCCTGCTGGAAGATGTGCCACTCAACATCTACAGAGACATGTAGTTCCTTCAAGATGGAAGCTCAGCACATTACGCGCGTCCTGTACGGGAGTATATGGACATGGAATATCCCGGAAGGTGGATTGGACGTTATGGTTCAATTTCAGAGCCACTTCGTTCACTATACTTAAACACGTCGATTTTTTTACTGGGGTTGCACAAAAGGAAGGGTTTATTTTAAACCGATTGAAAATGTGACCGAACTGCGGCAAAGGATTGTTGAAGCAGAGGAAGAAATAAGCTAATTACTCCCGATTCATCAAGCGGTGACTTTTAAAAAACAGAAGAGCCTGCATTCCAGAAGGTGAACGCTTTGAACATTTACTTCATTAGAGTGTTAATTTTTTTTTTCACGTTTTATTTTTAAATTTATCGCTTGACTTGAGTTGCATTCTTAAGATTTAATCTTTTAAAATGAAGTCCTTTTGTAAAAGAAAATAAATTGGCAATGCATCTTATGGATATAACTGTAGCAAATGTTGTACCATGCTGTCACTAAATGGACATGAAATAACTTGCTTAAAGTAGTATATAATATTTTTCTTTTTATGAAGCTTCAAAGTTTGGTAACACCATTTTCTAAAACCGGCTAAGCCAGCAAAGGTTTTGCTTCATTCATGACTGTAATTAATTGCACGGTTACAAAAGATTACGTTAGTGAAAAAATCACTGTGACAATTGGGGAATTTGAAGTCATAGCAGGGACGTCTTAAGGCCCCCGTTGATACGCCACCACGAAATCTCGAGCGTAATGTTAATCCTATGGAGTTTCTTTCTCCTATATTTACATCTAGGTATTGCTTGCAATTGCATGAAATAAAATGCATCTAAAAAAGCGAAAAAAAAAAATTAAATTTTTCCATTATTTCGATTTTTTAAAAAAAATTTCTAATTATTTAAAGATCTGAAAATTCATATCTAGTGCATTAAAACGATCAAAAATATTTTAAATTATCGGATAAAAAGGTAAAAACAGGAAAAAATTTCCTTTTTATCTTTCAAACGCGCAACCTTTAAAATTTTAAATTAATTTTTTTGCGAGTAATTATTAAGTCAGCATTGCACATTTGGTAGAGGGAAAAACTTGTAACTCCGCCTTCTTGCGGAAGGATACATGACATTTCCCCGTATGTTCCATTGATGAATGGTAATTTATGACTCTTCGGTGGGGATTGTGTAACAGGTTTTTTTTCCTTTTCCAAATGGGGTTAGTTTTCCAAGAATCCATAGGGTATTCAAGAAATTATTTACATTTGCGCCATTCTTTGGAAGTGCAGTGCATTCTTTGAGTTTGCACTTGAAAATTACTGTTAATACGTCAAAATAAGTTGTTCTCTGTTTTTTTATTCTATTTTTCTTAATTTTTTTTATATACTAGAAAAATTATATTTTGTTAATCGCTAAAATGAACAATTAATATTTATTAAATACCTCTTGAATCGTCAGGATAAAGTGAATCAGTTTTCACATTCTTTTCTTACAAACCTCCAAAATTGAGAATCGTGCGTTTTGCCAAGTTTCAGATACCTGAATATCAATTCTTTTAAAAACTTATTTTGCACAGTTTATTTCAGTTATTAAATTAAATGGATTACCGTTACAGCTCCAAAAAAATTATATCTTTCGGCTAAACGAAAAAAGAATACAGGACAGAATTTACGAACTGGAGAAAAAGTGAGGTATTTTTTTTTCTTGTTTTATTTTACTTTCTTTAAAACGTTACTGTGAATTTGATTTGCATTTCGAAATTTCATTTCTTTACTGTCGAAAGGGCACATTGGATACTTCACCCCCTTTCATGAATTTATTATTTCAAATATTCCCAAGATGAAATACCATTGATTTACATGAAATTGATTAAAAATAAACCAGAAAGTTTTCTACAATTTAAAAAATATTTTTACTAACATTTTTTTCTTAAGACATATAAATTTCAATCAATTTATTTACTATTGCTACTGATATCTTTTATTTCATTTCTGTTTCCTTCACTAAGAATTCAATTTAAAAATTACATTGCATAAGAATTGTTTTATTTCTTCCTAGAAAGCAGTATATAGATTTTGCACTTCGTTTATTTTTGTGTTTCATATCTCATTCAAGATCGTAATGCTTAGCTCATCAATGTTTTTTTCTTCTTTTTCTAGAATGAATTCTAAGCGAATGCGTTATGAAGAATGTACTCCTGTAAGTACAAATACTAATTCAAAAACATGCCTTCCTAGTACCTCAAATTCAAGATTAATAGAACCACATTTATTGAGTGGAAGAATTGTGAATATTTCATATTTCATGAGCCAAATTCAAGTTATGAACAATCACAGTCCTTTTGAATGTTCATTTTCAAATATGAAAATAATGTCCGAAGTGAGGAAAGGCTTGAATTCTGGCATAAGAATGAAATGAGAAATATGCCACTTTCAAGATGGTTTGGACTGAAGATCCGGATAACGAAAAAATGCCGGTAAATACTGCTACTGTGTCTGGTGATATGAAAATTGGTGGAGGTTTTGCAAATTTGGAAGAACTTTTATCCACACGTTAAATATTCCTTCACTAAGCTCTAAAACGTATCAGAAAGAACACAATATCATTGCTACAGCTTGGGAGAAAGTTGCTGAAAAAGAAATGTATCGTGCAGCTTTGGAAGAGAAGCAATTAGCAGTTCAGGCTGGCGAAGTAGGGCCAGATGGATTTCCTATGTTGACAGTTGTTGTGGATGGTTGTTGGGCCAAACGATCATATAGGAACAATTATTCATCTTTGTCCGGAGCGGTGTAAGTTTTTGTTTATTTATTTTAAGTATTTCTATGTATTATGTCATTTATAATTTTTAATGCTTTGATTTCTACGCTGTCATCTTGATGTTTAAAATTTAATTGCCTTCAGATTGCTTAACATATAATCTAATATGCAATGTTGACAATTTTGGCATAATTGTCTAAATAACTATTTAGTTTGCAGTTCAAAATGAATTATGCCACAGTATGGATAGTTAATTTTAAAGAATCTCTTGCTTGTTTCATTCGTTTCCATTTATCTAACTCATATGTTTGAAAAATTTTTGTTGCTCATCAAATTTTTCTTTTATGATTTCAGGCTGCAATAGTGGGATTTCGTACAAAAAAAAGTTATGTACATGGGTGTCAGAAACAGATACTGTATGGTCTGTTCTAGAGCAGCAGCTGCAAACAAACAGGCTGACAGATATTACTGTAGTAAAAATTGGCACGGTAGCTCCTCAAGCATGGAAGCAAACATTATTCAAGAAGGATGCGACATGGTCGATCTTCGTAAACCATGTCGTGGGGTTTCAGCGTAAGTTAGGGTTGGATTCTGAAATGATGAGACATTTTAGAATTCTTAATATGACTTTATTAAGAATTTAACTTAGATTACTTAGAATCGAACAAACTATATTAAGTGAGAATAAACCAAACACGTAGTCTTAAATAACACAGATCGCAATTAGATCACTTATCAATATAATTATACTATATCCCCTACTCTCAATCTTCATAATATATTCGCGTTCAGAAAATAATCTTCCTACCCCTTTTTGAATACTCAACGTCCATCTACTTCAAATATTTCTCCAGTGTGCGTACAATGGTATTACCTTGGTTGAATGCAGATTTACGGGGTACTAGTAAGTCGTCTATCAACACTTCTATCTTCTCTGAACTGAACTTCTCTAAATTGCCATTCCGCTCACTAAAAATTCATCCTTTTAAAGGTTATCTTATTTGATCTAGCCTTCGTTTCACTTCTTGGATTTGGGTTGGAAAAGATTTGCCATTAATCGTGGCCGTCAAAGAACACAGAGGTTATGTTAGAGAAAGGACGCGTGAGATGTCACAAGGATTTATGAATAGTGTTGCAATGTATGGAGTAAAATATACTAAAATTATTGGAGATGGAGATAGCAATGTATACAAGACAATCTTAGATTCGAGGCCCTACGATGCACTGCAGAGTGTAAAAATCACTTATTTAGAAATTTTTGCTTAAAATTAAAAAGATATAGTAAAAACACAAAAGCAGGACCAATCGTTTTAAGAAAATGTTTAGGAAAAATATTCTTCGTTTGAGAAATTCATATTCTTGTAATTGCGCTTATTGCAAAAATAAAAATCTGAATAGCTACCCATCCCCAAAAACAATTTTAAGTATAAAATTGGGCTCATCTTTTTGGATATAACTGTAGAAAATGTTTTTAATGCTGTCACTAAATGGACAGGGAAATAACTTGCTTAAAAGTAGTATATAATATTTTTTTTTTTATGAAGTTTTCCGTTTGGTAACACCATTTTCAAAAAACCGGCTAAGCCAGAAAAGGTTTTTTGCTTCATTCATGACTGTAATTAATTCCCGGGGTTTAAAAAAGATTACGTTAGAAAAAAATCACTTGACGGGGAAATTTTTAAAAAAATCACTGTGAAAATTTGGGGGAATTTGAAGTCATAGCGGGGACGTCTTAAGGCCCCGTTGATACCCACCACGAAACCCGAGCGTAATGTTAACCCTTTGGGTTTCTTTTCCCTATATTTACATCTGGGTTATTGCTTGAAATTGCATGAAATAAAATGCATCAAAAAAAAAAGCAAAAAAAAAAAAAATTAAAATTTTTTCCATTATTTCGTTTTTTTAAAAAAAAAATTTCAATATTTAAAGATCTGAAAATTCATATCTAGTGCATTAAACGACCCAAAAAAATATTTTAAATTATCGGAAAAAAAGGTAAAAACGGGGAAAAATTTCCCTTTTTTATCTTTTCAAACCCCAATTTTAAAAATTTTTTAAATTTAAATTTTTTTTTTTGCGAGTAATTTTTAAAAGTCACCCATTGCACATTTGGTAAGAGGGAAAAGTAAACTTGAAACTCCGCCTTTTTTGCGGAAGGATACAGGGCATTTCCCCGATTTTCCCCATTGATGAATGGAAATTTTGACTCTTCGGTGGGGATTGTGTAAAAAGGTTTTTTTTTTTTTTCCTTTTCCCAAATGGGGTTATTTTTCCCAAAGAACCCCATGGGGTATTCAAAAAAATTATTTACATTTGCGCCATTTTTTTGGGTGCAGTGCATTTTTTTGAGTTTGCACTTGAAAATTACTGTTAATACGTAAAATAAGTTGTTCTCTGATTTTTATTCTATTTTTTTTTAAATTTTTTTTTATATACTAGAAAAATTATATTTTGTTAATCGCTAAATGAAAATTTAAATTTTTATTAAATACCTTTTGGGAATGTAGGAAAAAATTAATGGGTTTTTCCACATTTTTTTCTTACAAACCTCCAAAATTGAGAATCTTGCTTTTTGGGAATTTTTGGGATACCTGAATATCAACTCTTTTAAAAACTTATTTTGCACAGTTTATTTCAGTTATTAAATTAAATGGATTACCGTTACAGCCCCAAAAAAATTATTTTTCTTTCGGCTAAAAAAAAAAAGAATACAGGCCCGGGGAAATCGAACTGGAGAAAAAGTAAAGGTATTTTTTTTTTCTTGTTTTATTTTACTTCTTTTAAAAAACGTTACTGGGGTTTGATTTGCATTTCGAAATTTGTCATTTTTTTTACGGGGTCGAAAGGGCACATTGGAAAATTTCCCCCCCCCTTTTCAAGGGAATTTATTTTTTTCCAAAATTTTCCCCCAAGATGAAATCCCAAATTTTTTTCCATGAAATTGTTTAAAAAATAAACCAGAAAGTTTTCAAACAATTTAAAAAATATTTTTACTAACTTTTTTTTCTTCTTAAGACATATAAATTTCAATCAATTTATTTACTTTTTTGCTACTGATATCTTTTATTTCTTTTTCTTTTTCCCCACTAAGAATTCAATTTAAAATTACATTGCATAAAATTGTTTTATTTCTTTCCTAGAAAGCAGTATATAGATTTTGCACTTCGTTTTTTTTTGTGTTTCATATCTCATTCAAGATCGTAATCTTAGCTCATCAATGTTTTTTTTTTTTTTTTTCTAGAATGAATTCTAAGCGAATGCGTTATAAAAGAATGACCCCTGTAAGTACAAATACTAATTAAAAAACATGCCTTCCTAGTACCTCAAATTCAAGATTAAAAAGAACCACATTTATTGAGTGGAAAATTTTGGAATTTTTCTTAATTTCATGAGCCAAATTCGTTATGAACAATCAAGTCCTTTTGAATGTTCATTTTCAAATATAAAAAAAATTAAGTGGGGAAGGTTTGAATTTGGCATAAAAAATGAAATGAAAAAAATATGCCATTTTAAAAAAAAGGGTTTTGGGACGGGAAGATCCGGATCCAAAAAAATGCCGGTAAATACTGCTCCCCTGTGTTGGTGATATGAAAAAATTGGGGGAGGTTTTCCAAATTTGGGAAAGAACTTTTATCCCCCGTTAAATATTCCTTCACTAAGCTCTAAAACGTATAAAGAAAGAACACAATATCATTGCTACAGCGGGAGAAAGTTGCTAAAAAAAATGTATCGTGCAGTTTTGGGGAAGAGAAGCAATTAGCAGTTCAGGCTGGCAAGAGGGCCAGATGGTTTCCTATGTTGACAGTTGTTGTGGATGGTTGTTGGGCCAAACGATCATATGGGGGCAATTTTTCTCCCTTTGTCCGGAGCGGTGTAATTTTTGTTTATTTATTTTAAAGGTATTTCTATGTATTATGTCATTTAAAATTTTTTAATGCTTTGATTTCTACGCTATCATCTTGATGTTTAAAATTTAATTGCCTTAAAGTTGCTTAACATATAATCTAATATGCAATGTTAAAATTTTGGCATAATTGTCTAAATAACTATTTAGTTTGCAGTTCAAAATGAATTATCCACAGTATGGATATTTAAATTTTAAAGAATCTCTTGTTTTTTTCTTCGTTTCCATTTATCTAATTATATGTTTGAAAAAATTTTTTGTTGCTCATCAAATTTTTTTTTATGTTTTCAGGCTGAATAGTGGGATTTCGTAAAAAAAAAGTTAGTACAGGGGTTTGTCAAAAAACAGATCTGTATGGTCTGTTCTAGAGCAGCAGCTGCAAAAAAAAACAGGCTGACGGGAATATTACTGTAGAAAAAATTGGCACGGTAGCCCCTAAAACATGGAAGCAAAAATTATTAAAGAAGGATGCGACGGTGATCTTCGAAAAACCATGTCGGGGGTTTCAGCGTAAGTTGGGAATTTGGGGGTTTCCCGAAATGAGGGGGTTTTTAAAATTTCCCTTAATATGACTTTTATTAAAAATTTTAAACAAGTTCTTAGTTTCGAACAAACTTATTTAAGTGAGAATAAACCAAAACACGTAGTCTTAAATAACACAGATCGCCCAATTAGATCTTTTTATCAATATAATTATACTATATCCCTCTCTCAATCCCCAATAATATATTCCGTTCAGAATATAATCTTCCTCCCCTTGGTTGAATACTAAACGCCCAATTTTTTTTCCCAAATATTTTCCAAGTGTGCGTACAATGGAAAAAAAAATTGGTTTGGGAATGGCGGGAACGGGAAAATTAGGTAAGTCGTCTATCAACACTTTATCTTTTTGAACTGAACTTTTCTAAATTGCCTTTCCGCCACTAAAACTTCTACCCTTTTTTAAAGGTTATCTTATTTGCTTTCCCCTTCGTTTCACTTTTGGATTTGGGTTGGAAAAGATTTCCCTTAAATCGTGGCCGTCAAAGAACAAGAGGTTATGTTAGAGAAAGGACGCGTGAGATGTCACGGGGATTTATGAATAGTGTTGAAAATGTTGGAGAAAATATCAAAAAATTTTGGAGATGGAGAAAACCAATGTATCAAGACAATCTTAGATTCGGGGCCCCCACGATGCCCCGAGGTGAAAAAAATCACTTATTTAAAAATTTTTTGCTTAAAATTAAAAAAATATAGTAAAAAAAAACAAAGAAAGGGTTTCTTTTTTAAGAAAATTTTTAAAAAAAAAAATATTCTTCGTTTAAAAAAATTCATATTCTTGAAATTGCGCTTTTGAAAAAATAAAAACCCCTGAATAGCTACCCCATCCCCCCAAAAAAAAATTTTTAAATGCTCCATACCATATATTTGGCGATCACCCCTAAATTTTCGGGATTTTTTTTACGACGATGAAAAAAACAAAAAAAAATTGGGTTTCCCAGATTTATTAGAAACGGACTAATTTACAAAGTAATGTATGTTGTGAGTAATTTGGCTGATAAAAAACCCGGATTTTTGTTTTTTTTCGGAAAAACAAAAACTGTGTTGAGAATTTAACCCATCGTGGCAAAATTTATTGGGGAAGAGTAAATTTTTGCTTACGAAGAAGTTATTTTTGCTCGATGTAGGGGGCCCGGATTTCACAAAATTTCCCAGTTTTTAAAACATTAGTGTGCATAAAAATGTATAACACTAGTCCTGGGACTTTTTGTGAAATCAGTCGAAAAAAAGGAAAACGACGTATTTGAGGCAAAAGGGGAAAGATTTCCCGGCGTCGGTGGGGGAAAAGTTTTTTTCCGGGAAAAAAATCCAAAAAATTATGGTGTTAGTGCTGAAAAACCAGATCTGTCACTTCCCCCCCGAGTTGTAAAGGGGAATAATTAAAAAAAGCTTTATTCCTTTCCGGTCCTCAGCAATGGAATATGGGAGAGCCATAAAGGGGGAGGGTTGAAAAGCTTAGAAAACTCTTTGGGTTTAAAAAATTTGTCCCTGCGGACTTTTCATCACCCCAAAAATTTCAATATTTACCCGTTACCCCGAAGGTTTAGTTGACGATGGTATTGTAAAAAGGAAATGTCCCGCTTTTCCCAAAGACATAACCCTGATGAAGCAATAAGTTTAAAAAAAAATTTCTTTTTTTAAAAAATTGATGGGATTCGGCCGGATACAAAATAAAAAAAATCACGATTACTTTTTCCAAGGCGGGGCAATTTTCAAGTAACAGGGAAAAGGGAAAATTGCTTTTTTTTAAAGTGGACAAAAAGGGTGTAAAAAAAGAAAAAATATTCAAGGATGATGTGATTTTTGGCGAGATAAAATGTTTAAAAATTGGAACCTTTTATTTTAATTGTTTTGCCAGAACTTACTTTTATCCCAAAATATCCCAGATCGATCCGATACGTAACCCCGGGTTCGATGCTGGAAAAACAGGAAAAAGCAAAAAAACCCTTTTAAATAAAGTCTTTTTTTCTGGGTTTATATAAATTTAAACCCAAAGAACTACTGCCCGGTTGGTAATGTAAATATATATGTAAATACTTTTTCATCATAAAAAAAAAATTAAATCCCAAAAAAAAATTTTTTTTTGTTTTATCTGTTTTTTTTTTGTTCTGTTTTAGTTATATCTTCATATAAAAGTTTCATATCTTCCCAAAAAATGCAAAATTAAAAAAATTTCATTTGAAAAATTGATTTTTTTAAAGTATATAATGTGCTGGTACTCTTAAAATTTTAAAAATTTTTCCAAGCTTTAAAAACTGCCATATATATATATTTTTTTAAAATTGTAATATAAGGGGTATACCTAATCAACCAATAAAAAGTATTCTTACGTAAACACTTTTTTTTACATACTGTGGGGGTGACACATGGAACAGGGTCCTCGCCCCCCACTCCCTATTTAATGCACAGACAAATGTTCCACAATTTTAATGTTTGACATCTCCCGGAGGCTGGAAGAAAAAGTGAAAATTTTATTTTCCTCCTTTCTTTTTGGGTTTGTTAATTTTAGTTAAAAAATTTTTTGTTATCTGCGAAATGCTTTTAAAAATTTTTGGTATTGATTATTCTAAATATATGAATACATTCTCTTTTTACCATAACCATGTTTAAACCACGACACTTTTCTCTTTTTAAAATTCTATTTCAAAAAAAATACCAATTTAAACGTGATGTTTTTTTTTGGCCCGGTTTCTTAAAAGCAAATTTGAGTTTCTCTTTTTAGGAAGGAAAGAAGGAAAGACAAAAAGAAAATTTTGAAAATAAACATAGAAATCATCAGGGAAAATTTGACATCAAAAAAAGAAAAATTTATCAAAAGAAAAAGGGAAAAAGTAATGCATTCGTTTTATATGCACATATATTTTATTCTTCATCACGGATAAATGACGAAAGGGCGTCACCTGAGTTTTTTTTCCCCAAACCCGCCAACAAGACTTAACCTTTTACAAATTTAACATCTATCAAAAACCCCCTAAATCTGGGTTTTTTTTGTTTGTATCTTTGTCTTACTATTTGTTTGTTTTTTATTTTAAAAACTTTTAGATCAAAGGGGGTTTTCCCAAAATTTTATCAGTAGCTATCCCTTTCAAAAAAAAGGGTTTTTTTTTTCAGTCCCCTTACATTTTTCTGTAATATATAGCATGCAATATAACCCAAAAATGCTAAAAAAATTTCCCCCAAAAAAATTTTACAAAAAAATAATTTAACTAAAAAAATTTAAAAAATTAGGGGAAAAACGTTTTATAAGATTTCTTTTTTTTTTATAATTTTACAAGTATAAAAATTTCGAAACAGGGTTGTAATTGCATATTAGTTCAATTTCAATTTAAATTTGTAATGGGTTTTTTGTATTGATACAATTTTATTTTTTTAAAATTTTTACCCGAAATTTTGCCCTTTTCATTTTCATAATCATTTAAATAACGCAACAAATATAAACGGGTTTATTTTATTAAACAATTTTTCAATTTTACTGAATTATATGAAAAAAAATTATAATTTTTTATAAAAAATCTAAGGGGATGCTTTTTGTAAAAAATTTTTTCCGCCTATGCGGTATTCCGGGTTTGTGACCCAACTCCGTACCGTAGGGCCTAGGTTTTTAAATTTCCGGGGCCCAAAACCCCGGGTAGTTTAAATGTATAGTGCCTTTTTCAGCATGGTGGGGCCCTAAATAGCCATCTAGCCACAAATAATCTCGAGAGGTTGGGGGGAAAAGGGGTGGGCCTATACCCCAGTTTTTTCATTATCTTATCAAAATTGGGGTTTTAACTTTTTATTTTAATATAATAAAAAATAAATGAGAAATTTTTGCCAGTGGGAAAAGGAAACAACTTATTGGGGCACTTCCAGATTTGACGTTAAAATCTGAAATTAAGTAAAAATGGCTCCTTAGTTTCAGGTTATAAACCACAGAATGCCAAAAATTTTTTTACACAGCTCTAAAAATTTTAAAACCAATCAGAAACAATGTTTTCTCCCAAAGTATGGGGAAACAAAAAAAAGAAGGTGTGAAAAAATTTACACAAAATATGAAATGCGACGGGAAATTTGCGGGGTTGAGTGAAAAAAAAAAACCAAACATATCCCCAAATTTCTAAGTATAATACATAAGTAGGTGACATCTGGAGCATAGTTTATTATTAATGCGTGAATTATATTAAAATAGTATGAAATTTTTTTTAAATACAATAATTTTTTTTAAAACTATAAAAATACCTATAACAAATTGATTAAATTTATAATTTTTTTGGGGTATATTTTTCTAATAATGGAATGGGGTTCCCCAAAAAGTCTTATAGTTCTTTGGGTTCCTCCATTCAAACTGTGTTCCCCCGGAACCCCCGGGGTTCCACGAGTCCCAATTAAAATTGAAAAAAAAACTTTTAATTAAGTTTTATGCAAAAAGGATTCACGTTCTTTTGAAATTTGTATAATTACAAATGCCTATTCATTAAAAACTGAAAATTTTATTTATATATAATAACTTTTTTTTTTGCAACAAATTTTTATTGTAATATAACAGAAGAATATTAAAACACATATTTTATCTTTGTATACATATACCTCCTATTAGATTGTGGGGAAAATTTTTTATTGTTTTTTAAACCCTTGGGGTTCCCCGATATAATTTTTTACTTGTCAGCACAATGTCTAGCAAAAATAAATAGTTTTCTAATGGGAAAAAGCACCTTTTTTTCCCTTTGTAGAAAAAAAAACCCATGTAAATGAAGGGAGGAAAAAACATCCGGGTTTAACATATTTGATGTTAAATCTAAATTTAAACAAGGGAAATGCTCCTAAATTTTATATTACAAACTCTCCACGCCAAAACACACATTCATCTCACACAGCTATAAACATTTTAAAGTCATTCAGAAAATTATGTTTAAAAAGAAATATATTTTTTTAAGTAGTGGATACAAAAAAAAATTAAACCTTAAACGGGTAAGCTTTAAAATCCAAGAACCCGAAATTCGACCGTTTTGGAAAAAAAAAAATCAATGAAATTTCATTTTTTAAAAAATTTTTAAAATTACGTGCGGTATAGATGAAAAATAATGAAATCAATAATAATTTCTCTCTCTCTCTCATTCCGGTTTTTTTTTTAAAATTTTCACTCCAATAAATGTTTGTAATAGGTCTAAATCTAATATAAAGATATATAATCTTTATATGCAGCCCGCGCAGGATTATAATGCTTTCCGAAGTGGCCTGCAAAGTCATTTGGGTTGGCCATCCCTGTTCTAAGTCAAGATCGGACAGCGAGAATGAAACTTGAGAGCACAGCTTTGTATTCATGACCTTTTTTGAACTTAGAATCTTTAGTCTTTAGTCCATCACAAACATGAACGATGGGGGAAGAGAGCAATAACAGAGGGGTCACAAACTGTAGAAGTCAAACTGGAACCCCACCAATCGAGAAGAATGCAGAAGCTCTCCTTTTCATTAGTTTTGAACAAAAGTAGAAGGAGGGGGGAGAGGGTTTTTAGTGTTTCAAACGGTTGGGAATGAACAGAAGCCATCCCTAAACGTGAAAAAGGGAAGATTCTAAAAGTGATGTCATTTTCTTTCATCATGACAGCTGTCGGAACATAATCCTCAGAAAGTTGAATAAAGTAAGCGAAAATTTGAAAGAATAGTAACATGAAAAAAAAAATGTTTATTTCAAAATCGAGAAAATAATGGAAATTAAAAAAAAAAAGGCATATAATTCATCTTTTATGGAACTATTACTATTATTTTAAGGAACTATTTACCTTCGATCATTACGACATGAGTACTTCGCCGTTCCTTTGAACAGGCCCAATCCCCTCTCCCAGAAGAAAGCGCTTTCATCGTTTTCGATTTCTGTCTAAGGGCCTCTTAAGGCATGGCCAACTGAGCCCGAGCCCAGAGCCTCGTCTCGTTCTCCATACGATCATGATCCGGATAACTTTTCCATATGCTATTACGGGACATATTCTACGAAAAACTCGGAATATTGAACTACGTGACAACTGATAACAGAAGCAAGACTGTATTGTTATGTAATGTTCGTCGTCCGTGTCTAGGCCTACCATCATTACTCATTTATTCGAAAGTCGGTTCAATTCAGTTGAGAAAGTTTGCGCCTAGGATTGCGAGTCATTTACATTTGTTGCTGGTCAATGTTTGTGTATATACGAGTATTTGACAACACATACTATCTACTTAAAAAGGTCGTAGGTAAGGACTACTTTTACATACAGGCCCCGGGCCTCAAGAAGTCCCTGAGTCACAGTATCGAAAGGTTATGGAAGGTATCAATAGAGGTGGTTTTAAACTGAAGATATTTTTATCTTCAAATAAAAAAAAATCTCAATGATTGTTATGCAAAGGGAAGAACAAGTGTACCATTTTGAAATATTAACTAAATGGGCCAACTTTTGAGAAACTTGACAGGGATTGTATGTAATAGGTGTCTTGGAAAGTCAAGGTAAGGCGGCTTATTTTTCCCAAACACTTATTCAAATAAACTACTTTAATTTTAACTAAAATAGCGAGTGTTTTTGCCAGACTCATGACTGTGATTAATAGTACAGCTATGCAAGATGACGTTAGTGAAAAAATCATTGTAAAATTAGGAAATTTGTGGTCACGAATATGTGTCTTGTCTTAAGTTGTTTCAGAAATAAATCCATTTCAAATATACATAAGAATAAACTTTTTTCATAAAACTTGTATTAACTGATTGTTGATTAAGGTCACACTGCGAAGCAACATGAGGGCTATTGGCAATGTGCCTCGTAATTTTGACAACACGTCCACGTGAAGATTGATTTAGCATGCATCAACCTATACAGGGCAAGACATCAGTGATGCCACAACTCAAAGAAGCAACACAGACCACAACTATTTAGGTGTCACGGCTACTTTTTATAAGTTGAAAATGACGACGACATTAAAATTCCATTGGATATTTCTTTCGTTCATTATATATTTTTTAAAAAGAGAATGATTAATTTAACAGACAAAAACATATATACTTCAAATTGGTAAAATACTTAAAATATCAAAACTTTATGGATTTTAAAAAAGAATTTGTTAAAAAAAATTACATGCTCTACATTTTTCACTTGAAAAATTTTTTAATCTTTTTATAAGTAACATTAGTGAGAAAAAATTATGGAATAAAATCCCCCTCCAAATTCTAAAAAATGATATCCCCAAGAGAGTGGAAGAGAAATCTTCATGAGTTGAATCTAGAGTGAAACTTTGTAAAGAAATATACTGTAAATATGATATCTCACAAATATTAATACAATTAAAACATTTCGTTTACTAAATATCATTATCGATTGGAATTTTATAAATGAAGGGCAAATGATAACAAAACAAACTGAAATAATAACTTTAAGTAGCAATAAATGAACTCATAAATGTTGTTCGGAGGAAATGTCACCAAGTTCCTGAGATTGCATATTTTATATTCACATACCCAAGTTTAATTCATGTAATTCATACAATAATTTTTATATTTTGGGAATTCTAAGAAATGAAATTTGTCAACTGAGCTCAGTGAATAACAGTACTAAACAAAGCAAAGTAATTCTTGTTCTTGTGAGGGAACAAGTAGAACTTGAAATATATTTTTGAATAACCTTAAAATTTTAAAATCGAACTTTTTTTCCCTATGTATTTAGTAATTGATTTGCATCTCAGACTCGGAAATGAGCCACAAAATTTAGCAATTAATATTTGTGTAAATAATGCTTATAAATATATATCAGAATTTGATCCATAATTTGATGTCTATTCTTAACACATTTTTTGTTCAAAGAACCATACAGAATTAAGTTTTTGATTTTATATAACAAATTTCAACATAAAAAGGAACCACATATGAATAATTTGTACATTATTATAGTATTAATTATACATTATATATTAATAGAAATTTTCCAATTCAAAATATACTTTATTTAGAAAATATTGAAAATATATTCCATTTTCATTACAAAATAGCATGAAAGATTTTCAAACATAAATAGTTACTTTCTATTTTCTTAACTGGTTCTGTTTCACTCTTATAAAATGAAAATAACTTTTTAAATTAACAGTTTTAGGATATAAAGGCTATAGGAATAAATAAGAAGTGTGGCAGTAATAAAAAAAACGTCTAATTAAAATACTAGAATGAAGTTATAAGTATTTTATTTTCGATTGGTAATAAAACTCTTATGAAAAGTTAATAAAAATAACTTATTCCTATTATATACAAGTTTTCTTATTTACAATGCAATATAATAACATTGAAATATTTAATTAACCTGATTTCATAATCAAAACTTCAGTTGTTAATTACATCATAAACATAAAATTTGGTACTGCATAAAACATTAAATCCATTCAGTTTCATATTGTTCATTAATTTTTAAAAATTACAACATTAATATATAGTAACAAACAAAATATTAACAAATAAAATATTGAAAGTAGATTTTAATTTAACATGTTATGAAACAATTTGATGAGTGAGTATTTTGAATGAATATTTATTTATTTAGACCATTTCATTTATATATATTTAGAATTATTAATTCCAGTTATGATAATGTAAAATAATGAAAGAATAGCTGATGAAACTAAAAGAAATAAAATTTTTCCAAGGATATAATTACGAATATTATACAAACATTTTAATTATTCTCAACATAAACATCAAATATATAAGAAGTACTTATGGATAAATTATCTTCTTCACAAATACTCACTCAACATAGAAACAATCGAACACATTCATTTCAGCCTTCACAAAAAAAGAAGAGAGAAAAAAAAATGTACACATAAAATATCATAATTTTTCTTTCTACAAATGTCATTCAATAAAATCTGGCACTATAATATCAACAAATAGATTACTGAATCCCTTTTTCGAAAGAGAGAATTATTAATAATTTATTATCTCCTTAGACAAGAATGATAGTTCATTATTCTTTGTAATTGTTTTATTTAATACTGTTAACATTAAAACTATACATTTAAAAAGCCATATTAATGAACTGGGAGAAAATTGAGACTATTAATGATTTTCAATGCATTTTAAATATATTTTTGTACATTTTTCTTCCAACACATATTTATAATTATTTATCAATATAATACTATATTTAGATGCATATCATTTACTTTCTGAAATAAAATTCATTTTAATAACAAATAATTTGACTTTTAAAATATAACATGTAAAATAAGTACAACATAAATTATTTTTGTTACCACAAATCATCCTTTATTAGTGGAAAATTGCACATAAATAACAAATATGCACTTACGAATAATCAACAAAGCTGCTGAAAATATGAACAGGAAAGAAAAAATTTTAAAACTATTAATATAAATAGTTTCAAATGTAAAAAAGTTTCATTAAAGAAAAGATATTAAATGATGAATATCTGAAATTAACAATGATTTCATAAAACAATACTAAAATAAACCTTTTATCCTTATTAATTTAACCAAAAATTTTCTGTTTCTACAAAATTTGGATAAACTGAGGTGAAAACTGGAATATGCAAAAATAAATTTTAAATCATATATGTCATTTACTATTAAGTGGTTTACCTTGCAGTTTTGTCTCCTTAAAGCAAACCTTTATATTCAGACTGACCAAGCTTTGAAATTTATTACAAGAATAACTTTTAGGTTTTAAAACAGCAACCATTTCTAATAACTTACTTTTTGAAAATGAAGAGATAATACAATGGCTTGTTAGAATTTGATCTGATTTTTCTTTTGCCTCAGACAAACAATTTTTCTGAATTCTTTTCTACAACTATATATCTAGTAGCTAACATTAAAGTAATACTATCACCAAAAACATGCAGTATATTTGAAAGGATATTTCTGAGTGAACAAGAAATAGAAAGTTATCTAAAATGAGCATGACCTTAAAAAATTAACAGAAAAGAGTATATCTACTTTTTAAAATTCTTTTTAGCAGAATACAATAAAGTTGTACAATTCTTAAAGTTACCATAACAAGATACAGTCTAATAAAATATTTTTCACTGTTTGATCTATATGAAGTCTTACATTCTGGACATATACTTGAGCAATTCAAAGACACTATTTACTTAACAACTGAACTATGATATATACATATTTTAAAAGAAATAATTTTTTTCCACCTTTGAGAAAAATTCATACATTACAGCATTAATTATTAAGTATCTTTATTATTTATATAAAGATTTGTAGCTCAAACACAGCTAACAAAATATTCTTCATGCATATAACATGCCTGAAATTTAGTCATACACTATCAAATCCCCATTTATTACTTCTTGACAAATGAATTCTTTCTGTTATTATGAATGACAAATGAATATTCTTTTTAGTTATGAAGCAGTTTTTAATTATGACGACCATTTGAAGTACAAATATCAGATATCATAATTGGAATATGATTTGCATTTGGAATATATATATATATATATATTGTAATTGTTTTAATTAACTATGATGACTTTTTATGAGGAGGATACTAAGATTAATAGTAACATATTTATATGTTTCAAGTGAAAATATTTTTGAAGCCACTGTTAATGTACATTAGAATTACAAAAATACAATAATTCAAAAATATATTAAATTATTCAGTCTGCATTATTTAGCTTTGGTTAATGTAATCTTTATAACTTGATTTTGGAAATGAAACACTAGAGTTAAAAATCTCATGCAGACCAAAATTGAGGAATAAATAATATATATTACCCATACATAATTCTTTTCCAATTAAGCAAGCATTGTTAAAATTTGAAAAATCATGGCATTGCTTCATATTTTTAATACACGGCTTTAAAATAGCTATTTTTTTAAGTATCATATGGCAATATATATGCCGATTTTGATATATAGACAAAATTATTTCTACTACATCCTCAGCTGACACAAATCCTTGAATGCCTGCCAAGGATTACTCATTAATCTGTTTTTGGTGTATGGCACACGAGTAGCTTTGTAGAGATGGTCTAGCTGAGGTTTGATACGTCAATACAATTACACCTAAATCTGCAATTTTCTAATACTTTGACACATTATATATATTTAAAGACTTTTTTATCTCATTGTTTAGTTTTCTTCTTTACAAAAATATGATACAAGTAATAAATTTTTTTTCCCTATGCTTAAATTCTTACTTTCTTTTATTTCTATAATCCCTTCACTGTATTTGATTTCAATATTAGGAGTGATATGCATCTTAATTATCAAGCAACCAAAAAATACAATTGCATATATTCAATCCAAGGGATGTACTTGGTATAGTATTATATCAGTGGCGCACACAAGGGGGGGTGTCCTAGGGGTCCGGACCCCCTCCCAAAAAGCTGTTGGTTTTTTTCAATTGATTATAATTCTAAGTATATAGTACGTAAAATTTAATTAAATATTTGTTATTTTAATGATTAACTTTATTAATTAATGCTAATTATTTATTCAATAATTAGTTTTTTACTGTTTTTTTGTTCCCGAAAATCAAGAAAACCAAAAGGAGCATGATACAAGAATGGTGGACTTTCGACCCTGGACCCCCCCCTTGAAAAATTCCTGTGTGCGCTACTGTATTATATCATCTCTAATTTGACTAATTAAGCTCCACTTCATGAAATTTTAACATCAGACTGATTTTCGTTAGACAAGTGATATTCAGCAAAGGAACATGAGCACAGCTTTGTCTATTTACGGAAAAGTACAATTTTTGATAAGAAAGCGTGCATATTAAAGTTTTTAAAAACATTAACAATCAAAATTCAAGATATTTTTTGATTGAAAAAAAAAATGAGTATTCATTACCAGAAGTAACGTATATATTAGGTTTTTTTAAAGTTCTTTTAAAATCTTCATATTGTTAAGCATATGAAAGTGTAAGAAAGTTTTAACATTTTTAATTTCTAAGAAAAATAATTGTAAGAAAGAACTCTAAGAAAACTATCAGTGATTTTAGATAAATATGTTATTAAGCAGTTCACATGAGAAAAGGTAACAAAATTTTAATAATTATAATTGCAAATCAATGCCAGTTATACACAATTATTTTATGAGATTAATCATAAAAGAAAAAGTAAAACTCATTTTGAAACTTTCTCTTTCAAGATTTATGTTTTAATTATATTACAGCTAAATGACTGAGCTCATTAATATTAATAGACATGAATTAAAATAAGCAAAAGTTACATTTACTTAAAAACTAATAAATTTATGATAAAACGCCAGTAGTGTAAAAATTAAATTGTTGAGGTTTAACAAATGAAGTTACCAGCTCAAAGAGTAAATTGTAAGTAAATATTTCAAATAAAAATCATTACACATAAGTATTGTGAAGAAAGTTACCTGCAGCACACAGAAACATAAAAACAAATAAGCTATTCTGTTCTTAGTAATGTGTTTATGGATTCATCATATATCCTTTAAATTACAACAATACTTTTATTTATAAATAATGAAAAATATTTTTTATCATTCAAAAAATGAGAAGTTTTAAAATTACTTTTCTGTTCATGTTTTCAATGCTTCAAATATAAATATATTAACTAATATTGTTATAAAAATGTGTTCATATAAAAATATATACACTGATATTAAATAAACTAAATTGATTGAATACTCATTAAAAATGGATAGAATATTCTTTAAAAATAGATTGAATATTCATTAAAAATTGATTGAAAAAATTCATCAAAAAGATTAATTGAAAATTCATTCTGAAAAAAGCATTATAAATATTTGGAATTATACAATGAATAAATAATTAACAGTAAAATAAAAAGTTTCAATAGACCGATATATAGTCATATATGAAATAAAACAAAATATAACCTACATAATTATCATGAGTTAAGGGAATCTACATTATTATGTAACATACATAATGAATATTATTCTTTTAACAAAACTACTCTAATTAGCTTACTGTTAGGTAAGACAAAATTCTGACATAAAAATAGCTATTGATAAAAATTATTATAACTAATTTTTTCTAAAAGTTTAAAGGGAACCCTTGAAACACTAGTAACAAAAATACTTCATGAACATGAAAATGACAACATGTGAACACAAGATATTAAATTATACAAAAATAGGAATGAACATATCTGTGCAATTCAGATTGCTGATCAACACATTGTAGTTAAGCATATTCCTAAGGTTTCAATTCAAGATGTGGAGTACATAAAAGGGTTGCTACAGACAACTCAGAAGATCAGCATATGGAGTTTGTGGAGATGCAACACTCCGAATTGTATTAAAATATGCCTGTTTTTGCTCATCGTTATGAAGCTAGAAGTAAAAATAATAATGAAATATATATATATCACTACACACTAAATTTTGAATATAAAGTTATTTTAAAAATACTTTTAAAGACAGTTTGTTATAATATATTAGTAGGACTAGTTTAATTAATCTCTGTTAAGTTAATATAAAATAAAGTTAGGTAATGACACACAATACAGGGTGATTTAGTACCAATGCAAGTAATCTGCAAGAGGGGTAGGGGACACAAAGATGATTCAAAATCACATAGTGCTATACGGTGGGAAATGCCTTCTACACACGCTAGGGTCCAAAAATAAAAAAAGACAACAGAAACAGCATTACATCAATGCAAGAGAAAGAACTTTCATGACAAGTTATAGAAACCCTGGTTTAAATAGAAAAGCAAGTGACAAAGTTTTCAACAAAAGGCAATTCAATAGGGGTCTCATACACTAATTACTTTTTTACTTCCAACAGAAGTCTAGGCATGATAGGTCAGGCGATATTGCAGGCTAATGAACCCTATTATGGCTGATTCAATGATCAAATGTAATGTTTGAATGCTGTGAAACATCATGGGGAAGAAGCACCATGACACTGGAGTCACTTTCAGCAGTACAGCAACTGAAAAAAAATGGGCTTCTTCGATAAGTTTTGGCAGAAGTTGATGCAGGAAAATCAAGTATTCCCAATGGCACAGAAAATGGGAAGGAAGCAAGGTCCAATGATGAAGTTTCTGGCAATACTAACACTAACATTCATTCTAAATTTAATTAATGAATTAATATTTGAAAAAACTGTATTAACATCAAGTGTCATCCACTACATGTTTAAAAAATGTTTTTAAACTTGAGTGGATGAATAAAAAATATTTTATCAACGATTACAAATTTGAACAAGAATGGTAGGAATTGAAAAATGGCTTTGGATTACACATGCTGCATACTATGGAGATTATCTAAGCCCACAAATGCACGTCAGGTGGGTTGAAGGTCGTCCATGTAAGTCAATTTAATATATTTGAACATTAATATATCCTATTACCTCAGTGACCCCTTCCAAATAATGGTTTCCAATGAGATCA
The DNA here is from genome assembly GCA_019973955.1 of Trichonephila inaurata madagascariensis. Taxonomy (NCBI): domain Eukaryota; kingdom Metazoa; phylum Arthropoda; class Arachnida; order Araneae; family Nephilidae; genus Trichonephila; species Trichonephila inaurata. Next base: position 360,195 of record BMAV01026096.1, on the reverse strand, counting down.
TTGTGCAAACAAACACCCATATAACATCCTCTATGGTATGAATAAGGCATTTCTGATCCTGTATGCAATTCTAAATCCTTTTTGTGCGCTGCAAATTTGTGTCACTAATTATTACCCTACAAATAAGGATAACTAAATAATAAATCAAAATTCTTCATTTCATTTAATCTTTGCTTTCCTGCTTTACATTATTGCACATTAAGTTCAAAAGAAAGTATTTACTCAGCAAATATCACCTGAACACGCGCGCACTGATTCATTACACATATTTTAAAATCTCTAAAAGATTACACCCCACATTAAATGGCTAGGACTAAGATAAAAGGAATTTTATTAGAGCATTCTCCATACGCTCTTTCTCTTACTCTGTTTACACATACACTGCACTACACACACTAGCGCCCTCTCACGACAAATATTCACTTGTTGTTGCGGGTGTCACAAAATTATTTGTTCAACACTAAACATCCACCCCCGTGTTGAATGACACATTCAACAATTTTCAAATAACACACAATAATACACAAAACCACACACACACACACAAAACAAACCCCATAATACACAACACAGAAAACACTAATACACAATACAGAAAACACTTATACTCAATAAAAGTAATATTGTTCAATACACAAAAGGTAAAACACTCAAACACACAAAATTGAATTGAAAAAAAAATACACAAATTTGAAATTTTCACATACATTATTCACTTGAAAAAGGTAAAATACAAAGTTTAGTTATTGGACGTTTGGAAATTCCATTTTCAGTTTTCACTAACACTACTCGAATTTTATTATCTATACCGTGATACACTTCAAGAATTCTACCAAGAGGCCAATTACACACAAGTAAATTATCTTCTTTCAGAATTACCATATCATGTATTTTTACATTATTCTTTTGAAAATACCATTTATTTCGATTCTGAAGTGTACTCAAATAATTATTTGACCAACGTTTCCAAATCTGTTGCACAATTTTTGTTTGTTTTTGCCACACTTTTAACCTGTTATCAGACACTTCAGTTTCGACCAACTAGGAAATGACCAGGAGTCAAAGTGTCAAATATCCCACTCAACATGTTCTTCACACAAAATTTACACAAATTACTCTCGCAATTACTCATATTTTCTTTCTTTTATTGAGTGCCAACAAATTGGTAGCGTTGTCTGAAAATGTATGCTTTGATCTTTCTCATCTACTAAAAAAATCACTTTAAAGCTTTACTAGATAAATCCAACTATTACTAGGTGACACGCCTTTGTCACCATGCACATGAGAGAAAATGCACACATAGACTTTATTTAAGACTCATTTTCTTAAATTAGGATACTTAATCCAGAAATTCCACAAAAATCTATTTCCACTTTGCTTAAAGGAAAACTCTGAGAAATTCTCACGACTGGCAATTGACCCATAATTTGTGAACAAGTAACGGGTTTTGAGCTTAAAAACACTATACTAAAAAAAAAAAAACATAAGTAAATACAAAATCAGCACATTCACATAAAAAGTATCACTAAGGGTTATCTTAAAAATGTTGAATAATAAGGAAAATATTGTTTACATACAAAGAAATGCTCATAAGAAAATTCTCCAAATCTAATTAAGTAGTAGTTTAGAAAGATACTTAACTTTTCCTCACTCTTTATATTAATGTAGTACACAAGTGAAGAAACCCAAATTATTTTACTATAAAATATCAAACTCCACAAATAGCATTACTGAATTAATTCTAAGAGTACATACATAAACATTAAATATGTATATAAATTCCATAATAGACAGTTTCTTAGCAAATTATGAAAAACTCCACTTTTAAATGAATATATTAAGGTCAACATATATGCATACACAACGTTAATAAAAAAAATAATAATAAGGATACATTCTATGTATTGTCCAAGTTCAATGCACAAGGATTAATCACTTTATCTCCTGGACTCCTCCTCAAGAGTGTTCGCTGGGGGGAGGGGAAGTCAAATGCCCATTTCCGCTCCTGTTTTAACTGGTGGTGCAGGAAAACGGGGCATTCAGTGTTGTTTCTCTCCTTTAGTTCTCCACATACTCTTAAGAGCTCCGGTCATTTCTGAGAACGGATCCGATTTCACCTCTTAACGTTTCACCAGCCGGCGTCCACCGAAGGGGAAAGGGGGTCTCCCTCTTGCAAATTTTCTCTCCATCTCTTCCGTCGCACAACGCGGGGGTCACGGCTTTTCCCTCATACCACAAACCACCATGAATAGGCACCTTCGGTTTGGCTAGCCGTTTAAAAACACTATTTTGAAGTTTTGGAGAGTCTATGTCACTCATTCTAGACTTAAGTCTAACCTTTTTTCGCATTGTTGGTCGGTGGATAAAAGGCAGTTTCCGAGTAGGTTTTTCTACTCCTCGCTGAACTTGCGAATATTTACGCCAATGATGTTGCACAAATATAACGTTGCTTGGGGCTTTTAAATTCTGGTTAAAACGCACTTTCTGTTTTACTTCTTCAATTTCATCATCATCTAAATTCACTGGCTCTTTACTAAGTACCACTGGATTAATATCTTCTTTAGCTGTCTCCTTTATCACATCGACTGATGTTTCTTCAGACATCTCATTTGCAAAAATTAGCATAACTCTAGGTAAACCCTTTTCTTCCGGAACAGTGACAGGTTGTGCTACAGCATCTAGACCCACACTAAGCATTTTGGCTCATTCACTTTCAAGAGGAAGAACTTTCTCGGTTGTTTGAGGTAACTCCATGTCTTCATCTGACTTTTCCGATCCCATTTCGTTTTTCAACACCTTTCTTTCGCATGCACTAGCGTCAAACACTATTTGCTGTTTCGTTGTAAGAGATTCGTTTTTTATTATCACTTGGTGCGGAAAACAAAGCACTGGGTCATTCGTTGAGATAAAAGGATTTTTTACCTTCTCAATTATTCCCTCATCAAAATAATTCCTGAAAACCTTACAATACTCAGAATACAACACCTTATCACTTTGCATTTTTTTCATAGGACTTCCGAGTCGTCTTTTCTCTAAATTAAAATTATCACTCAACTCATCACTATCTCTTTTCCACGGGAGTTCTACCTCATATCTATTATTTTTAAAATGTACTCTCTGCTTAAACATTTCTAAGCTAACGTCCTCCTCTTTACTACAATTCTCGTTTTTGACACCAATCGATTTTAACTCCCTAAAAAACTTTAATGTTGTATTTAAATCACTATCTCTAATTAATCCACAGTGAATCTTACTATCCCTCACCTCATCTCCTACACTTCCACTTACTACATATCCAAACACAGTATTTTGTAAAAGTAGTCGAGAATCTCCACAATATATTTGGCCTGGTCTCAGTAATTCGTAAAATATCTCCGTGCCTAACAAAACATCAATTTTACCAGGAATATTAAATTTATAATCGGCTAGTTTAATTTCACTTGGTTTATTTAATGAAACATTAATTATTTGAGAAAAAGTCAAATCAGTTATCTTTTTTACAACTAATAAATTTAGCTCTTTTTTGAAACTTAAATCATCATTACATATGGAGGTCGTAATACACTCATTTATTCTCATTGTTGACTCATTTAAACACGATACCAACAAATTAATTTTCTCATTTTTTAATTGTTATCTATCTGCCCAATCCTTAGTAATAAAATTTGATTGACTCCCCACGTCTAAAAGCGCTCTTACCTCATGTAAGATGCCAAATCTATCCCTAAGGAAACACTGAACACTACTCAGTAAAACTGTTTTTGTTTTATTTTTTAAAAAAACTCGCTGCTACGCGCGGCTTGTTTTCTTCATTTCCACCTTGGGGGGGGGGGACGAAGCAATCTGATCCTTCCAATCCCCCGAAAACATCTGCATGCGGGTTGAGAACGGACCCTTCAACTGTTTGGTTGTTGTAACTTGTAAGGTTTCGGAAAGTGAATCAAGCGACTATGTGGTTTCCCACAAAAACAGTCCTTCGCATGGCAGCTTTTGACATTGCAGTTAGGCGAAAAGCACTTGAAACACAAATGATTAGCTTTTACGAAATCCACTCTTTCACTGATGCTGAGAGATTTAAATTTTGGGCATGAATACAGCGGGTGGAATTCTTTCGATTTGCAACAAAAACATTTCACATTTTTAATGGAAGACAGATTTGCGCTTGAAATATTTTTTGCTCCACGATGATTATAGACCACATTACGTTTAAACTTAGGAAAAAAATTCTGTTCTCTAAATTTTCCCTTGGATGTTATAAAAATATCACATTTGCCAATATGCGCATTTAATTCTCGGTCTAATGTCTCTATTATCTTATCTGAAATCATTGACCTCCCGTAATTGGCAATAGTAATTAAAATTCGCACTTAATCTAGAAGCGAATTGAATATAACTCTTGCTAGGTAATTTTTGAGCCTTTTTAAATTGATTTAAACATTCATAGGGGGTTGGTTGAAATTATTTTAACACAATTGCCTTCAATTTATTATAGTCACTTAAATCTTCTTCTCGAAGATAAATCATTAAATTATTTGCCTTCTCTCTTAGAATATTCAAAAGAATTTCGGGTTTTAATTTCTCAGGAACATTTTTAGTTTTGAATGCCTTTTCGACTGATTGTAAAAAATAAATTAAATGACTCTGCTCTCTTTGGGGTACTGGGATTGTTAAAGTTTTAATGCTTTTAATCAAGCTTTCAATATTACACTCAGTTGTAATTAATTTTCATTTTGTAAAGGTACATTTTTGCCCAATTGATTATGTAATTTTGCTATTTCTCTAGCTCCTTCTCTAACTGTGACAGTTTAATTTTTTCAATTTCTAGTCTATTTTCGTTTTAATTTCTTCTATCATTTATCTCCTCCAATACACACTCAACAATAGCCTGATACGTTTCCTTATCATTTTTATAAATCTCACTCTCCTGTATTAATTCTCTTAAATCTAGAACTTTAGCATTGTCTGGGACAACTAATTTCAACTCTTCTGCAATAGACCGGAATTCATCTTTTTTTAAATTTACCTATACTCATTTTCACAAAGTAAAGTTATCTTAATCACCAATGAAACAAATAAATCACAATTTAATTATCCCAACCACAAATTAAAGTTATCTCTACCACAAATGAAACACATATAAATCACAATAATTATCTCAAGACACAAATTAAAATTAACTTAGCCACAAATAAAGTTATGGTAGCCACAAAAATGAACAATAAAATCACAAAATAATTATCTCAAACACAAATTAAAGTTAACTCAACCTCAAACTAAACACTTATAAGTCACAAAATAACTATCTCAATCACAAATTAAAGTTATCCCCACCTCAAATGTAACACATATAAATAACAAATAATTATCTCAAACACAAATTAAAGCTATTTCAGTCACAATTTAAACACTTATAAGTTACAAAATAACTATCTCAATGTCAAATTAAAGTTATTTCAACCACTTATAAACCACAAAATAATTATTCTCAAAACACAAAATAAGAAAATCGATGACTGACCTCTCACCAAGTGACAATATCAATTGAATCTCCACCACAAGGGTCGCTTTCCTTTGTGCTCGTTGCGTACACTAAAATTTCTTTTCTTCAGTCCCGGCCATTTCAGGCTCTGACGGACCATGATCACGCGCACCCTGATTCATTACACATATTTTAAAATCTCTAAAAGATTACACCACACATTAAATGGTTAGGACTAAGATAAAAGGAATTTTATTAGAGCGTTCTCCATACGCTCTTACTCTGTTTACACATACACTGCACTATACACACTAGCGCCCTCTCGCGACAAATATTCACTTGTTGTTGTGGGCGTCACAAAATTATTTGTTCAACACTGAACATCACCCAACCTTAAAATTCAATTTCTGTTTTATTTCTCAAATAGTAATATAGCCTGAACGTTCCCACACGTTACATTTCATTTGAAACCTATGTTAAAAAAATTCTGAATTAGCAGGAATTGAAATTACCATACTAAGAAATTACTATGTATGGTTGGTGGTTGGCTTGGCTTAATATATTTTTCTTTAAAATTTTCAAATTAAAAAATTTTTTAAACCATTTGTAGACATATGAATCCATAAATTGTGATAATTCAAAAGTAGCATGAAGATGTTTCAGGTATTAAATTATTTATTCGTTTAGGATCACATCAGACAGCCTACAATAGAAGGTCTACATAGCAAACTGATGCTAACTATATGTAATTCAGAGGATTGGGTTGTACAGTTATTTCAGCATTTTTTATTTAAAATTTCAAATGGTGAAAAGTTCAGACAATGATCATAAAAGAAAATGGAATAGAATTGGAATTCAAAGGTTGAGTGATATTTGCTGGGAAAATACTATCTGTTGACTTTTACATGTAAAAATGTAAAGCAAAAAAAAAAAAAAAAGTTAAAATGGAAAGTAGAATTAAGTTATAACTTAATTATCCTTATATATATGGAAAAAAAGAATAAGAAAAAAATTTATTTCCACATGGCAAATACTGATCCAAAACAATTTGTTTTATTTATTTAACTAAATCACAATAAGAAGAAACACAAGTAAGATTAACAAGCAGGAGTTCTTCAAATGAAACTGGTATTTCATTTTCATATTAATCAGTAATTTTACATCCTTTGATAAGGGGGGGCTATCTCAATTATGTTATTTATTAAAAGGTTTAAGAAAAAAAGAGTTTTTCACAAAACTAAAAAGGTTTTTTTCTCAAAAATCAGACATAGACCACAAATTTGAAGAAACACAATCATGAATATCTGATCCTACTTCATTGTTAATTTACAAATCTGTATAATAGATAGTCTCTTTTAAATTATAATTTGCCAAGAGCGAATTCTTAAGTACTCGGCTATATAAACTTTCAGATAAAATATATTAGTGAGGAATAACATAGTAATGTTCTTTGAGTAGAAAAAGTAATGAAAAGTTTTAAAATAATCATTTCAACAACAAAAACCGTTCCTGCTAGCTTAAAAAGAGCAAATGACAACAGACTATTTAATGCTCCAAGAATTAACCTCCTTCCAGCGTTAAGTAGCATTTTCCTACAGAAGGAATAAAATTCAAAACAAAATCGGATTAGGAAACTTTGATTTGTTTGATGCAAGGGGAAAAAATTGAATTTGGTTAGTGACAGTTAAAACAAAACAATCATTGATGTATTGGCAACACAATTCATATTGAACAAGTATTTAAAAAATTAACATGCACCAACTCCAATTACACTATACAAAAATTTTTGGAAAATAGATTCGAGAACTACAGCTGCTGTATGCAAATAGTTTTAAGTATAAAGGAGCAAACATTATTCAGCCATAGCAAATACTTTTACTTCTGATTTCATCACAAAATGTTTAACAATAAGCTTATCGAGTAAAATTTCCATGATAATTACAGAGCTGCATTAAGCAATATGATAATTATCTTTGCTTTCTTACAAGTTTCAGTTCAGACGTTTTATAATTTTATAAAAAAGGAATATTTTGCAGAATTATAAAATAATCAACTAAAATATTCAAAAAGTTCAGTTTTAAATATTTTGAAAACTTAAGAAATTTCAGAAACACAAGCATAAAATCTTGTATTAAAAAGCAAAATTGAGTCACAAAAACACAAGAAAAATTTTATTAGTAAAGGTTAAAAAAAAATTCAAAAAATTCAAAATATGGATTAAATTTGCGTATCTAGGATTAAAATCATCTCTTTCATCCATGTCCTCAAAATATTTTATTTCATTAATGGGATTGTCTTCGATAATTTTAAAGGATACGAATCAAATTTGGAAGATTTTTATGTTACAAAATACACAATGTCAACATTTGATTCTAATTTCACAATTATATAAAAAGAGCATCCACGCTTATTATACCACTAATTTATGTCTGAATAGATCTATTTTTTTTTAAAAGCATTATCCTATGCAATAATGTTAAAAAAGCAGTGTTAAAACAAATTAATGTAAATGTCATAAAACTTGAATTTTCCATCAATGTCAAGCATAAAAAGTGAACTAGCACTTAAATATAAAACAAAAGTGTATATATCAATATAAATTTAATAAAAAATACTTGCTATTTTTATGAAAAAAGAAAATTAAAAAAGTTTTGAAATATAATTCTCTCTTTTTTTTTAATCGAGAAATACTGTAATATGTTTAAAAACTAACTGATATACAACTAATAAAACAATGTGAGAAATTAATAAACTATGAAAGTACTGAAATTTTTCATATTTACTTTATATTTTATAATACAATATAATTTTAAACTTACTTGATCTCTAAAATTCACACCAGCAATACAAAATAGCACTCGATCTTGCTCTTCCATTTTTCCCATTCTATTCTGAATATGCGGAAATCTAATGTCATTAAGGAGGAAAATGTTCACATATTTATTTATAATATTTCGAAAGACATTCATTCAAAATCTAATAAACAATAAAGGATACAGAGCCTGAAACCAATAGTTTTTCGTGGCACTAACAAAAAAGCAACTAAGACTCCAAATTGCCATTGACAGAGGAGATCTTTGCATGAAATTCGACAAAGATAATAAAACCCATTCATGAATGACTTCTTCTTGTGACTGTTTATGAAGGTACTGGAAAACCTTAACAAAATATATACATATGAAACAATCTTTATAAAATAAATTTAAAAGTAATAAAAGTAATTTATAAGATTAACTCATAACTATACATTTAAATAAACGGTTTCATTAGGAAAAAAAAAATTTTAAGATTTTTTCCATAAAAACTGATCATATAAACATACTAACTAATACATGCATGCATAAAGCTGCCCAAACTCAGAAGGCAACAGCCCTCATCAGAATGTTTGTGGCACAGGTTTACTTTTTTTCAAAAAATGGAGGGTAACTTGCTTCAAAACGAAATCATGATACATGAACTGTGGCAGCTCAAGTTTGCAGCACATAAATTTAAAATATTTGTGGTATTTGTTTCAATGATCTCTAACATTGTTAAAAAAAGCAAGTTTAAATATAATTTTGAACTCTTTTTACAAAAAAATTGGGAAGTAAAGCTTATTAAAGTTGCTGTAATCGCAAGTAAACAACCAGTTTCATTTGGAATATTCCCTAACATTTTGATCAAGACAACAGATAGCAATAACGTAGTTGGCCACTTTATGAAAGACTATCAAACATTTTTATCACACATTAACTTTGAAGTAAAGGTGAAGATTTATATTTCATAAATTATAACTCCTGATAGCTAAAACTACTGTCACATTTGGACTAAATTCCTTCTTTCTGCAGATGTTATTATCTGTTCAGTAGTTCAGGCATCACTGGTTGAAATGATTCCCATTCCTTTCTATAGTGTTACTATAACTTTCATCAACAAGATATTCAAAGCTTTTAGGAATTGCTAATACTACAGAATCTGGTAAAAATTATCTGGACACCCCCTAAAAATGTGGATCTGGCAGGTGACGTTATTTGATGCATAACCGAGAGCTATAGAAGTGTTGGTAGGGATTTGTTGGGTCATATTTATGTATTTGAGAGACAATAAATAAGTCAATGAAGCTTAATGATTTTATTCCTGGTATTTTAATGGTATGCCGTCTTTGTGGGAAATCAGTTTGTGAAATTGAGACATTCTATATAAGCCAAAATCCACTGTAAACGATGCAATTGTGAAGTGGAAGCATCAAGGCAATGAAACTGCAGTAAAACGAAGTGGCAGGCAGAAAACAATTAGTGAACGCAGTCGTACAACTTTAAAGAGATTAGTGAAACAAAATCGCAAGCTCTCGTTGTTTGAAACCACTTAGGAGTTACCAAGTTCATCAGTTATTAGAACAAGCAGCCGTACTGTTTGCCAAGAGTTAAAAAAACAAACAGGGATTCCATGGTTTTGCAGCCACTCAAAAGCCGAACATTACTCTGCAGAATGCAAAGTGTCAATTGCAATGGATCATAATCATTGGACTGTGGATACACGAAAAAAATATTCTTTGGAGTGATGAATTTTACTTTATAGTTTGGTAGTCCGATGGATGTGTCTGGGTTTGCGGCGAATGTCCGGTGAGCGCTTCTTAAGTGACTGCACAATGTCAACTGTAAAGTTTGGTGGTGGCAGCATCATGGTGTGCAGCGTTATTTATGGTTTGGTCTAGGACCCTTAGTTCCCACGGTTAGAAACATGAACATTGAAATGCATGTGGACATTCTGGACAATGTTGCTCTTGCAATCCTTCAACAATATTTTTGGGAGTGAAGGCCCATTTATCTACCAGCAGGATAACTGCTCTATTCACAAACTGAGGCTTGCACAGCCATTGTTTGACGAAATGGGTTTTCAAAAACTGGACTGACTTTTTAAGGCCCTGATCTAAATCTAATAGGGACACCTTTGGGATGAAACAGAAAGTAGATTACACATAAAGCCAAATTTACCATTCTGATTGTTGACACTCACTTCAACTGTGTTGGATGCCTGGAAGTCGATTCCTATGACCACTTATCAAAAACTGGAGGGAAATCTTCCCAGATGTGTGTAGGGATTCACTGATGGATGTCAATACACATCTCAGGACTCTCTCTGTCCATACCACTGGGTGACTGGATACTTTTGGCCAGATAATATTTGTATAATTGTATAATAATTGGCAAAATATCTTTTAAATTACTTTTTTTTTTTCAAATTATAAAATATTGTTCATAGACCACAAAAAACTCAAATAAATTCTTAAATTTGTAATAAGATTAATGTAAGTATAAATTAATTTCAATTTTACATTTAATTTATTTAATCATAAGCATCACTACTAGTAAAAAAAATTAAATTAATTTTTAACACTTTTTTCCAAATATTTAAACTTTATACTGCATTTTCATATTTTTTCAAATATAACATGTAACTGATTTTATTGAGAAATATATATTTACTAACCCCATCATTTCTGTAAATACAATTCTGTGAATTTCTAAAGCTAATAAACTTTTCTGATTCCTTTGCTGGATTCTAATGCATTAGTAGTGGTCTTCAAACTGTGTTCCATGGAACCCTGGGGTTCCACAAGACATACCCAAGGGTTCCATGAGTCACAATAAAAAAAATTGAAAAGAAACTTATAAATGTGTATGCAAAATGAATTCATTCTCTCTAAAATGTTTATATGCCCCCAAGAAAACTTAAAGCTCATCCCTGTGTCATCAAGATCTATATCTTCAATGTTAAAAATATATATTTAGGCAAGAACATATCCTAAATTTTATGTTGCAAATTCTCTGTCTCATGCAAAATACACAGTATTTTTCACACAGCTATAAACATTTTAATGCCATTCAGTACAATGTGTAAGAGTGAAAAATATTTCTCAACATTAGTGGCTACAAAAACAATTTATAGAAAAAACGAAACTCAGAATACGTAATGCAACTGAAGTTATTCTAAAAAAACCTAGACTTCGACAGTTTGTGTGAAAAAATGAAAGCACCTATCCAGTTACTAAATATAATGCATGCATAGGTGACACTTGGATCACAGGTTAATATTATTTACAAGTAAATTACGTTAAAAGTAGGTTAAATTTTTGTAATAATATATACCATACTTTTTTAATTGCCTTTATATTAATCTATTGTTGATCTAATTTAAATATTATTTTGAAATATATTCTTCAAAGTGTGTGTCTGGAATAGGATTCTCCGAAAATAAGTTCTAGTTCTAGGGGTTCCGTGCGTTGAAAAAGTTTGAAGATCATTGCATCAGCATGCACTGTAAAGGTAATTTGTCTAGATTTCACTACACATAAGAATAACATAAAATGTGCGTTTTCATATAATCTATGAATTTTACTGAAAATATCAATATTTCAGAAAACTTTAAAAGTACAAAAATTCCTCATTTTCTGACAGCAATTATTGAAAATATGTATAAAAATTATACTTGTTGATAACACGAATATTCCCTTACCTCAAAAATTACTTTTGCCATGAGCTGTGGATGAGGCTGTTGACTAGATAAAAATTCAGTTATAATTTTATTTAAAATTTCTTGAACAGGGAAAAATTCCATTAGAAAGCCTGGAAGAATTTCACACACAATTTCAGCCTCAAAGGGGTAAGCCTTTTTTATACTAAAAATGCAAAAGAATCATTATAAAACCCTTATTATAAATAGTTTATACATTATACAATACATCAAAATTATTTTACCAACATGAGAAGAGAATTTTCTTAAAATATTAAATTTGAAAAAGATGTTTTCCAAACTTGATGCTAAAGTCAATGAAATTTATTCCAAAATACAGATATAATTTTTCATAATAAAGAATTTCCTTGAATAAAAAAAACTTCAGAAAAATACCAGGACAGGCTCGAAAGAGTAAAATACCAAAATTAAGACTAACTGCTTTTGTGATATGTATAATTTAATAACTCTAATAAGGCTTAGATTTTTTTGTGCAACTAATAATATATTAATAATTTTTTAGATTGACAACAAGAATTTTTTTTGTTCAAAAGGATTTTTTTTTAATTGAACATGGACATAATTTTCTGAAATACTTTTAAATACATCTGATACCCTCAAAATTATATATATTAATGTGTAAGTAGTTTGATTTTGTTGTAGTTCTACAAAAAATCAACTGGGAATAATGAAATGAATACTACAGAGGCATAATCTTTTACAGGGAAAAAAACTGTGTGCATCGGCTCTGATGTACAACTGGAGTTTATTTCTTGACTACTGTTGTCTTTGATTATATAGAAGGCAAACAGGGTAAATAAACGCATCTCATACAATACTGAAACCATGCATGTATTTTCTTTATTCTATTCACATTTTTCATATTGATTTGGTAAAATAATATATATATATATATATAAAATAATATACATCAATTATGTTACACATAAATATATGTTACTCATAGTACATAAGTACATTTTTAAGAAGGTTATTTAATTCACTATTAATATCACTTTGAGTATTAATTACATTAATATTCTTGCCGTTATTAATCACTGTGCCAAGAGGCTTGTAGTAAACCAAGTATGATACGTGAATGTCCGTAGATTTAAGAATCGTGAAAACATCTCCACATCAATGGTTGTACCATACCTAGTTGCCCCAGTGCTCTACCAGGAACAAAATCCAAATTAAGCATTGATTTTAAATGTAATAATCTCAATCCTTCACCTTTATCGAAATTAGTAAAGAAATCACCGCCATGTATGCATGGAAGAACATGATACTGTTTCTTTAATAGTTTAAAACCAACTTCTGTATATGCTAAAGTTCACATTCATTATTTTATATATATATATATATATATATATATGCTCAAAGAATTTGAAATAATAAAATGGATTTCAAATCTTCATTATTTACATTCACCATATAAGAAAAACATTCAAAATTATAGAAACACTTCAACATTTGGTTCTTTCCATTGTTTTCAAAAATTTATTTTTGTTTCTATAATGAAACAAAAATAAATTTTTCACATGCACTTTTTTTTCTTGCCAAACTTGGTGATTTTCATTTGTTATAATCAACCTCATCTTGTGTAACCCAACAGCAGATGTGATTTGGACTGCCAAAAGGTGGAAAGGAGTTTAAATCAATACTCGTGAGAAAGTTGTTTAGCTCAAAAACCGGTTTTCGACGCCAATGTGACGACAGTAAACTTATTATGCGAATTTTTTAAATTAAAAATTAAGCCCTCAAAAAATTTAACGTTATACTTTCCAAATTTCACACATCGATAACAAACAACGGTAGTTTTTACACAAAAAAGGTTTAAAAAAAATACTGCGTAAATAATTCTTATAAAAAGGGTATTAGACGAAAAACACAGAAACTTTTTAAAATCCATAATTTTTAAGCAATTGTTTCAATCTTTGGAGAGAGCACGGATAATAATGTTTGACTAACAGAAAAAAAGTTTCATGTGATTTAAAATAAGTTATTAAACGTTTAATTAAAATTTTGAGAATTTTTTTGAAAAATCTTAAAAAAAAAAAAAAAAAAAAAAAAAAAATTGGTACCTTATATTTTAAGTCCGTGATTCTAAAATACCAAAGTATGGACTTTTTAGCATAGAATATCGATTCCTTACAATGATAAGAAGTCCGTACAGAATGATTGAAAAATTCTTTTCATGACAACGCACCGATAGTGTCTCATTTTAGAAAAAATCGTAAAAAATGGAAAATATCCTTATTTTGTAAAAATATATATATGTAACATCGTGGCCGGTGTTGTTGCATTTGTTTGTTTTCCAGGGGTTTCACAGAAAACATCTTCAGAATTAAATTTCATCTTGTTTATTCACACACATATAACGTAGGTGGATAATTCACAGTTGCATTTCACAGATATTTGATAAGAATATGAAAGCAAACACAATAACAAAAGCGACAAGCAGCAGCGACCTTCTACATGATAAAACACAAAGAAAGAGCGCGATCACAAAACGCGCTGCAGGCGGCTGGTTACATGTTTACAGAGAGAAGAACGAAGAGTGTTTGGGCTTTTCCAAGTCTCGCTATTTATATGCAGCGGGACATCACGTGGTTTTTCAGGTGGATGGATGTAGATTCAAAAGTCCCCGGTAGGCGGGTAACCAATTAAAATAATTACACAGTTGTCCTGAAGAAATGGACCGTAAATAATTCAAGAGCTATTACAGATTTAATTATTGAAATTATTATACACACACACACACATATATATATACCGTATCGTGGCAATAAAAATGATCTTTCCGATTTTGTAACTATTTTTTGTCTGATTTCGGTAAAAAGAACGATCGCAGTTATAAAAATGAAGAAAAAGTAGAAACTCTTCTTTCTTCGGACATAGATTTAGCGCATGCGCAAAAGCACGTGTAACCCTTTTTTGTTAATGCTTTTTTTAAATTTCACTCCTCATAATATTATCATACCTGGGACTTTATATGAAAATCGATTTTTAAGGAGTATTAACTCAAAAAAGCCAGTGGTGTATTCAGACAACTTTTATAAGGGAGGTTTACATTTTATAAAAACATGTAGGTGTAAGTGACTAGGCATAATCTGTATGCCAAAAAGTAAAAAATCTCTCTGTGAATAGAAGTTTAACCCCACCCTTGCATGCCATTTATAAGAGCATATAGTATGAAATGAAGTAGTTTGACAAAATGACATTGGTACAAACAATATCTAGTTAAAAGGGAGAAGAGCCAATGTCCCTAAGCAAGAAATACCACCTCTCCTAATTGCAATACATGACATAGAGTCTGCTCATACTCAGCACCAATTCATCCGATAGTTCTTAAGTAAGAGTTAAATTGACAAAAAAATGCATAATGATTTCAGGGGAGAAAATGTCAGATTTACGAATAAAATGATGGGACATGAAATAATTTTTTCAAAATTATCAAAAATGCCACTTCAAATTATCATAAGCTTGCTAAAATCAGAGAAATATTGGACAAAAAAAAAAGAGGATATAATACAATCTGTATAAATATAGCATCGTATTTGATGAAAATTTTGATAATGCATTAATGACCAAAATGAAATATAATGCATTAAAGAATTACAAATTTAGAATACACTCGATAATCAGATATTAGCCTTAATATTCAAATTTGAAACGCATTTCCATGTTTTTTAAAAAAAACACTTTAGAATATTATAGTAATAAATGTAAGATTATTTTCAACTTGCAATGATAATAAGAAAACAAAAACTACAGAAATCTTTTATTTTTGAAAATCATAAAGACAGCTTCCTGATTTCTGAAAACTCATATCAGACATTTACATTATTAACACAGTATACATTTATATATATTCACCATCCTGCAAAAATATTCCTTCCCTTTTTAAAAAAATTAAATTAAATTAAAATACAGTTATGTAAAAACAAAGTAATATTGCACTAAATACAATGGGGTTATTTTTTGACCACTTAGTATTTTTGTTGTACTACACAATTAAGTAAAAAACTTAATTGCAATGAAGATAATACTTACCGATCAAATAATGTAGTTACACGTTCCATAGCAACCAACAAAAATTCACTATCCATCTGTTTTCCACTTGTGTGACCTTTATCAGGTGGCTTAGAAACATCAGGGACTAATTCATTAGACCACATATTTGTACTCTTCCCTAAAAATAAATCAATTACATAAAAATTACAGAAGGACTTAAATTTCTAAAAATAATATACATTATTCATCCAAATTACCAAATAATTTTTTGTAAGATAAGATGAAAATCTAAAAAAAGAACTAGAAATTCCTTAAGAAATTAAAGTATATTTTCAAAATTTTCATCTGCATTCGAAATGTTTCTTATTTAGATTCTCTAATTTAATAATCGGTTTATTTATAAATCATATTTAATACTTTACTTAGCTCCATTTTTTACAAAAAAGCACTTTACATCTTATTACAAATTTTCCCCAAGTGTAGTTTGATATTACAATAATATTTCTTATAAAAGTATAGATCATCTACACTGATAAAACTTTTTAAAAGACCTTTTAGCTCAATTTATTTTTAAATAATAGAATAATCCTTACTTTAATAAAATGAAAAGTTTTGCACATAACATAGATGTGGCTTTCAATTGTATATTTATAATTCTTTTAGCAAAAATAATTACAATTTATTGTACTCCTATGTATCTTTCTAAGAATGGAGAATGAATTTTAAAGCAAATTCCAAATAAAATCAGCTAAACTTCTGAAATCGTTTTGCATATTTACAAAAAGAAGATTTTCCACACTGTAATCAAACAATAGTGAAGAATATTCACATATTATCTTAAGTTGTTGAAATCAAATTTGAGCAATAATTAAAAATCGTAAATATTGTAGTAATATAAACCCAAAATTCAGAAATATACGAAAGATTCTGGAATGGACACGATTCCTTAACAGAAAAATACACTTTTAAAGTTACTGATTTCATTTAAAAATATTTATACACTGCTGACAATAAGACATATCTAAACTTTAAATAATAAAAAAAGTCCAGAGTGAAATGATTAAAAACTAGCATAGTAATGGGTGATATTTGTTAGATCAATCGATGAGCGATATATTAAGACAGATGAGCCATACAGCAGGGCAGCCTGATGAGAATTAAGAGTTGTTGAACGTTGTGTGCCGCATACAGTCTCGTATAATCCTTTTGGAGCTTGGCCGCAAGCAAATGAAAGACAAAGGATGAAAGCAGTTTTAAAAACTTCAGAGGGGTGGCAGTTGCTGTTGAGTGTATTAGCAATGCATATTGTTGGCACAATCGTGATAAACATGACAAGATAATCCTGTGCGATTCTTTTTTCTTTGTCTGGCACTCAAAGCACCATTACAGCTTCATATACCTGTGGTTTAGAGTTAAAGGTAAATTTTTAATTCATTTTTAAGTTAGTGTCTTTATACTTCACATACCGATTGCAGACAACGGTAATTTTTTTAAAAAATGTAACAAAAATAATGCTTAAATATTTCTCGGAAAAAGGGAAAAAAAACGAAAAACACAATTTTTTTTTAAAACCGTAATGTTTAAGCAATTTTTTTTAATCTTTGTACAGATTACACATAATAACGTTCTACACACGGGAAAAAGTTAAGTGAGATTATTTTTATAAATACAGAAGTTATTAAGTATTTAAATAAAATTATGAGTATTTTTTGAAAAATCGTAAAAAAATGTTATTTTTTAAATGACTGATTCTAAAAGAGAAAAGCGTGAACTTTTTTAGTGTAGAATATCATTTCATTAACGCGAAAGAAAATGCAAACGGAACGATTTAGAAATCAGTTTCATAAAAACGTATCGATTTTGACTCATCTTAGAAAAAAAATCGTAAAAAATAGAAAATATCATTATTTTGTAAAATAAATTATCCGTATCGTGGCGAAGTAAATGTTCTTTCCGATTCTGTAATTAGTTTTTGTCTGAGTCTCATTAAAAAAATAAGATTGTGTTTTAAAAACATCTGGGAAAAAAAAAAAAAAAAAAAAGAACTTCGCAGCTTGGCGGGAAAAAATGGCCACAGGCGAAAAATAATTATGCGTTTTATGGTTTTTAATTAATATCTTTTAAACTAATTGCAATATCGGAATATAAATGGTTAAAACGGGGGAGGGGGATTCCTCTGATCATTCCCGATCTTTGGTACCTTCGGTAGGTTTCTGCGTCATGCGGTTCGTGAGAAGATACACCTAGTCGTATAGATAGATAGATACGTTTGTTTACCTTCGAATTTTAATAGTGTAAATTGAAATCATGCACTCCCAGAAACATGGGTTTTTTCTACAAATGCAGTCCACAATAATAAGACATTCACTTGCTGCAACATCAGAAAGAACAGAAACACTTTGGAAGATGTCAACTTTTTTATAATTGTAGTTTGTAAAACTGCGATAAAAGACTTAAATTTATAAAAATAATCATGATACTTATTAATTAGCTTTAATATATGCTATACTCAGAAATCGTTGGAATTGAGGATTTTTCGTAAAAATATTTAATTTCTATATATATATAAGCCACTGTTTCATCTACTTTACAAAGTTTTCATATTTGTTGACGGAGCGCAGTGGATATCGGTCTTCGAAAAAGCACATGAAAACATATCTGTAAGACGAAATCTTATTTGATAAAAGTCACTTACATTGCCAAATATTACGCATTCAAAATCCCTTTTAGTAACGATTTTATTTTGTTGGATCATTTTGACATTAACACTGAACATGCAAGATGTACATGAAAATAAAAGTAAAAATGTTTACTGAAAAATTGTCACATTATCATTTGTTGGACTGAAAGTCAACTTAATTTGGTAAATTGATGAAGGATGTCTCTGTTTCCATAGTAACAAGGATATGACAAAAGTCAATGGCTAATTACGAGAAATAAAAGAAGGGTGTGAAACACATGAGCTGCTAGTGATACTCCGGTTCTCAGTCACTATATTATTTCCGATGAGAAATATGTTAGCTATTTATTATGGGGTTTTTTAAGGTGAACAAACAATGGAATAAAATTACAAATATATTGTTAATTGTAAGAAAAAATATGTTTTTCGAGCTTATTGCATGAACAATAAATATTTGTAGCAGGTGGCCGCCAAGACCAGAAATCAAAGCACCATTCTTCCCTACTAAACATCATTCTTCACTCGTTTAAAAAACAATACCTTTTTACAGGCACAATAGTTCCCTCGTATTAACTGTAAGCGATGACGATCCATACATATGATTATTTTTTTGCAATCCAAAAAATTGTGCAAGGCTGTCTTTTGAGAGACACCATCATCCCTAAATAATCCACCCAAAGATATGTAAAAAGTTCAGTCATGAATTAAATAAGTAAAAAGCGATTAGATTCTGGAGCCCAGATGTGTGAGTGACCTACACACATTAATTAAAGACCAAAGCAATGAATCGATTAAAGAGGTAAGAAAAGGATCATTCTTGATTACATAAACTGGATAGATTCAAATAAAAACATTTCACAGAAATCTTAATAAATTCGTAAGCCCTTTCACAAAGTATTAATTTTAATCCTGAGTTAATAGGTATAATTAAAGTCATTAAGAAACTACGTATTAATTGAGTGGATTTAGCATCACATCATGACAAAAATTTATTTATTTTGATTATAGTTAGATAACATAAAAAGTTTTTCATTAAATATTTATAAATTCATAGAAAAAATTTTCATAGTCCCTCCCAAAAATGCAGACAATCCTTTAGATGCAACTTTCTCTTAGGGTGATATATTGCAAAGTTGACAATTTTCTTAAGATAGCAATGACCTGCAAACGCACATGCTATGGCGTGAAGTGAGAATATATTTAAGGTTTATTCCACGCCATATAAATAGTAAAAATGAATGATAAAAAAAAGGTTAAACATATTTTTAATTTACAGCATTATAAAATATTATAAGAATTACTAATTACTTAGGTTGAAACATGGAAATTGAATAAAGGGAAAAGCACGTCTTTCCTCGTGCGAGTCAGAGAGAGAAGTGAGAGCGAGTGTCCGTTCATATCAGTTCACTTCTCCTGCTCGCCGGTTGGTTCCAGTTAAGAGGAATTAGGTGGATGCCGAGGCACGCCACAGTACTCCCCACCCCAAGTACCGAAGGTATGAAAGTCTTAGAGTTTTTCATATGATGAAAAGTCCTTTGATTCACAGTCTATGAAAATTCACAAGTACTTCGGGTTGAATCTGACCTTTCTACCAGAGCGAGTCGTCGCTGGTATGGGCACATTTTGATCAAGTCTAGGAGGAAGTACAACCAGATGGTTACTTTTCTGTACTGGGAAGGGCTCCTTTGTTGAGTCTGTGTCATTCAACAGAAAAGCTGGCTTAAGTCGATCAGTGCTGATCGTGGAGGTCTTGTCATTTATTTTGATTGTAAAGTGCTTGTCGGTCCTACTCAAAACTTCAAATGGTCCTTGATAGGGTGCTGTCAATGATGGTTTCAATCCCTCGACCCTAACAAAGACATGAGAGCAGGTTTTGAGGGCTGTGTGCACGAAACATGAGGTAGATGAATGACAGGAAGCAGGTTGGCTTAAGAGTCCGGAATGTTTCTCTCAGCCTTAAGAGAAACTCAGAGGGATCAGTTGGAGTCTGACTTGAAGGTTCAAAGAATTCTCCTGGAAGCACAATGGTTTTTCCAAATACCATTTCAGCGCAGGATGCATTGAGGTCCTCCTTGATGAACGCACGTAGACCCAGCAGGACCACTGGTAGCGACTCTGTCCATTTTGTATCGTGACACCGAATAGCTTGATGAGGGTACAATGAAGACGTTCAACCATACCATTCGAAGAAGGGTGGTACGGAGTGGTTCGAATTTGTTGTATTCCCAACATTTGTTTCAGGCTGTAAAGAAGACGAGACTGGAACTGGCCTCCTTGGTCTGTGGTTATGATGGCAGGTACACCGAAGCGAGATATCCAGTTAGCGATGAAGCTTTTTGCCACGGCTTCAGCGGAGATATCACTGACGGGAATGACCTCCGGCCATCGGGTGTAGCGATCAATGCATGTCAACAGGAAGGTGAAGCCATCAGATGGTGGAAATGGTCCAACTAGATCGATATGGACGTGCTGAAATCTCTCAACGGTTGGAGCAAAAGGTTGTATGGGGCTCACGGTATGCCTCTGGACTTTGCATCGTGTCTATTTAGCAATGTCCTTCAACATGGACGGCCAGACGAAGCGGTCTTGGATGAGGCGCTTTGTGGCACGAATACCTGGATGGGAGAGATTATGGAGAGAGCGAAATACTTCAAAGCGAAGTTCCTCTGGCACACAAGGCCGTACTTTTTCTCTACTGACATCACAGAAGATTTCAAGAGCATTTCCCATTTTTAAAGGTTTTAATTTAATGGATAAGTCATTGGAAGAAATTAAGGTTTTAAGTTCTTCATCTTTGATTTGACTATCGGCTAAGTGTTGGAGATCAGTGGTTGAAAGATTAAGGGCATTAATTCTGGAGAGAGCATCTGCCACGGAGTTATCAGATCCTGAAACATGTCTGATATCTGTGCTGAACTGCGATATGAAATCAAGATGCCTGAGTTGACGGGGAGAACACGAGTTCGAGATTTTATTAAACGCAAAAGTTAAAGGGCGATGATCTGTGAATATTATAAAATTATGTCCTTCCAGCTGGTGCCTGAAATGTTTTATTGCTAAGTATATAGCAAGAAGTTCCCTGTCATACGTGCTGTATTTTTTTTCTGTTGCACTCAGTTTACGTGAGAAAAACGCGATAGGTTGAGGACCATTTTCCGTCAAGCAATTTAATGCACCTCCAACTGCGGAGTTGGACGCGTCAACCAGTAAACAGAGCTGTTGATCAGGGGGTATGATAATTTAGGGTTGCAACGTTAGCCAATGAGGATTTGCATTGCATAAATGCGGTCTCTACTTCCTCGTTCCAAGGAACGGGACGGTTATCGTTTTTTTTGCAATTAGTAAGCAACTTGTTAAGAGGTGCTTGTGCTTCGGCTGCATGGGGTAAAAAACGTCTATAAAAATTTAACATGGCCAAAAAACGCCTTAGTTGTGAAATAGTATCTGGCTTAGGAAAATTTGCAATGGCTTCGACTTTATCGGGAAGTGGTTTAACACCCTCAGGTGTTATGAGACAACCCAGAAATTTTACAGATGTTTTGCCTAAAACACATTTATCAGGGTTTAACTTGAGACCGTAATCTCTTAAACGAGAAAAGATTTGATGTAAGTGGTCAAGGTGTTCGTCCTTGAAGGAAGATGCTATGAGTAAGTCATCAAAATATGGAATACAAAATTCTAGATGAGCTAATACTTGATGCATGTGTCTTTGAAATGTTTGGCCGGAATTCCGAAGTCCAAAGGGCATAGCAGTAAACTAAAATAGAACAAATGGGGTAGTTACGGCTGTTTTAGAAATATCCTGTGGATTTATTGCTATTTGATGATACGCTCGGGCCAAATCCAAAGTAGTGAATATTGTTTTTCCATACAGATTTTGAGTGCAGTCTTGGATGTGAGGGACTGGATAGCGATCGGGTACGGTAACTGAATTAAGTCTACGGTAATCAACACAGGGTCGATACTCTCCATTAGATTTTTTAACATGCAGTGGGCTTGCCCAGAGGCTCTTTGACGGACGAATTATACCTTGCGCCATAAGGTATTCGAACTCTTTCTTAACAGCTTTTAAAATTGTGGGTGCGAGGCGACGAGGTTTTGAAAATACTGGGGGGCCTTTAGTTTCTATGTGATGATAAACTTGATTCGAAGTATCAACATTTATCGGTTGTGAAGGGTTAATTAATTCGAGATATTGTTTTAAAACCTTAACGAACTTAGTATTGCCGACTAATATTGCTAGGGTAGATGCTACAGCCTTAATTTTTGGAAGTTGGCCGTTCGAAGAAAGTTTAGTGTTGGCGTCGATAACTCTATGATGTTTAGCATCGACAAGCAACTTAAAATGTTTTAGGAAATCAACCCCAATGATTAGTTGGCGTACATCTGCGATTACGAAAGACCAAGTAAATTGGCGTCGTAAACCTAAATCAAGTAAAATTCGTTTTGTGCCATAAGTCTGTATTTTTGTGCCGTTCGCAGCGTACAAAGTTAAGTCTTGTTGAACTTTAGCATGAGGCGCGAAAGATTTCGGAATAACAGAAATATCCGCTCCTGTATAGATCAAAAAAGTTATCTTAGAGGAATAATCGGCCAATAAAATGCGGTTAATGAGGCGATCGCCAATGAGGCCAGGAGACGATCGAAAGGAGTTCTCCGAACGAAAAGAGCATGGAGTCGCACACTTTTTTGCTTTGTTGCCAAAATTTATATGGTAAAAACAATATCCATTTGTGGGTTCTTGGTATCTTTTAAAACGATTTCGCGAATTATTGCGATTGCGGAAATGGTTTGAGTTGCGGGCTGGGCTACGGGAACGCTTCACGAAACTAGTTAGTTCGCTTACTTGCTGCGTAAGTTGAGCAACTTGTTGTTCTAATTGTGCAGTTTTTTTGTCAGATGTTGCTGCAACTGAATTAATTCCTTGGGAAAAAGTCAGGTCATTGATTTTATCAGCAACAGTAGCTAGCTGATCTAAGTTTTCATTGAGAGCAGCAAGAATTGTTTGCGTTCCGTTAGGCAAACGTCCAAGCTACAGCGATTTCAAGAGCGGCTCGCCAACATTATCGCCTGCGAGGGAGCGCATGCGCGTAAGGAGCTGTGATGGCCGTTGGTCCCCCTAATTCTAAACCCTGGAGGAGAGTTCGAATTTTAGAATCCTCACTTTTTGAATGCACTTCGATTAAACGCTTTTTTAAAGCTTCGTACTTTCCGTTTTCAGGTGGTTTTAGAACCAAGTCGCTAACAGAATTTAAAAGGTCTGACTCAACAGCAGACAGAACATAATTAAATTTAGTGGTATCATTTAAAAATTTGCCTAAATCGAACTACGCCTCTAATCGCACAAACCATACCGCAGGGTTATGTTTCCAAAAAGGTGGTGGTTTGACTGCCACATGGGATATCTGGTCACTACCACATTCATTAGGCATGTTGGAAGGTAAATAAAAATCTTTTTACATAAGTATATTTTACGTTGAAAAACAAACGTCAGGAAAATGAAATTATATTTGCATAAAATATGAATACAGGATTAAAAATCTTACATGCATGCGATACACAAAAAATTATTTCTTCGCGAAATGGGCAAAAAGTTTTAGAAAAAAAAATTATTCGGCGTATGTTAAACATGAGTGCAACAGAAATTTTTGAAAAAACATACAGCACACATAAATGAAAAAGAAAAGTATAAAAACTTACTGTTTTTCCAGCGACAGCTCAGGCATGAAATAATCAAATTGATGTTGGGAAAAATCCGAGGATGAGATTAAAATTAGAAAATTAAAAAGTTAACGTTATTATCTTTAAAATGAACTGGATGTTAACGGATTGCGTTCACGCGTGTTCAGGTCACCAATTATGGCATGAAGTGAGAATATATTTAAGGTTTATTCCACGCCATATAAATAGTAAAAATGAATGATAAAAAAGGTTAAACATATTTTTATAATTTACAGCATTATAGAGTATTATAATTACTAATTACTTAGGTTGAAACATGGAAATTGAATAAAGGGAAAAGCACGTCTTTCCTCGTGCGAGTCAGAGAGAGAAGTGAGAGCGAGTGTCCGTTCATATCAGTTCACTTCTCCTGCTCGCCGGTTGGTTCCAGTTATGAGGAATTAGGTGGGTGCCGAGGCACGCCACACATGCTATTTATTAAATCAACAAGGAAATGCAACATTAATTCAATGTACATACAACAACAGAAAAATAACTAACATAATCTTATTTTTTGAAACTATGGTAACAAATCTTAAATTTTAAAACATTAGAGACAATACAATCCAGTTAAAGTAAAGAAGTTCTTAAATTTACCTATATACATGCATGATAAAAAGAATCCTAATGCAGCCATCGAGAAAACAGGTGTTCCTGAACGAATTCTGAAAAATAAACCGAATTACATAAACATAAAATAAAATCATAATTTAGAGTCATCTTTTCAAAACGATACTAAATTCTACAATTCATTAAATATGTTCAATATATATATATATATATATATATATATATATATATATATATATATTAGTGAGGCTAATTTTTTTTTTCACAATCTGCCTAATTGCTTTGGTATTAGGGGGAAAAAAAAACAAAAAGAGAAGGAAAAAAATGAGACTATTTTGAGGTACAAAGGGAAGAATCTTCCAGCACCTAAGTTATTTAAACAAGCTAGCATAGGTTATTCAGCAACTAGGATATTTAAAAATCTATTCAATACAGAATTTAATGGATTTAGGGAGATGTATGAAGTTACATTTCTTTCTAAATTTGATCTTTTGCATATTTCTTAAAACATAATTTAAAACCATAAATGAAAAGGATAGGGGTTAGAGTAGAGTTGAATCATAGAGCTCTAAAAAGCATCACTGAATCATTTTATAATAATGCCATTGATGGGGGAAAGAATGCTTCCACAAAAACAAGAAATTTAATTTTTTGTCTGAAAAATATTAGAAATGTTAAACTAAACTAATTGTCAAAAGTTCAAAGTCATTTTTAACTTCGTTTCTTGGAACGTTAACACACACTTCCTTGTATTTACCCACTTGGAGCAACAATCAAATATTCAAGAAATACAGCCCTGTTAGCTTGGCAGAAACGCAGAACCTGATCTCTTGGGCAGTTGCACCTCTATCTCCGAGATCCTATATTGATCCCTCAGTGAGACTACCGAGAGCAAACTTACCATGAAGAAAATCTTAAGACAGTTGGCTCTAGAAATTATCAGTTGCATTCCTAAAGATGCAGGGTACATCCATACTGATAGTAGTCATACAGAAGATCGTACTGGCAGCGGTATTTTTAATAGGATCCCCCTTCACACACACACCTTGAGACTACAATACAGCAATGCAACCCTGACACTTACTCTGTCTTTAAGAGCAAGTTAATTGAGATTAATGTGGAGCATGATGCTATAATGCCTTATGATTGTGATTTTGGGGAACTATGGATTGTATCAGACAGCCGCAGTGCATAACAACTTCTTAGAGACAGGTCCTCTGAAAACGATGAAACTAGCATATCTATTCTGCTCAAACCGAGCAAGATCTCTCAGACCTACGAAGTCCACCTCCTATGGATCCCATCACATAACATTGTGCTAATGAGGTCATTGATAGACTGGCCAAACAGGGTAGAGAGAATGAAACAGCCAATGGCTCTTCACTTATCAAAAAACATACTTAAATGACAGATCTAAACCCAATTTAATATGGCGTATTCCACCCACGCAACAATGGTACACAGGAAAATTCCTTGGCTTACTGCTGAAATTAAATGCGACCGTGGTTACCAGACTGCTGTGGTTAGACTAACAAGTGGTCACCTTAACCTGTTCAGGACGGGGCGATTTTCTATGAGACGCTCGCTAGGGACGGGATGAATGCGTAAGGACTTGCACTGCAGGATGGGGTGTTTTTGTCTCTAAGCCTAACTTAAGAAAAAAAGCATAAATAATAAAACTTCAGTCCTAACGTCGTAATTTTTGGTACCCCTTTAGATTATTACACAAGTTGTCAGCTACATTAAAACTAAAATGTAATAACGTTTTTCCTTTAACTTATATTTTTTTTATATATAATTTCATGTATGACTTACCTTCGGAAATAAATTTCGTAAGCACTATTCAATTTTTTCCAAAATTTTCATTGACAAAACACATTAATACACTTTCAAATTAATAAAAAAATTATGACAAAGATTATTTACAAAAAGAAATAGCAGAATTAAAATGAAGATTGAATGTGGAAAATCTCAAAGCATGGAGAAACACGAAGTCCTACATTGTATGATGTATGATTTGTAAGCATAAAATGTTTGTTGCGTTTTTTTTTTATTATTTACAAATGGTTTGTGACTATACAAATAGGCTTTTTTCGTCCTTTTTGTTCATATTAAGGTTAGGAAAATGCCTTCTAAACAATTAAATAAGAAAAGTATGCGAAATATATCCGAAAGCAACAAAAACTAACAGAACTGATGCTAAAACCCTAAAACACTCCACACTGTTAAGAAAAAGAAAAAGAAAAAAAAAGCATTAGGAGAGTTATTAGAAATGTGAATGCTTTATATCAAGTGGAAATTTTACGAGCTATTTGTTTACATTTTGATCATCCCCTCCCCTGCCCCAGCTGATGAGCAAAATACCAAATCAAGGAAGAATATAAACAAACTGGTCAGGTTATTCCAGCTATGTTCAGTTTCAATATAATGGACAAAGGGTGCCATCTAGTGGTCATTAAAAAAAGTTCCAACTGAAAAGTCATATATGCATCGCCCGGCCTAACAGAGCGTTTTTCTAAAATGCATATTTGCACCGCCTGTCACGAAGGGGTTGAATGTTTTTGCTTTGATAGTGGCAGAAAATTCCATGCCACCTGTAAAAAATGCTGTGGCCATCCAACTTCATTTGATCACATTCTGGACTGCATCGGACTTTCTAAGGGGGACTTAACATCTGAGCCCCTTATTATCGTAGATTTTTTGGCAGTCAACAAATTTCCAGAGATGATCTGACATGTCAGATCTTTCGAGGATAAACAGCAACAACTAGACAATGGCATGCATTTGTGAGATTATCAGTATTAGGAAGCACAGAATCTTCTTTTCACGCAATATTTGTGAAATAAGCTTTATTCAGTAAGGATGGAAGAAAACAGTATAGTTTGGGACTTAGCGAAACTAAAACCTCTTTTATTTTCCATTTTGAATTATACATATTTTGCATTTGGTAAGCTGTACAATGTGTTGGAGAAGAAAACTTTTTAAATAAATTTAACAATTTTTTTTGCAGTTAGATAAAATTCGTACCACTACTATAGATTTAAAAGAAAATAAATTTTTGTGTTTATGGATTATCTAATTAATTTCGATAATATATAAATTACAAGTATAAAACACTTCCGATAAAAATATAAAATAATGAAGATTATAGTTCTATTAATCTACAGTTCTATTCTATAGTTTATATACTAGCAGGCCAGCAGTCACATTGCATTTAATATTATAACCTTTGAACTAAGCTTCATCATAACATAACTGCATTTAACCTTTAGCTGCATTAAAACCATGATCTGAAATTTTCTCCAAATACAAATAATTGCGTGCCATTATTTCCTAAGAGTTATGATACTTGAAAATATCAATACCATTATCTTTCATACAACATTTAATGCTTGAAGATGACTGCTGACCTACTACAGAAAAAGTACACATTTCTTTACTTTAACAACAGCATGGAGACCATCTTATCTCATATACATTATATATGAATATATCTATTTGTAATGACATAGTAATATTTATGATATTAGAGATACTTTTTATTTTAACTACAATAATCATAATAATATATCCTTTCGAGATAAATCTTAATATTTTAAATCACAAAAATTTCATTAATCATTGTATTTAACACAGATATCCTATTAATTCTCTTTACAATTACATTTCTAATGGGTTTAAAGTTAAATGACAAATTTTTATATTTTCATTAGGTTTCAATTTTTCATCTTTAATGTTTTTCATCTCTAATATTATTCAGTTCTGTAAGCAATTTTCACTAAAAACAGTTACTCAATTATCTACATACATTCACAAGATGGCGTTACATGTTTAATAAAAAATTAAATATATATTTTTAATTTTTACTTTTATGTGGTGCTACTACTTGGTTCGTTTTGTATTGGCAAGAAATATTAACATAGAGATGTGTTGACATGGTAAGTTTACTTTTCTTAACAATATTTTATACAAATATCATACAATTTCTTTAATTTGTAATTATACTGACCCCCTGACTATCGAGTAAATAATTAACTGAGCTTGACCACCTAATGGAATATAATCATGACTTTATCTCCTAAAAATTGAATCCTAGTACCATGTCTTTCCACCAATCACAAAGTCTGTCCACAGGAGTCATGATAATTTTGGAACTTCTGGTTGCAGCTTGATATAAAAGCTCCTGTTTTCATGGAAAATTCACCCGCTTCACGCCCTCATAATGTAAAACGCTGCTCTTTGTATTTAGTAAATGTCTGCTGCTGTCTTATGTGTGTTTGTAGTTTAAAACTTAAATATCGACATGTAAAATAAAAATGGAATACCTGTCTACTAGAACATGCCTCACAAATATCACATAATCATATTATAAATAATCACGTCTCACCACATCGCCGGTAATGATATATAATTAATATCTACTCAAAATTCGAATCTTCTTTATTTATAATATCTAATTCATAAATCCGAATACTGTATTTTCAAACGTGTTTCAATTTATCTTTTTCTTAAGCATTAGAAACATTATATTGGGAGATTTATTAGTGATTTTTTAGACCTTGAATTTTTGATAGCTTTATTGGTGTTTTTAAGTACCAGAATAATCCTTAATGGCTTACACGTGTCTTATTAGCCAGGTTTTAATATTCTTTAAAATATGATGTCATTTCTATAAATAACTTTTATTTCCCTTTGCTTGAACACATGACTGTATTTTTTTATGTAACATTTTCCCCTGTTTTCATCCCTGTATATAAAAACCCATTATCTGAACAATTCTTTTTCTTGCTTTTTGGCACTTGTATGCGTATTATGATAAAATAACTCTTCTGATGTTCAACACAAATAAATGGTGTGATCAATATCAAGAATCTTTCTTTTTCTACCCTGACCAGAATACCACAAAAGATTTTCATCGTCACTTCCATATCTTAGTTTTAATGCCATGACTGAAATTTGAATACTTTCTTGGCAATTTATTCAAAGCATATAAATTAGTAAAATCCCACTATTTTAAGAGTAAATTATATTTTAATTGCTAACAAAGTGTATGAAAAGGAAGAGGTTTGAGAACAGCCACATTAAAAGGTTTCATATTAATTTCTTATAATTCAAGAATTAGAAAATATTTACTACTTACCTATCAACAGTCAGTTTAAGAAGAACATTTGCTTCTTTCCCGGTTAAAATTTCAGCAACAAGTAAACGTTCTAATCCATGAAGCACAGTTAAATACACAGCACTGGAGACACATTCTTCAGTACTTCCACACACATTTAAGCAAATCTTGAAAATACAATCAAGGAGGAAAAATTATGAAGCAAAATAAATATGGTTTTGTATTAACAAAATTGGAAACAAAGTAACCATTTCAACATTTAAATACAAATATTATTACTGCAATAGAGTAATCTAATCTCCTCATACATTACTTTTAAAGAGCAAATAAAGCAATTACTATAATAGCAAAATTAGCACCTGGTAAATCTTTTGAGAAAATTCTTCTTCTGAAATTTCATCTTGGTAATTCTCCATTATATAAAACGTTACTGCCCAAAGGATTAGAATGTGGTCTTCATTATCACTGCATAACTTAGAACTGGGGGAAGAAATTATTCATATTTTTAGGTTAAAGCAGTAATCTTCGGCATGCATAGGAAAAAAATGGGATTTTCATATTTTATAACATACCAATCTGTTGCATCAAGGTGTTTCAAAATGTATTCTGTAGCTGTAGGTAATAAAGGAAAATATTCATCACCACTGCCTTGCTCAAGTAGATAAAGAAGACCATGAAGACTAGAAATTTTTGTTGGGAGATAAGTACTCTTCAAACTGAGTTCGAGTAGTTTTTTAAGTTTATCTAAAATATCTTGCTCCTATAATAAAGGTTATTCTAAATAAACATGAATGAAATACGAATAAAAATATACGAATGAGTAATGTTTAGAAATTGTAAAATTATGAAGAGAAATACCAATGAAACCGAAACTTAAATTTTAAATAGGTCATAAATGAGAATATTTCTAAACTGTTAATTACAAAATAAATGTTTCACTTTGAAATAGCATTGATGAAATTTCAAATTTATATTTCTTACAACTTACATTAAAAAAATTTACAAGATTTTTAACTAATACCAAAATAAATTTTAATTTTAAACTTTTGTACTTTTTTTACTGTTTTAAAATAGCTCAATTGCATCATATACATAAAAAATTCAGATGTAAATTCTAGAATTACATGAAGTTAAGAGCAACTGTTACAATATCTTAAATTACATGTTATTAACCCTTTTATAATAAATTTCAGATCTAAATATGAACGAAAAACACCGCAGCAAGTAAAAAAGAATCACAATTTAGGCATACATTTGAAATTATTCAATTTCTATAAAATTAATTAAAATTTTTTTTAACAATAGTTAAAATCATCTCAAGTGATCAATTACTTTTATAAAATACTTTATCTTCTTCTCAGCTTTCATAATTTATAAAGCAAATGCTCATAAAAAAGTTTATTTTTCAAACTTTATTTAGCAAACTTTTTAAAAGTAAATATACAGAAGTCTCAGAACACATTTTTAAAAGAAAAACTTTTCATTTCTATAATCTAAACATAAATGAACTTTGGTTGATTGACTGTTTATTAACACAGCATTCTAAAGCTAAACGAGAACTACCCGTGATATAATTCGTAATTTTGAACTAAGACCAAGGGAAGAGGACACAACACCTGAAAAAAAACTAGCACTCGACTCTTTAAAGAAGTGAAGATTTTGAGTCAAGATAGATTTAATTGTACATTAGCTCCTCTACATAGCAAGACTAGGGGCACCATGACACAACAGAAAACAATGCCAGTATTTTGTATTTATTGATGCAGGTTAGATTCTAGCTCTAAATTTATCTTTGTGTAATTTTATTTCTGCCAACCCTTCAAATCCATAACACCATCACTTGTTTTCAAAATCAGCTTTTTTAAAATTAAAATTTTTTATAATTACTTTAATGTCAGAAAAAAAATAGACTCATATATTTAAAGAATAAGAGACAAGTTTAATTCATAAATAAAATTCCGAACACAAGCAAGAATTGATTACAGACTATTTTCTTGGGAAAAGATGTTACTTCAAATTCTTACAAATACAAACTAGAGCAAAAGTCTGTTTCTTCACATCATACATATGAAAGATATTTACTGGAAAATAAAAATATGAAAATGCATATAAAGTAAAACAATTTGAAAAATAAGCGTTTATTATTAAATTACGTGTGAGCAATATTAATATTAAGATGGGAGTGCTGACACTTTTAGCAAATTTCTGACAAAGATGAATTTTGGGAAAAACATTTGAGGAGATATTTAATCAATGTGAAGCATTGCAAAGTTTCTCTCTCATCAAAGCATTTCTGAAATTTTTTTTGATCATACCAGAATACCTAATGAATTTATATAATACTGGTCATGGGTTGAAAATATTCGAATGCTCAATAATTGCAAAGTTTATTGAAGTTAATCCAATGATGATTATAATTTAACTTTATAGATTCAAATACACTACTGGCCATTAAAATTGCTACACCAGGAAGAAATGCAGATAACAAAATGATATTTATTGGACAGATATAATATACTATAAATAACAAGTGATTAAATTTCAAGAAATTTGGGTGAATAGATCCTGAGAAAATAGTACACAGAACAAACCTCTGGCAGTAATAACAGCACTTATACGCCTGGGCATTGAGTCAAACAGAGATTGGATGGTATGTACAGGTACAGGTACCCATGCAGCTTCAACCAGAGGCCGCAGCTCATCAACCGTAGTGACTGGCGTATGGTGACGAACCAGTCGCTCGGTAACCATGAGACATCTAGTGAACATGCAGGTTAAAAACCAAACATTTTCCATATCAATGGAGGCCCATCAAATACAGGCAACATGTGGTCGTGTATTATCCTGTTGAAATGCAGGGCTCGAATAAAGGATAGAGCCAAGGGTTGTAACATATCAGAAATGTAACGTGTACTGTTCAAAAAGTCGTCAATGCAAACAAGAGGTGACCAAGACGAGCATCTAATAGCACCCTATACCATCACGCCAGGTGATTGGACAACATGATGATGATGAATGCACGCTGCCAAAGTGCGTTCACCATGATGCCACCAAACATGGATGGGACCATTTGGATGCTGTAAACAGAACCTGGATTTATCATAAAAAATGACGTCTCACCAGTTGTGCGCCCAAGTTCGTCGTTAATCACACCACTGAAGACGCTCCTGTCAGTGATGCAGCGTCAAATGTAGCCACAGTCATGGTCTCCGAGCTGAGAATCCATACTGCTGCAAACATCATTGAACTGTTCGTGCAGACACTTGTC
Source organism: Trichonephila inaurata madagascariensis (assembly GCA_019973955.1). Lineage (NCBI taxonomy): Eukaryota > Metazoa > Arthropoda > Arachnida > Araneae > Nephilidae > Trichonephila > Trichonephila inaurata. The sequence goes on along the minus strand of BMAV01026096.1, from coordinate 326,849 downwards.
TTGGAAACGACCCCAAATCTTGACCCAGGGCTCGTGACAAGGCTGTACATTAAGACCATGTGGGTAACATGCCTGTCTTCTTAGCTGCTAGTCATAGGGGGTCTTTGAGATCCAACGCAGCGTTCCAAATTACCGTCCTGAACCCATCGATTCTATATTATGCAAACACAGTTATTGGATCTCGACCGACGCAAGCAGAAATACTGCGGTGCAATAAAGTACGCATTTCTGCTCCTTACACAAGGCATCACAACAACTTTTTACTAGGCAACAATATTTAAATGCTATTTATATATAAAAAACTGGCTGAACAATATCCTCATTTAAACACACTGTAGGTGTCGCTACTGGTGCATGCTTTGTCTGAATGCGCTGAAAAGCTAATCATTTGCATATTGCAGTACCTTCTTCCTGTCATTTAAATTTCACAACTATAGCACGTTGCCTTCTTGGTGTAGCAATTTTAATGGCCAGTAGTGCACAAAATTTAAACAAACATTTTTGGAATTATTTTAATAAAATGAGGGGGGAAAAAAGTCGAAATTGTTGAATTAAAATTTGACTTCGAAATATAACAGAGGTCATAAAAGAGATACATCCAACTCTTTTTTTTACATGGTCTTTTTTTTTACACTATTTTAAAATAACACAGTACACACATTTAACGAATTTTTTGTTCTACTACGAATTCTAAAAAAAATTTGGGGACTTGTGCTCTTTTGAGGAGGACCATTTGAATGAGTTTATGAGTTGATACTGGCGAAGCTGAAGTGCAGCTATTAACAACTGATTTAATTCGCGAAGGTTTGAAACTTTCTACGAGTATGGAACATTTTATTACTTATGATCCTGACATAGAGCGTGCATTAAAATGTCTACGTAATCTCGTGTAGCAAGATATATTTACAATCAACTTGAGAAACTAAGAAGATTTTGTAACAAAAAGAAAAAAAAAAAAACCCAACAGATACCGTTAATACTGAAAGAAATCTTTCATTTGAATCAAAACCGACAGTTGTGCTAGACATATCTGACACATGTATCTACTGCTGATAGCATTTTTGATCCAGTTTATAATAAGCATGTATATTATATATATATATATATATGTGTGTGTGTTTGTTATCAAGCAGAGATTAATAAATGTTAGTAGTTTTATTCCTAATTCCAATTTGAATTTCTATTTGTTGTATGAATTTATAGATCAAATTTTTACTGTAAACCATTTTTAATATTTTTTGCAACAAAAATGAATAATTTTTGTTTCATAAATATGTAACACGGATTTTATACTTACTTTTTCTTGCACTGTTTTTGGGAAAATATTTAGAGTTTTTTCATCTTACATGATTTTTTAAAATTGTGGAACATATCCCCAAATTAACTGCATGTACTTTTTTTACTCGATTTTTTCCCCGTACGGTTTCCTAAGGAATGTATCTACCATGTAAAAAAGAGTTGAGTGTAGTTTCTTTGGTCTTGTGGTGAAACCCTTGTTCAAGGAGGATAAGCTTGGTTTCAGTTGATAGATGAAATAAAGAGATATTGGAGCGGTTATTAATGTGTCTACAAAGAATCCCCCATTCATTCTGATTGTTGGAGAGCTGATAATGAGCTAACCAAATATTTTAACAATCAGAATAGTACTTAATATTCTAAAGGCTTTGAAATCCTGTACGCAGAACTTACTGAAGGGAATTTGGTTAGCATAAAAACTCAATTTATTTTCTCTCATTTGCACACATTTCATAATCAAACAGCCTACCATTAATGGCCTCATTGGCAGTAGGGGTGATATTAACCCTCTAAGAGGTCTGCACTTGAAGTTTTGCCATTCTGGAGATGCTTCAAAAATGCACCGGACATATTTTTTTCTTTCAGGTGGGGTTCTCAAAAGCGGTTGAGCCGTATTTTTAAGAATGCGGCTCGGCCGCTTTTGGGAATCTTGCTTGAAGGCAGAAAAAGCATCTCTGGAATGGAGGAATTTTACATGCAGACCGCTTGGAGGGTTAAATACTGAATAAACAGTTCTTTAGCACATATTTTTGTTTCTTTAATCATTGAAGTATTAGTGTTTTCCCTCTATTCTTTCCTGTTATTATGCACATTCCTTCATGGTGTTACAATTTCACTTATGAAAAGTGTAGAATGCTAAATAGCTATTGAAGTCTAGCGCCTTTCGGATACAAAATAAAATAAAGGAATATTAACAACAATATCCATAAGAATTAAAGTATCAAATTAATTTAATGTAAAACTAAATTTGTTATACTTACTTAATTTTTAAAATTTTTAATAACCAAATAATTAACATCTAGCATATAAAATGTGGATCCATCACAGAATTAATATTTTCTGAAAAATGAAACCCTTTATATATAATAATAAAGGGAAAAATTTCCCATGATTCTTTAAAAAAAAAGTTAAAGTCCATCAACTTACAATTCCTAAGACAGCAGCAGCTTTGCATATTCCAAAAATTAGATATTGAGCAATTACTTCGTCTTCAGCAGGATGGATTCTTTGCACTTCTAAAAATGTATCAAGCATCCATTCAAACTGCGTTTTCTCCATAAATATATCAGATAATGCAACAACCTGGAAATAAATTTTTAGTTAAATATAAAAACATTACAATTGCACATATAGTGGGAGCACGAATATAATTCAAAAGGTAGAAAAATTACGATATTCATTTAATGAAGCTTTATTTTAAAGTACTTTGTTTTCTTCTTTTGCATTTTCTCTTAAAAAGCAAATCGTTTCTATTTCAAATAATGTTAATGATAATGTATAAGACAATAATATTTAAAGTTTGATTAAAAAGCACAAATATTAAAAAAAAATGTTTTTTGTTTAAATGCAACAATTTAATACACTATCTCATTCATGTACATTCTGCAAGTGAAATGTAAATTTAAAGCGTTTCATTACAGAACTAAATTATTATAAACTCCTTTCAGAGACACTAAGAGTTGGAATAATTATTCAAAGCAATTAAATGCATTTATTTTACTGCAACATAAAAGAGTGAGGGTTTGCAATATTTCAGTATGATCCATCATTGTTATGCCCACAATATGTCCCTCTTCACGGTATGAGGAGATTGGAACAATCCTCCCCATATTGGTTCCACTCATCCTGCTCCCACATTAGTTTCGTTTAATTTCATCTCACAAGAGAACAATTTTCTCAAAATCATAATCTGCAATCTCTATAAACAGTAATTCTTATGCGAAATTTAGGAATCTGCTTGCATGACTCTTTTGAATGAGGTATACCAAAGCTTCTCCTATAAGAACAGTAGGAAAATATAATTGCAATAAAAAAAAATCTTCTACTTATATATCTTTATAGGTGGACAAGTATCGTTTTGTATACTGTACATAAGCAGTATACGTCATACCAGATCTATGGGTAGCACAGATTTCATGTCATTGAATGTTTCCTTCGTTTGTTGCATTTAGAATGGTCAACAGTATACATAAAACTAATACTGAATTTTTATGAAATATAGATACATTTTTTTCTGCTGATAAAAATAAAAGAAAATATTATTTTTTGTAGTTTTGATTACACGTAAAATACGCTTTTAAAATTTCATCAAACTGATTTTTCTTCAGATGTGCAAAATGATCAAACTCTATAAATATGAAACAATTCTATAGTATTAAATTTATTTTAATGATTAAATAAAGCAAACAATAGGTTAAAGAACATTTTTTTAAAATGAAAACAGGCAAGAATAATTTATCTAAAAGAACAGAAAAATTCTCATCTCTATAAAAATTTTCTATTTATAAAATATCCTGAAAAGTTAAACTTGATGTTATATTCATTAATTAACTTACAAATGATATCTTTAATGGTTCAGAAAATACTGAATCATTTTTCTAAATATCTCCAAACAGCAAATTCAACATTATTATTACACAGCACTTTTTTTTATACAATAATGTAAATGAGTTACATTAACACAAATTACTGATTTTGTGACTTCTGTAAGCAAAGTTAATGGTGTGTAAGGACAGGTCTGAGGAGAAAGCCATTGACTGTAAAGATCCAGAAGAAAATGTAAGCAAGAATGTATATCCAAGCCAACAGCAGTCAAACACTGTTCTCGTAATTGAAAACTTGCAATTCCACCAACGTTAGTAGATAGAGGACTTGAGTTTGAAGAAGCAGATCCATCTAGATCTTCGTTATCTTCAACAAGACCTGCTGCTGCATTCAAATATTCTAAAGAAACCTGTAAATAGAATAAATTTAAACCCACAAAACAAAATTTAGTTAAAAAAAGAGCAAATACATTAAAAATACATAAAAAATGATTTAAATGACAAACATGTAATGAGATATCTGAAATTTCAGAAACTTATTGAAATAGGAGAAATGCATCTAACTTTCAGCAATTTCAATGTTGAAAATAAAATGTCGAAACAATTTTTGATGGAACATCAATTACAACAAAAAATAAATAAAAAGCACATCACTGCAGAAATAACAGTACATAAAACAATAGATTTAAAGAAATAAATTATATACTAGTGCAACTTAGACAATGAAAAACAAAGATATGTTGCAACTAATTAAAACTTGGCTATACACAGATGTTAATCAATAAATTAAGGCTTATAAGTAAAACACTTTAATTTCATAGTTCTAAAATTAATAATCAATCATAAAATGAACTTTTGAAATACAACCACACCATACCCATATATATGACATGTTTTGAGATAGAATCAGACTTAGTTTTAAAAAAGGTCTTTATTCTAGAATTAATACATCTCTTCTGACGCTAAGAGCAGGAAGGAAAAAACACCTCACAGAGTGTTTTAAGTGGGTTAGCACTTAAAACACCAATGGGGTAAATATCACGGGTTTTATGATTGTACTTGAAAGTTAATGCTGACATATAGGGCTATTAAATATAGCGATCTGGAATTAGACATGTTAATTGGCTAGGCCATATGTTCGGAAGAAATAAATGGGTGATTAGTTTGATACTTGAAGATGAAATGAAAAATATGAGTTAAGTGCAAGATAAGGAATTTAATTTTTAAACTAATTTAATTATCCTTACATACATATATATATATATAATAACTTAAAAATTGATATCTACTCATAATTCGAATCTCCTTTATTATTAACATCTAATTCATAAATCCTAATACCCTATTTCGAAACATGTCTATATTTATCTTTTTCTTAAGCATTAAAAACATTATGTTGGTATATTTATTACTGATTCTTTAGACCTTGAATTTTTGACAGATTTATTGGCAACTCCAAGAAATACAAGATGAAAAGTTGTTTTCATGTTCCTTACACAAACCGGGATTTAATATTCCTTAAACAATGATGACATTTCTATAAATAACTAATTATTCCCTTCACCTTTTGATTGTATTTTTATAATACGTTTTCTTTGTCCTTATACATTAAAATAACACATAGGCTATAATTTATAAAGATATTGTGTGAAGTGTCCAAAATATAATGATAATTGTCAAGTAGGAAAAATCTCTACCATCTGCAAAAAAAGCCTGCAGCAGCATATATCTATCTTTTATGTGTGAATCAAAACTTTGCATTTTGTTTTGTTTATGCCAGGAACTGCGAATTGATTGATTGAATATTAACGTCGCACTGTTCAACTACACGAGGGCTTTTGGCGACGGACCACGTAATTTTGAACCATGGTCAAGTGACGTGGACGACACCTGAGCTGGACCCCCCTCTCCTAACTACCACACCACACCAACGGGAGGACGTTTCAGCTCTCGACAGATTTAACGTGCATCACTGCCCTACACGGCGGGTCTTTAGTGGTACTGGGCTCGAACTCGTGACAAGGCATGCCACGATCCGATACCTATACCACTCAGCTACCGCGGCCGCCCCAGGAACTGCGAAAGCTTGAACAGGTGGAGTGTGAAGCTGATTACAATTTTCACATAAAATAAATACAACAAAAAGTAATATTAACATATTACACACCCAGATATAAATTATTTATACTATTTTAATCGAAAAAAGAAAATTGTTTATTCATTTATGATTTTAGAAAAGTTTGAGTTTGTTTTGCCAAATTTTAATTCTTAATATTTATGGACTGCCCAATATTAATTAAAATAAAAATTCGCTGAAATTCTAATGAAAAAACGTAGACGATTATTCTATAAAAATCCTTGCAAAAACGAATACATTTCGAATCAGTTAACCTAAAAAAGAATGCATTTGAACCAACAGAGATTTACGCCGTTTTTCAGAAAAAGCTTTTCAATGTTTTTTAAATTGTGCTATATAGTTTTCAGTTATGGTAATTTAAGGTCGCTTACACAGAATTCGAAGATTTGGTGAACTTTTCGATTCCCACAACGTGAGAAAAAACGATATTTGAATAGTTTGAATGATAATGAAATTATTTTGTAAGTTAAATATAAACAGGTCCTCACACTCAATAAATGTCTTTTAAATTCAACGTAAGATCGATTCTCCCATTTGAATGCAAAGTTGTAATAATAATTTCCATTAAGCAGGGCGATAATTTAAAATTTAAATACTATTTATAGTGGCTCAATAAAATATTAAAACAAATTTACAGCTCAAAAGATAATATCGAAATACAAAACAAATTTAGTTGAAAAAGGCCAAGAGTAGGACACCCATTTCACTAAACTTGAAGAACGGTGGATAGTTAGGAATATTATAAACCTATAACAAAACTACAGTAAAATTGATACTGGATGTATATTGAAGGTTTTACAAGTCTGCCAATGCATAATTCTAAACCTTTCAAGAAAGTGTAATAATAAGTATGGTAATAATTCGTAAAAGAGGTAGCTTTAATATTTTTAAAAAATAGAAGACAAAAAATAACAATTTTATTCAACTGAGAATTACTTAAATAAATTTTAACTCTTTATAGTATTTTATTTTTTTTTAAATAAGTTGCATCAGTTAAAATATACTCAATTTTAAATATTTAATAACTACTTATCAATTCCAAGTTTTTATAACTTCTTCATTTATAAAAATAATTGTATGAAACTTTTTTTCCTGTGTATGGAACATTTAAAAAAATGCTCACAATTTTAATTCAACATTTAATACAGTTGTAAAATTTTGTAATTATAAAAAATTTATACTATTTTCAACATAAAACTATTTTTAAAAAGGTACATTTTCGTTCCCGGGGCCTAAAAAGTTGCAAAGTGAGTGAGTGAATATTTAAGTCCCACTGTTCACTTACTCATTAACTCTGATAGCGAGATGGGAAGGGGATTTTCCATGACAATATGTTATGCATTTAAAAATGTTCGTGCAACGCCGGGGGGGGGGGGCTAAACCTGTCTGACAAAGAAAAGAGGCGAAAAAATTTCGAAACAGGGAATTTTAAGTTATACACTCGATAAAAGCCAGAGCAACGTCGGGCTAAGCGGAAGAGGGGGTGGAAGTCATTTTGAAAAAGAGTATTAGAAGTGCTAATTTTGTGAAGGAAAGGGAAAATTTATAAAAGTAGAGGAAGCCTGTGCAAACGCCAGGCCATGCAGCTAGCTAGATGTAAATGAAAACTGAAAAAGCCGCAAATTTAATTTGAGTTGCAATTTTTTTCAAGATATTTTAAAAGACTCTAATAATTGTTTCTTTGTAAGGATATTAAAACAATTAAGACATATTTTTGAAGGAGAGGTATTAATTTAAAATTGCATGACTGTGACAATTATTCTATGTGTTACAGCCCAGTAATACAATATTTATTCTTTTATAATTTCGAGACTCTCAAAATAATACACAAAGCATAAGCTACATTAAGTAGAGAGGCATTCAAAGTTAAGAGAGTTTTCACATGAAGTCAAATTTCGAGAAAAGTGCAGAATGAATGCAAAACTAATGATTATGAAAGAGATTGAAGATTGTGGTGCTGATTACATAAGTGTGTGCAAGCCGTGCATTTAGCAGAAAATGCACTGTAAGTGTACATGATATTTCTGAGCTTTGTTGTTTCCCACATTTTGGCAACTTACATAGTGGTTAAAAAAAGGCTTTTGGTAACATAGGTAAAATTTATCAGTAAAAACTAAAATTAGTAACCAACAATGTTAGAATTATAGAATGAAATGGCAAATCACCAGGAGACTTGAAGGTGAGCAGTCTCAAGTGCAGATAGCAAAAGACATTAGCTCATGTAACAGGATAGTAGCGGTTTCTTAGAGATCTCATGAATTTTATGAAGCCAAAAGACATAAGTTTCAAGCATTATATTTTCAGAAGGCTACATGAGCATGATCTGTTATCAAAAAGACCTATTGTCTGCATCAGGTTCCTTTCCACACAACAAAGAACATGTTTAAAATGTTGCAAAGGAAATCAACATTGAAGCCGGAATTTTATCTAATCACTAGGAAGTCCAGATTCAGCCTATAAACACTGATTCTTGAAATACCTTCAACTGCAGTGAACCCAAAACTTGCGACATATCTTCTATCATCTAAGATGCTAGTAAGCCAAAGAAAGTTTGGTCTCTGCAGACATTATTTTGGTTGAGCACCTTCAACTTGATCAACATCCATCTCCATATCTTTAACAGATGCTCTGTGACTGTTGTGGAGTACAGAAATGTTATCTTGGAGACCAACGTTCACTTTTTTAAGGGTGCAGTTGACTTTGATTTCATTTATAAGAATGACGACGCTTGTATAAATAGGCCTCAGCTAACTGTAGAATTTCTTGAAATTACGGATATTCTCCAGAGTGATTGGCTACTCAGATTTCAAGATCTTAACCAAGTAACGGGTTCTATCAGGACACACTAATCCTCTTGGGGAAAATATTCTTTTTTAACTGTGATATTAGATTAAAAACCACTTTCCATAGAAAGCTTGATTTATGTAAATGCAAACTCTATTTAAGTGCCAGTCGTTGAGTAGACGAGGTAATGGTTTAGAGTTGATTGTGAGCTTAAATTCAAGTGTAGGCAACTGGTGGTCATGCATCGTAAGATTAATACTAGAAGAAGTATTCAAGGGAAGAGTGGAAGATATCCACCTTACAGCTGAACGAACTAGCAGATTGAAAGCTGGATCATACAAGAGATTAAGAAAGATAAGTGCCTTTCATAATTTTGATACATAAATTCTAGTTAGAATTTCTTATTGCTACTCAGGTTTAGTTTTTTAAATGCATTCATATAGTAAGGGTTGAATAAAATTAGATATTCTAAGATAATGTCTGCCTCTTTCTTGAACCCTCTCACACCCACGACCTCTGGATCGCGCCAACCCTATACAGCACATTAGGATTCTCTTGGGAGGGCAACTGTTACCCGGAACCTTCAAAGTTCTAAAACAGACTAGCTCGAAGAATGGGATAACCAACTCTCTCGAACACTTTATTTTAGCATAAAATCGTGTTGTGATTGTCATAGAACTGTAAAAAAGATCATATTCCCTATTAACTTTTTTTTCTTGGTTCCATTTACTCTAATCTCTTATATTTTTTTTCATGATGAGTTGTACACATGGTCACATGTAAGTAAAATAACTATTATTCAATGAATTTTTTTAGGTATTATATTCATTTGTGTTCATAATTTCATTCAAATCCGTCCAGTTCTGGACATAATAGACTAAAAGTGAAAATTCTTAAAATTTTTCTATCACAAATGCATTTATTATTTAATCTTCCTTTGTGTTTTAATGATGTCAGGCTAGTAAAATTAATGAATAATATACGAAACATAATACAACAACCACACTAAACAACTAATCACAAAGCTTACAAAAGGTTATAATTATAAAACTCAAGCTCTAAAAGCTATTAATATGACAAACATACCAACAATTACTTTTCTCTGTTGTATAATGCCAAAAGTTCAATCTTACAGCTCAACAAATAGAATTTTAATAAAAAGCAACTAATTGCTCAAAGGCACTCATTTAAATTTTTTAAAATACAGGCAATCAAATTATATATATACCACTTTTTCTCTTTTATAAACATCTGAAACAAAATAGGCTTACCTGACTTAAGGAATATGAATCTAATGATGCAATTCTTTCAGTATTCACATTCAAAATTTGTTCCTCAAATCTAAAAATGAAATTTCTAATATTACATAGTTTGCAAAGCTGAAACGTAGTCACAAATTAAAGAATGCAAGTATTACTTTTATGGGTAAATATACTCAAACCAGCATATTGATTTGAGTATAATAAGGTTAATATATTTAATATATTAACAGGTTAATATATTTAAATTATATAAACGCGAATTATTTCGATTGTGTGTCTGTGTAGAACATTTTCTAATAGAATTATAAATAAATATTTTTGGCAGACAATAATTTTGAATTTGACATTTTAAATTACTATCAATTGATCTCAGACCATATGAGTAGCTTTCATAAAACTAATAAGAGTTATTTTAATTTCAGGTATATTTTAAATACATTTTAATGTATGACTAAAATTTTAAAAATACCATGACTTACTAGTACAGTTACAAGGGGAAAAAATCCTTTCTAATTTAGATTTACAACTCAATACTGCAGACTCATTCACAGATCATATGGACAAAAATAAAACTTGATTTACAACCAGTAAGTTATTAAATTTTTCAACTAAGTTTTTAAATGTTTGAAATAACATACAATATTAAAGTTAACATTGTAACTATATTATAAACAGGATATTTTAGGATTACAGAGAAAAATATATTTCATGGAGCAAAAAGGGAAAGAGTAATGCTTCAGTGAGAAAACAGTAGAGAATTCGGAAATATTGTTACAGATATTTTAGACTCGTCTGCTTCATTGCCCAAATAGTACTGAGAATGGATAGATCGTTTGTGGGCACAGGGGATTACTTGAAAATAATAACAAGTGGATGGGAGTGATTTTGATGGCCAACTTAGAGGCTAAAGTAGATGAATCTGGAAAAATTAGTATAATTCAGAAAAACATACATTCGGATCTTGAAAGAAGATATTTACTACATCAAGAATGGTTAAACATGCCTTCTAAACTGGGTAAACATTGCAACCATATTTCATTACATAATTTTGGAGCATAGTCATGACTCTGCTTCTTTAGAAGTAATCTGATTTCATCTTTTAACTCAAAAAGTCAGCTCAAGATATTTCATTTGATAACCATTTGATATCCAATTGTAAACTCAGGGTTCTATTAGTTACTGAATAAATCAATCTTTTCATAATAAAGCAAATAATTCCGAATTTAGTTTTCTCTTGATTTTATAAAATTTATCATTTTCATAACATAATTTAAAATATTCTTCAATGCATTCAGTATTGATTTCTCCACAAGTGCATAGTAATGAATACAGCTATAAGTACATCTAATGTGAGGTGCAATTGAAATAATTCATGATATTACTCCTTTATTGGAGCCCAATAATGATTTCACTCTATCTGTACAAATATGGGAAATTAAATCCCAACTTAGTTTGTGTTCCTCCATATAACTAATAAGGTTAAATATTTTCTCCCCAGTGGTTCTTTCTGGAAAAGATTTGCATACAAACATATCTTCTTGAACTGCAAAACTAAAAATATAATGAATCAAGACCATCTAAATATTTACCTATTTACTGAATTTCATGGTAAGTTAACAGGGAGAGGATTTTAAATGAAAAATTATTTCTTTACAGAAGTATGTAATTGTCTTAGCTTAACAAGTAATGGCGGTATCAGAGTGTCAAGTTATACATTTTATAAAGATATTTGTCACAAAATTTGCAAGATATTGCATTTTTAATATACAGCTTCATTAGGCCGCCGTAGCCTAGTGATCAAGGTATCGGATCATGGCTGGTGTGTCATGAGTGAGTCCAGCATCGCTAAACACCCGCGTGTAGGGGTGCGATGCACATTAAATCTGTCGAGAGCTCAAACGTCCTCCTGTTGGTGTGGTAGTTAAGAAGGGGGGGGGGGGG